>CM032325.1:10014762-10502262 GCA_019022515.1 Quercus aquifolioides | reverse complement strand
CCGCACTTTGTCTGAGATTTCTAGGTTTCAAATCCCCGATTATTTTGAGTATATAGTTGGCTTCTGTAACGGCATGTTCCTCAGTGCTGATGATGACTATGACCATGGTCACGTAGTATATTTGTGGAACCCAAGCATTAGAAAGTATAAAAAGCTTCCACCAAGTCACTTCATTCATCCCTTTGGTCCCTCAGATTATTGTTTCACATTTGGACTTGCCTATCATTATCAAAACAATGACTACAAGATTCTAAAAATATTTTATGATATGGAATTTCTTCAACAAAAAGTGATGCCAGCAGAGGCTGAGGTTTACACATTGAGTACTGATTCATGGAGAAGATTTAAAATATCTGTGGAGTCCTCAAGTGGGTTTAGACCCATTGGATCTGTTGATTGTCTAAATGAGTCCCGCTTTTTATTTTTTAATGGAGCTCTACACTCTATAGCATGTTCTGAGGACTACAAATTTATTTTGTCCTTTGACGTCAATGATGAGAGATTCCGGGAGATATTGCTTCCTCAAAATTACTTATATGGTGTTTCTCTACTTTTTGAAGCTCTTGCAGTGTTCAAGGGATCACTCACATTGTTTGTTTTTGGTGAAGCTTCAGCTGACAAGAGTAATCTATGCCACCTATGGGTAATGAAGGAGTATGGTGTGGTTGAGTCTTGGACTAAAAAAACTATACAAAGGAAAGAAGCTGCAGAGTTCTTTGACTGCATCGTTGACGGCACATGCAAAGGGGAACGTTATACGTTTTGGCCCTTTTGGAGGCTTTCATTTGACCCTGAGAGTTTAAAAAAGGAAATTTTTAGAATTCCAAATGCTGGATGCATGATTAATGCAACTAATTTTGTGGAAAGCTTAGTTTTACTTGATGGGATAAACATCTCACAAGAATGAGAAAATTAGCAAGGTTGAAATTCTAGCAAGGTAATCATCTTTTTGAAATTCATATTGACAACTCATTATGCTGTTAGAATTTTATTTATGTATGTACTTTGTGAATAAATGAATTTGGCATTATATTGTGTTTTCTTTCCATTTTTTTCTAGGCATACTAGTATTGCTATTAATGTAGAATCTAAATCTTTGTGAACTATGGCTATTACTTGGTGGTACCCTTAATTGTAATTTTTTTTAACAAACCATATTGGATGTCATGTATATAAACCTTCAAAATAAATTGAATTGCACCTTCTCACATGTATGATGTATCTCTGTCACCCACCGAATTCCAAAAGAGTTACTACTAAATGTACTAAAATCAACACTAACAGCCTTCCGCTAACATGTAATTGTTTGACACCCTTAGCTCCAGCAATCAACCTAATGGCTTGTGTGGCTTGTGGGTTGTCCAAATCTACCATTTTTATCATGCTTTTTTAAATGATAATTGATAAGGCCATACTATGATACTTCAAAAGTTCCACAATCTGTTAGTGAATTTATAGCACGTAGAAAGCATCTGCAGTTTTAACAGGTATCATAGCGCTGTCCACAAGTGTAAATGATTATGAATCAATTTTCTTTAGGCTGGCAACCAAGGGATTATGAATTTATGAGGTAGGATCTGAATTTAGGAACATACTTTCTATGAATCACAGTCACTGCCATTGGATGGCATTTCTTACTAAGGGATCCTACACGTGGAAGATTCTGAGAGATAATGCCTCTTTGCTTTTACTTGCTTGGAATCTGTTAAAAGGATTTGCAATGACCAAAGTATTCAAGGGATTTCTGGGTTTGATTAATTTCAGTGAAGCTGAAAGAATTATAGGGAGTGTGGTATGCTGAATATAGGGTGATAAAGGAGAATGGTTGCGTTTAGTCTTGTACCTAACAAATTGTACTACCACTGCATCAAGTTTCATGTTTTTTTGGCTTCACTGGCAATGGTCAACCTCTAATTGATTGGTTTGCTGGCTCATTTTGTGTAACTCTTAGAACGAAACTCTTAGCATTATAACAGAGCTATTGAGGGATTTGGTCAGTCTATGCAAATCATATGCTTAGAACGAAATTATCATCTTGATTGTTCTTTCTTTCCTATTAATTGCTTTCCTATAATGTGACTGAAGGTCATGCACAACTAGATTAGCTTAAGCTCTTCGGCTACAGCCTAAATATAAGGAAAAAAAGACTTAAAAGCACAAAGAAGAGAAAAATTAAGGTGTACCCTATATAACTGATAGATATCCTCTTCTAGATCCCTGAAATTGATAGCGATTGTTGGATTGCAGACAACTTCTTTACATAAATGATAAGGTTAGAGACTTTAGCAGTCTTTTTTCACAACTGCTAGTTATAAAATTTTGATTGAAGCCATTTAATTGTTTGTGGATGATTTGCTTTTGTTTGCCAAAGCCTATAGGAAAACTTGTTAGGATCTAAAAGAAGTCATAGATGCGTTATGTAATCTCTCTCGGCAAATTTTGGAAAATACCTTGGATTCCCCTTGAAACTGGGATCCGTGAGGCAAGATTTTTATTTTGTAATGAGAAAGCCTATAGAAACAAAAAATTTTACACCTACTAATGTGGTAGATTGTTAGTGGTAGGTAAAAAAATAATATCAATAGTGGCACTAGTGAGAACTAGTAAAAACTTGTCAACTCAATTATTGTAAAAAATACTGTAAAAAATTTTGTCTGCAGCATTTCTCTTTTGTGATTGAGAAAGTTCATGGCGACTTGCTGGTTGGAAAGGTCATCTTCTTTCCTTTGTTAGCGAAGTTATCCTCACCTGATTGGTTCTTGCTGCAGTGCTTGCCTATGTGATGTAAGGGTCCTTCTGGGGAGAACCCTTGATTCCTTCCATATAAAAATTTGTAAGAATTTTTTTTGGGGATAAACTAAGGAGAAACACAAGTTACATCTTTTTTGTTGGAAGAATTAATGTTTGCTCATTTATCCTCCCTATAGAGTATAGACGTGGTGCTCCTTCTAAAAGCTGCTCCCATTCCTATGTTTTTTGCTTGTTAAGATAGATTGTGCTGGGCCTCATCATCTTAAAGTGATTTTGAGCCAAGAATGCCAGGGGGCTGTCCTGACCTGAGTCCCTCCGTTCATAGAAAAATGGATTTGGAAAGCTTACACCTTAACAAAAATACAAAATTTTATTTGGAAATGTTTCATAAATAGTATCCCCATGAAAACCAATCTTAATTAAAAATAGGAGGTTGGCTAGGGATATTATGTGTGAAGGAACACAGACCATATTACATGTTTTAAGAAGTTGAGCATATGAAACATAAAAAAATAAATAAACACATTTGGGCCGCTGCCGTGGCTACAGATTTAAACTTAAAGTTGAGTATTTCTTTTGTGTTGGTCATTCACAAGCATAAGACAAAGCACTCAGTCAAAAATAGATTGAATAATCCTGAGTATAATTGGCATAAACTCAACATGGCTGGTGCTTACCTGGGCAAATTGAGTGTAGCAAGTGGTAGTGGTTGGGGTGATATCTGAGACCATGGAGGACTATGGATTATAGGGTACAAACCTGCCATTGTTGTAGCTTCTAGTTTGGATATGGAGTTATGGGCCCATAGATATGGCCTTAGTATGTGTCTAAAGTTCTTAACCTAAATTTGTTGGCTAATAGAAGCTGAGATTGATGTTAAATTAAGTGGTTGTGGAATGCATTGGTGGGCTTTCTTGTTGTAGCAGTTCTCATGCATTGGTTAGATACTATAGGATTGAGGATTAATCATTGCTTACAATAAGTTAACCAGTGTGCAGACGCCCTGGCTTGGAAAAAAGGCTGGAATGCAGTAGGACTTTATTTTGCTTTTATAAGACTACTTGGGTTTGTATTATGATAAGCTTTGTTCTAAATCTGGTTTATAAATTATTAATACTAGTTGCAGACCCGCGCGTTGCGCATGATTGATTTTTTTTTATGATCGTGTTATTATTTTGAATATTTTTGAATGTATTACTACTTAAGTTGCATTATATATGTATGACCAATATATTGTAGGATTCATGATGATAGGAGGTATTGGTCTTGGAATTAGATGTGGAAAGGATACAACTATAATGTATTCATTTCAATTCGGCAAGCTCTTAACCATAGCCCTTAGTTGCCAGACTTGGCCTTGTAGTCACTCCAGAGCTGATCAACCGTCTTCCCAAGTTAGTAAAATTTAATTAACTTAAAATTAGATAGAAAGGATTTTATAAATTTCAAGTTAGAGTCATGCTAGGTGAAAACTTTAGAGGAATATAATTAAGTCCTTGCAAGTCTTTTCAAATAAATATTAATAATTAAAAAAGATCTAATCCTTTGAAGATAGAGATTAGTATTATAAATAGGATGAAGAAATTTTATTGTATTATGTTTTTTGGAAACATAATTTCTACCAAACTCGATTGGCTAATTTGTACATTTCCAAGTCAATTGAGCACATTTTACATGTTACATGTAATTCTTCGTTTCCATATGGGTAAGGGCATTCACGATTCCAATGACTCACTCCATTTTTCTTGCATGCTTGGTTTTTTGGGATGCGAAATGTGTTTGTTCCAAAAACTGTATGTCGAAGGATTTGTCGATAGTTTCGCAGCAATTGTTTTCCATCTGGTTGGTTTAGAATTGATAATAGTAGTTGTATTCCTTCATCATTTGATTCACATAACAACGCAATTGCCAGTCCATACTTTGCATTTTTTTCTCCTTCTATATTTGCTTGAAGAAAGATTTCTTTTCCCGCTTTAGTTTGATCTTGTACAAAATATTTGTGAGCTCCAACCCAAAATAGTGCTTGTTTGTATCGAGCCCTAAAGCATTGATGAATAAGTTTTTCTTCATCATTTCGAAGAAATAAAGGATTTTGGAGCAGTCCAGTTAGATTGATGTGGTGAAGAACTTTTTTCCTTTTGGTTAGCCGATTGAATCACTTGCAGTTGTTTTTGAAAAACGAAAACACATTAAGAAACTAATGCGTTAAAAAAAATCAACTGGTGACAAAACATGACAATAATCATATACTAAGAATTACACATGAACATTATTATCATCACAATTGCAATATTGGATTGATTTTTTTTTGCTTTTAGAAATATAACAATGACTCTAGAATTGCACACTACTTCATAGTAAAAAGTTAATAAAAAGAGAAAATATAGGATTTCAATCTTTTGTGCCACAATTTTGGGCGTGGTAGATTGCGATTAGTAGAGAAAAAGTGGGGAGTTCATGTGAAAGTAACAAACATGAGATTTGAATTTAAATTTGTGTACTTGATTTTGATGTTGCCTAAAAATTTTGGCAGTTGTCTTCCAACATTGGAAAATATTCGAGCAATAATTCTGTTGGTAATTCATGTTGCATGCTCATTTTTGTGATTGTGGAGAGAGTATTTTTATGATATTTTTTTGTGTAATTTTTTGTTGTTTTGTTTTGTAATTTATAGTGTTTTGATTGTTGTATGGATGAGTGATTGTTGAATTTATTTGCAATTATTTTTATTTTTATTTTTGGTTTTTTATTTTTATTTTTAATAGAAGCCTTTCATATACCCTTCTCTATTAATCTTAAATCTTATAGTTTTGAATAAAGTAATACTATTTACCAAGCTTAGTAACCAGTAGCATAGTCTGCTAGGAAATTAAGAAAACTTTTGTCCATTACTTTTATTAATTACGGGGATAATGCATAACCTTATCATTGTCAATATTATAATAAAATTAATAAAAATTTTAGGATACGTGGATATCAATCTAAATGATGTAGTATACAATGGACGCATCAATGAGAAGTACAATCTGATCAATTCAAGAAATGGAGTCTTACATGTTGAAATACGTTGGAAGGTGATTTGAGACGTGCCACCAACACTTTATACTTCACTACTTCAAAGTCTTACATTCTTCCAATAAGCCACAACACATTAAAAAAATGAGACCTGAGATATTTCCAAATAAACCAAGGTAAAATAAAATAGTGTTTTTGGCTGTTAAGTTATAGCACTATTGAGCAACATAAATAGCTCCTTTTATTTTTGAAACGACATTCAGGCAATCTCACAAACACATCAATGGCATGCCAAGGATGCTCATCTAATATAAACACAAACACAAACAAACGAATTAATATAAACAGAGCATAAAACTTTTGCACCCAAAATCTTACATAAATATAGGGTTTCTAAGCTCCACAAAGTTCCACACAACACTCAAAATATCACACCAACCATCAAACTACTAAACTTTCAGTTATTGAGCTTTGGGAGCAAACATTTTCTGCATCAACTATAGCTTCAAGCCTTTCCGAGTGTTGTTTTTTTAGCAAATATAGTATTAGCCACTTGGTTAATTGCTTTAGTTGCAATTCCTCTGCGTCAGTACTTGGAGCCCAAAACATAGCCAAGTTTACCTCTACATTTATCATTGTCTGAATTTTTGGTCCCTGAAATGGCACCAATGGGCTGACCATTAAGGCAAATTGCCCTGAACCATGGTTGTGGAATAACTTTGGTATTGATAAAGTTGATTGCATCTTCTTTGTTAGTGTAACGTTCCCATGTGCAAAAGTGGGTCACTTTGTAATAGGAGTAGCTATAGTTGGTGGTTGGTATTGATTTTATTAGTGCTAGTGCTTAATTGGACACCAATTTGATTTTCCTAAAAACTTTTATTATTAATGAAGCAAAGTCTTTTATTTGACTTTTTTGAGACAATATGAAGATATAATAGAAACTTGAAATAAGTTCATAAAGGGAAGAAAATATAGAAGTCCAATATCATTTGCGTCTTTGAAGCTTCTTCTTCTTTGATGACTTGTGTTTTGTAGCTTTTTGACGATTGATTAGATCTTGAAGGAACATGTTATCGTCACTTGGTTCCGCATCTTCAACATTAGAGGCAAAACTCATTGATGGGATGGCACCATTATTGTGTTCTTGTTTTGATCTACTTTCATCATTATTTGTGCTTGTTAATAGTTTTGTATCCAGAACTTCAAATTTGTTTTTCTCAGAAGTTTGGTCGGTGTTTTTCTTGACTTCATAATTCTCCAATGCTTTCTACTTTTTTTTTTGAATGAATTTGCAAATAAATGTAGAAGTAGAAAGCTTACTGTTATGATATCACCATTTGTTTTTTTTTTTTTTGGTGGGTCACTTGGATCATTATTTGCACTTGTGGATGGTTTTGTATCAAAAACTTCAAATGTTTTTTTGTCAGAAGTCTAATCTGGACTTTCCTTGATTTCATCATTTTGCAGTGGTTCCTAAAACACAGTATGTGGATTAAAACATAATATTTGGATTTGCAAATAATCTTAAGTTTGTAATAGTTGACAGCTTACTGTTGTAATATGATCAAGTTTCATTGCTGTTTCGTCATTTGAAATGTTGTCAAACACCTTTTCAATTGTATATAATTCCCATCCTTCCTTCCAATTATAGTCATTAAGCTTTAGTTGGAACACAAATGTTTTTCCAATGAGCTTCTCTATTTCATTTGGTATGGTGGAATTTGCATTCATCTGATAAAATATTAAATATAATTTTGTATATTCTTTTCAAATTAAGTGAAAGATTATACATTCTAATTGTATGGTCTTACAATTGCATTTTTTTTTTTTATAGTTCTCTTGTTGTTGTGTGAGTAATTTTTCAGCTTCCGTGTCAAACAAAATAAATATGGCACGCTTTGTTCCATCATCAACGTTGAGTTGAATTCTATACCTGCATGTATGTATATATATATATATATATAAATAATTTGTTTCATTTTTGTTTGATATATATATATATATATATTTTATATTTACATATATTGAATGATTCTAAAATTGGTAATTTATATTTTACCTGGGAATTGGAAAATTAGAGTTACTTTTGCAATGGCTGCACCAAAAATCATTTTCAGATTTAACTTTTTTGTTGCACTTTGCGCATTCGATATAGTACCATCCAAAGTTTTTTTCAATATTTTCAATTGTTGCAAGGCATGTGAAGACATTTTCCTACAATATAAAAGAAAAAAAGAAACATATTTAGTGTTAAGCTTATTGAGAACTATATATATTATTGGTATAATGTCATTGGGAAAAAAATGTTGAGTACATTATCATTTGACGTCCATTCCAAGGATGTTATTTGCTTGATTGTTCTTCTATTTTGTGTGATTCTTTTTTCAACTGATATTTCTTGCTTGATTGTTCAGTCTTTTCCACATTTCTTTAATGGTAGAAGATTTAAATCAAAACATAGTGAATAATTATTTGATATGAAGATTGTTATTGTACTATATAAAAGTATCAAGATTATTTTTAAAGTAATAAATTAGAATAAAAGTATGGTATGGAAAATCTAAATACCTATCAATCAATGTTGCAGTTTCAGGTATTTCTAAATTGATGTACACTTTTGTTGCACTTGTAGATGACAAATAGTGTTCCCCTATATTTAATAAAAATATGTTAATTATGTAAAAGAAAAGATATGTTTAAAAGAAGTTATTACCTCTAAATGTTTTCACAATAGTAGATGTCACTATTATGGCAAAGGGTCCTCGATTGTTGGTGTAAAAATTGTCCTCAATTTCATTTGATGTTGGTCCCCAGAGAGTAATTCTTATTTTGATTTCTCTGTGGCAAACAAATATGTAAGTGATAAAGAGCTTGAAGTAGTATAATGCAATGAATCCATATGTACATTCTAAAGCTTACTCTGGATTCATGATATCTATATTTCTCATTGGGACAGTAGATCCTTGAACATGAACATTTTCTAGTGGTCCAACACCAACTATCTTTCCAATGATGTCTGCAACAAATAAAGTTGATTAAGTAATTTGAAACATAATTATTTTAAAATAAATTTGAGACTTTTTAGGCTACCTGTCAATTGTTTGTTATTGTCAAAGCGATCCACAATTGTTTGGTAATCAACAAATTCAAATTTATGCTGAGAGATAGTAACTTCAGCCTCTTTTAGCTCCTCAATAACTGTTGTATGTAGAAAGTTTATTTCTTCTCTCTACTTATAGGCCGATAGCTATCTTTTTTCTTGTAAGTATCTACTCGAAAATTGGACAGCGAATATAATTGTCCTTCTCGTAGTTGTGCCTAAAACTTCTTAACATTGTTTTTTTGAATTGTAGCGTGTATATAGTATCATCCTGCTAGTTAAATAAGTAATTTGTTAGTCACAATTTTAGTTTTAAGGTGTGAGTTGAGTAAAGAATATATGACAAAATAGATTCTCAATTCAAATCTAATTTGTTCATCTATAAGAACCATGTCCAGCAGTAACAAATTCAACACCCTAACAAAATGAAACCATCCACACCACAGATGAAATAGGCAGAAACAAAACAAACGTAGAATGGAAAAAAGAAACCATCAAGCAAAATAATAAAGCAAGAAATTGGGATGTAGGGATACCTCAACTAAACCACCCAACTTACATCAGTATTTATATAGATGTGAGGAGGGAAGGAAGACAGAGAGGCTGCCGTTAGAATCCAAAACAGAAGCTAAAACCGTGAGAATCAAAAGGTGGGGAAGGGGAAGAAACTAAACCTGAAACAATGAATGAGTTGTAACCGTGAAAAGCATAAGTTGTATAAGTTGTAACAGAAGGCAAGGGAATAGCATAAGTTGTAACCGTGAAAAGCAATCAGGTTTGACAAAGGGAGTTACTTGAAAAGGTTTTGGGTGTGGGCTTGGGCTTTATAGTGGATTTAAATGTATAAGAAGTGGACTTTAAAGTAGAGATAGGGCTGGATATAATTTTAGTTTTATTAGTATTTTATTAATTGGTAAAAACTATTTTAAAATTGAATTTAAAATTCAGAAAATAGGATGGGAATGACATGGCGGCTGACATGGCTTTATATGAGTGTAACAACATTAAATGCTACGCTTTAGCTTTTAGTAATATGTAGATATAGATTATATGTATTACCAATAAAATTTGATTAAAGCAACATCACATTCACTTTGGCTCACAACTGACACATCTTCGTTATGTACCAATCACATGCCACATCAATAGTTGAAAAAAAAAATGTCACTAATTTTTTTTTTTGAGAAGAAAATTATTACTAAATTTATTGCTGCTTTTTTATGTTTGTGTGTGTGTATATATTTATCGATTTGACCATTGGATTTTTTAACCTGTTTACGTGAGAGGACTGATGGAAAACTGGATGAAAGTAAAGAATATACAGTTAAGAATAAAGCTTCAAATTGGAAGTTTATACTATATTTTTACGACTGAGTTCTTAGAGCTTACCTTTTTCTCAAAAAAAAAAAAAAAACGTAATATTGTCTATGGATTGTATATGCAGCAAGCCTCTCTATTAAGTGTCGACTTCCACCTTCTCAAAAAATTTCTTAGATCTCATTCTTGCAATAACCATATTAATATTAACGTTGTCCGTTCTCTCTAAGCAATAATACGCTATTTTGAGAGAGAGAGATCACTTTTTTGGACAAAATATGGGTTGAATACAAGAGATAATAGCAATTTTTTATAGTCAATAAAATGGAAAAAAGAAGAGTCAAAATAAATGGAAGATGAATGGGTGCACTACAAAAAAATGAGGCTATCCCAACGTTTTCAAAACCGCTGGGATTGCCCCAAAAAGCGCTGGGATAGGGTCAAAATTCCTATCCCGGCGTTTTTTTTCCCGGCGCTTCAAACCGCCATGCAGTAAACGTGGGTATAGGGTCGTCTGACCTGTTCCGACGCTTTTCAAAAGCGCTGGGACAGGCATATGTCCTATACCAGCGCTTTCAAAAGCGCTGGTATAGGCCTTTTAGATTATAATGATTCACGACCTATACCAGCGCTTTTGAAAGCGCTAGAATAGGTACTTCCTATGCCAGCGTTTTCAAAAGCGTTGGTATAGGCCATGAATCAATATAATTTAAAAGACCTATACCAGCGCTTTGCAGAACCTATTCCAGCGTTCTAAAAAACGCTGGTATAAGTCTTGAATCAATATAATTTAAAAACTTATACCAGCGCTTTTTAAAGAACCTATTCCAGCGTTCTAAAAAACGCTGGTATAGGTCGTGAATCATTATAATCTAAAAGCCCTATACCAGCGTTTTTGAAAGCGCTGGCATAGGCTGTACCTATTCCAACGTTCACAAAAGCGCTGGTATAGGTCGTGATTCATTATAATCGAAAAGGACCTATGCCAGCGCTTTCAAAAACGCTGGTATAGGTCTTTTTTTCTTTTTCTTTTTTAAATTTTTTTAGCACCTATAATGTACCTAAAATACATATTTTCCAATACCTGTTTTATAGCAACTATAATGAACTACAATTCATATTTTTCAATAACAAATACCATACCATATTAAACCAAGAAACTAAATATATTTAATTAAACCATATCAATAATTATATCCCAAATGTCTAAAATTTCATACACAAAATAATACATTCTAAACAACTATGTACAATGTCCTACACAAAAGAATACATTCTAACTATATAGAATGTCCTGCACAAAAGAATACATTCTACTGCGTATCACCTACTCCAAATCATCAGATGATAAGCGCTGAGCACCAGGAGACTGGATATCCACTGTAGAATCATCATCCTACGAATTAAGAAACATACAATGGATTAGTGTACTAAACAACTAGTATTACTACCAAGTGCCACATTAGCAATTAAAACATACTCAAAATGACTGATTTCAATTAAGCATATCAATTGGGTATTAGTCTCAATAAGTTTCTCAAAAAGTGCTCAGTGAGCAATTTATGCAAAAGATTCAATAAGTGATTACTTACACATATTGTGTAAAGCCTTAGAGGTTACATTTCTACTTCATATTTCTATGTATGTTACAATGAACCCTAAACTGGTAGATATAAAGATTAGGGTATACATTAATGAAGGAGTTGAGAAGGTGGTAGTTGGGAGTTGAGGAGATACATTAACCATAAGTACTGATAATATGTAAAAACAGCAAAGTTCCTCTACTTGGAGAAATTATAATGTTAAAGTATAGAAAAGTGGGGAGATAAAAAGGTAAAAATGAGATAGAAATGTTGGAGGAGATGTAATTGGAACTTGAGAAATTAATACAGAGAAATCTAACTTATGTTGTAGTATGTTATATATACCTAATATATAACTAAACTTTATAAATTTTTCAAATTTATTATTCAAATTTCTCATCTCTTAATAAGGAATAAAGAGATTATCATAAAAAAAAAAAAAAAATCACCACAAAATTACAATGTTATCATAACCAAAATTAAAATGAAACCAAATGAATAAAATATAAATTTTATAATAATTTATTACTCAGAAAATTAATAGGCGAATTCAAATTAATAGCCATGTAGATTATGTTTTAACATAAACTCAAATTCCTATTTCCAAAAAAATAAGTATTAACCCAAACCAAAATTCAACCAAAGTCATAAAATTAAAAAAAAAAAAAAAACACAATACCAAAACACATATTTGAAAAAAAAAAAAAAATCATCAACCTTTATCAAAGGTATAAGAAAGAACAAAAATCCAAAAGAGAGAGAGAGAGAGTACTCAAAATTTTTGGGGAGAAAATATGGATTAAATGGGAGAGATGATGTTGAATTTATACCCAAAAAAATAAGGAGAAGAAGGGTCAAAATATAAGAAAAAAAATGATGAAAAAAGTGTAACGAACAAGTTATTAAGAGCAATGAGAAGATAAAGAGGCAAGGAGGGAAGAGAAAAATGGAGAAAGTATAACTATAATTGTGAACTAATGCCAACGAGGGCTTGGCTGAGTGGGTAAGGCTCGGACGCTTCGTACACCACACCTAGGTTCAAGTCCCGCTGCCCGCAAGAGTCCGTTGGTGGGCATCACTTCGCTAAGTCTGTGTGCTCTGCCCGGAGGCGTAATATAACCATAAAATCACCCATTTTTGTTTTCTCAAAAAAAAAAAAAAAAATTTGTGAACTAATAGTGAGAAAAAGAGTTTTTATTTTTATTTTATTTTTAAATATGGAGAATGAAAGTTTAAAAAGAGAAAAAAAAAAAAAAAACAAATGATATGACCGCTGATGTGGCTCAATAAAAGTATAATAACAATAAATTCTATAGTTCAATTTATATATATACACACACACAGAAGATATTGATAAATATAGATAGATAGATTAACTTGTGTATTTGACAACCTCTCATGGCACTCTTTACACACACACACACACACACACATATATATATATATATATATATCATTTCTCAACTGGAAGAATCCTAGATAAATTAATAAGAACATATGCAGATTGGATTGGACTTCAACTCTACATCATTTATGGAGAGCCAGGAATTAAAGAATACAAAATGGGAATGTAAAGAATATAATTAATGCAAATTCTAAAGCTGGGTGATGGCTGATGTTAGGGGAAAGGATGACAAATAACTGACCTGGGTTTTGAGCCGATCCTGCATAATCTAGTAAATTGGAATGAAGGAAAGTATGAGAAACCTTTGAAAGTGAATCAACAAGGAAAATCCTCTAGATTCATCTAACTTGATGTGAACAATAAGACTCACCAGTATGGGTCCCCAGTCCTCAAGTATATAAGCTGTCAACAGAGTTGGTCTACTAACCATCCCAATTCAAAAGAAATTCAAAGAACAGCCCTTTGAAAATAGGGTTTGGTTATGAAAATTAAAGACTTGCTTTCTCTAGAAAATAGCCTAGCAAATAATCTTGACACGAAATATAATTCATCCTGTGTGAAACCGAGGAAGAGACTTACTATGCAATTGTAAAATTGCATGAGCTAACTCTTAGGAAGAGTAAAAAGATCAAATTATTTGTGGCTATATTCTATGATAAAATATGGATGACAAGAAACCATATCATGTGGCAAACTGAAAGGAAATTTATCTTAAGTAATCAAATTAATCAAATATATAATGATCATTTAATGTCTTGGGATTATGCAGTGACACGGATTGTAGATATAGTGCCTGGGACCCTCCCATGCCGATTCTGTGAAGGTAAATTTTGAGGCAGCTATTGGTGAGAAGAGATCATGTCTAGCAGCAATAGCCATAAATCATAATCAAGTGATTATCTTTGTATGGAAAAAGTTAACTCAAGACTAAGATCCTCTAAAAGCAGAAGCAAAGGAAGCACTGTTAGCAGCAGCCAAAGCAGCTAAATTGGGACTCAAATTTGTCAATTGCGAAGGAGATGCTCTTAACGTGATTACCCCACTACAATATTTCCATCCCATCCATTCCTGAAAATTTTTTCCTTATATCATGAGATGGAGATGGAACTATTTTTGTTTTAATGAATTTTCACCCAAAATAGACCATAAAGTACTTTGAGCAATGTATAAGGTATTTATAATATGATAAACTAGCCGATATCTTGCACGTTGTAGTGCTGGTTAAAGGCCTAGGCTTAAAGCCTCCAATTACAAAAAGGTGTTACCTCTTTTATAATAATAATTAAAAGACCCCATAGTAAGATCCTAATTCAAAAGTTTATGGCTAATTTGAGGTAGCCTGACCTCCAAGAGAATTGAAAGAATAAAAAAGGGAAATTAGAGAGAGAAATGCAAACCGTAATTTTTCATACAACTAATCTAACTAAATGTATAACGAATTCTAACCACCTACCAACTCCACATATCTAACTAACTAGTAATAATTTCAAACACATCATACTACATAATAAAATTTGTGTCATACATGATTTCCTTTGACAAGCAATGTCTTAATCTAGCACCCCATGGGAGGGAATACAAAATTTGATAATTCTTAAATACTAATAATTAATAAATAGATAAAGCTTAAATAGAAAAATATTAGAAACAGAATTTTATTTTGATAATTTTTATCGTAAACATGCACCTCGTGGAACTTTTTTTTTTGGTATCAATTTCTTCAAAACTCTATATTAACGTCAACTTCAACATTTTTTTTTTTTTTTTTTTGAGAAGAACAAATTTAGGGCATTTGATTAATTGTTAAAAAAACTAATATTGACAATTATTAAGTTTTGGTGTTTATCCAAAGAAAAAAAAAATTTGAAGAGAAAAAATAGTTTGATATGTCTAAAAAGTTTGCATGTTTTGTTAATTAGTATGAAGAACTTGACAAGAACAAATAAATTATTCTATCTAAAAAGTTACTGAAATTTTGGTGAAGTCACTTGACACAACCATGGTTTTTAAGATTTTATTGTAACCCAACTTTATTAGACTCATTTAGTAATAATTTTTTTTTTCTATAATTTGTTATGGTCCAAGATGATGTTCTAGATAAATTGTTATCTAAATTAGAAGTATTTAATTTAAGCTTAGTGATAGATCTCTATCTGAATAAAGTAGTAGTAGATTAATTATTATTTTTATTTGCTTGTGTTCAAGTTCATTCCTATGTTTTAGGATTTTTTTGATGAGATTATCCCATTCTTTTTTTTTTTTCTTTTTTTCTTTTTTTGAGATAGAGATTATCTCATTCTTAGCTATTTATATGTTGAATGCATACTTGATAATTAAGTAGAAAATTAACCAAAAATTTCTATTTCCCCCTTAAGTTTAGGAAAGTGGTTATTTTTAATTGACTGACTATCTCTTGCCTCTTACCTTCATTAATTTGTCCAGATTCAAACCATTGAAGGTATTAATTTGTCCAGGTTCAAACCATTGAAGGTAAAAGATAGTTGGAATTGATCCAGCAATTCTACTTTTTCAGTCAAAAGAATTGGTCAAGCCAATGATTTCTTAAAAAGAAAAAATAAATAAATACTAAAAGAATTGGTCAAGAAGCCCAGCTAAAATTGGAATTTGGTTTGTATTTAAATTCTTTGCCGCAAACACAAATCTAAACTTTAACGCGCATAAGAATTCAGAAATCCAAATCTGCCTTAGAGTTGAAGATCAGTTTTTGTAACCTTCATCGAACCACTGATATGTGTCAACCACTGTTGTCCCAGAGTGTCCCTGACGAACTCGTCTATGACATCCTAACTCGGCTTCCAGTAAAATCCTTAATCCGATTCAGCTGTGTATGCAAATCATGGAACTCCACTATCACCAGCCTCAATTTCATCAAAGCTCACCTTGACAGAGCTAAATCATTATCCAACAACAATAATAACAGTGGCTATCTGTTATATAAATCACAAGTAGAGAATCACTCATTGTTTGCGACGGTTTACAATGGCGACCGCACATTGACTCCGATTGCTAGATTTCAAAACCCATTTCCCGAGGGTTGGATAGTTGGCTTCTGTAACGGCTTGTTCTGCATGCCTAATAAATATAATCACGTAGTATATTTGTGGAACCCAAGCATTAGAAAGTTCAAAAGGCTTCTACCTAGTTACTTCACTGATCCTTTTCATACAGAAGCTTTTGGACTTGCGTATCATAATCAAAACAATGACTACAAGATTCTAAAACTTATTTATGAATACTCTCCTGGAGAAAAAGTGCCGCCAGCTGAGGCCGAGGTTTACACATTGAGTACAGATTCATGGAGAAGGTTTGTAATATCTGTGGAGTACTCAAGTGGGTCTGGACCCAATGGATCTGTTGATTATATAGAAGATTCGCGCTGTTTGTTTTTTAATGGAGCTCTACACTCTATAGCATGTTCTCAGGACCACAAATTCATTTTGTCTTTTGATGTCAATGATGAGAGATTCCGTGAGATATTGCTGCCTCAAAATTACTTGGATGGATATTTTCGACTTCTTTCTGAAGGTCTCGCTGTGTTCAAGGGATCACTGGCTTTGATTGTTTTTACTGAAGGTCTAGCAGACAAGAGTAAAATATGCCACATATGGGTGATGAAGGAGTATGGTGCGGTGAAGTCTTGGACTAAAAAAAGTGTATTGATGAAAGATGCTGCACGATTCTTTGACTGCACTGTCAATGGGGAACTTCTGATTTGTAAGTTTCGCCCTTTTCAAAGGCTTTCGTTTGACCCCGAGAGTTTAAACGAGGAAATTCTTAGAATTTCAAATGCTGGAAGTATGATTTACGCAGCTAATTTTGTGGAGAGCTTAGTTTTACTTGATGGGATAAACATCTCATCTAAATACAGAAATTAGCAAGTTGGAGTTCCTAGCAAGGTAGTCATCTTTTTGAAATTCATATTGACAACTCATTATGCTGTTAGCAATTTTTGCTTTTTATGTATTTGTGAATAAATGAATCTGTTGTATCTTGTTTTCTTTCCGTTTGTTCTAGGCATGAAAGTATTGCTTTAATGTAGAAATTTAAATTATTAAGTCGAATAGAATTCCTTTAGGGACTGGCTATTATTTGTAAACTAAATTTGTGTGAAAAATGTTGTGTTGATTCTAGAACATGGAATGTCATGGTGAAACATACATGTATTGCCTACATAATCTCATTTTATTAGTCATAACTTAATGAGTACTGGTTTTAGAATCAAGTTGAAAATTAAAATTTGTTTTTCCTATTATAATGTGTTTATACTTGGCGGTACGTATGCCGGTACCCTTCATTTTAATTTTTCTCAAAAACCATATTGGATATATATATATATATATATATATATATATATATAAATATATATATGCACACGTTCTAATTGATATAGGTGTGTAGGCTCATTTTGTGTAACTCTTAGCGTTTTTATGAGTTTCAATCTTGGTAATTTTATGCCCATCATGATGCCGTGTACAACTACTTACCTAAGAGCACTAGCAATAGTAGTGCTAAATAGCTATATAGTTATTTTTAGCACCACTAAATATCAAAATGTACCCTGCAATAGTGGAGTCAAAACTATATTTTTTGGCTCCACATCTACAGTGCACAACTGCTTTTGGTTGTGCACTGTAGCTGAAAGGTAAATTTTTTATTTTTTATTTTGCGTTCACACTGCTTTTGTCTCTCTCCTCCCTACCTCTCCGTGTCTCTTCCAATGTCCACCATGCGTTCACACTACTTTTGGTTGTGGTTGTGTTTTTGTGGTTGAATGAAATATTATTTTATTGTAGTGTTTATATTATTTTATTGTAGTGTTTATATTATTTTATTATGTCAAAAGCTAAAATAAAACTACTGCTGTTGGATGTAAGATGGTAAAATAGATAAAGTGACTTTTTGTGGTGCTAAAAAGCTAAAGATTTAGTTTCATTGCTGTATGCTCTAAAGAGCTTACTTTTACAAAATGGGCAAGTCCAGATTATCTGAATTAATTAGAATAAGAAAACGCAGATGATGGCTAAGTTACAATCTTTTTTTAAAATCATCTCGGGTTGAACATGGGTGCTATTGGGGGATTTTGTCATTCTATGCAAATCAAGTTTAGAACGATTTTATTATCTTCATTGCTGTCCTTTCTTTCCCATTCCCTTGTGTTAATATTGTTATGCACGTGCTAGAATGCAACTCAAAGTCATGCACAACTAGATTAGCGTAAGCTCTTTGGCTACAACCTGAGTGTTAGGAAGGAAAAAAAAGGACGTAAAAGCACGGTTTGTTCAAGAAAAAAGAAAAGAAAAATAATACTCTATATAGTTGATAGAGATCCTCTTCTTGCTCTTTAAAATTGGTAGCAACTAGTGGATATCCCATGTGATGCACGGTGCATTTTAATAAATTAAGTAAAAAATTATTTATAATTTATTGATTTCATGAATACTATTATTGTTTGTCATAATTAAACTATGAAGTTTTCTAGTAAAACAAAATTGAAACTAAATAAATTGGGGAAAAATTCTTGTAGTTCATGCAACTAACAAATGTCACCATATTACGTTCACACTGTCACCTACAAACCCGGTGGTTCTTAGGTGTCTTTCTTGTATGACTTATGCTTTATATATAGATTTTATAATATTAATTTCTATATTTCTCATGCCACTAAAGTCTCTATCTCCACTATATCAACACCTATAATTTTTATGTTAGTGAAAGTAGTTTTTCTTTAGTTTCATAATTGATATGAGATAAAATTAAGGCCCATTTATTTTAATTAAACAAAAGTATGAATTCTAAGACTTTATAAAAGGGTGAAAATTGAAAGAATGATATCTTAATCAATTAGCTATAAAAATTGCTAGAATAAAACAACAGAAACAATAATGCCATAGTGACGCAATAATATCATAATTTAACCTCCAAATTTTAATTCAACTAAAAGCAGCCAAAACACCAAATCAATATATATATATATATATATATATATATATATATATATATATATAAAAGCAGAGATCTTATGTGAGAGTGCATGAGGCCCTGCCAAGGGGCAATTAATTTTGCACTTAACTTTTTTTTTACCTCTTTCATTATGTTTTTTTTACTGTTACCCAAAAGTTCACATTAACTTATTTTTCTTTTATCTCATTAATGTCTCATTAATTGACTAAGCTTACTCCACACATTTTTCTATTCTTCGAGTCTTTTAGCATACCCACCGTTTCAATATTTAAAAAAAAAAAAAAGCAAAAAAAAAAAATAATAATAATTAAGGACAAATAATAATAACTAACCAGATAAGGTCCTAAAGAGAGACAAAAAGACACAAAAATGTTGTGAATTTTTAAATAAAACGCATTATTTCAATGTATATTACCAAAATAAAAGACCTGAGACTGACAAAACATTTGAAAGAGAGAAAAAAGGGAAATCTAGGGGGTCACCATCTCTATTATATAGGCCTTCCACTACCATCAAGATGCTAAAACCCCTTCGGGTATTTTTTTTTTTCTTTTTTCTTTTTAAATTTAGGGACATAGATATGATTTAGGTTGGGTAATTTGGTTGGATAGTTTTTGTTTTGGGTATAAGTAAAGAGAATATTTGGTGCGCAATGTAAAACCATATTCTACTATGGTTTAATTTTAAATCAGCTATAAGATAGATGGATACACAATTGACCACATCATGTCTTAATGTCACACTTTCAATGAGTAGAAGATAGTAAGAAATTTGGACATACTTTCATTTCATTAGGGGTGTGTTGAGGACCTGTTTTTTTGGCCCACGTGGCATTATTTCATTGGCAATCCATGCCATATCAACATATTATTGATTTTTTGGGTAAATCTCTTTAAAGCCCAAAATAAGCTCATATCTCATTCAACTACATGGATTGGGCTCACATGGCCTGCGAGATCCTTACTTCAAGAGTCGGATTCATGGTCCACATTTCCTCTTCATCGATTGGGATCATAACCCCACGACATCATCAACATCAACATATGGATCGGGCTTAAGCAATGAATCAAAGCCCATGGCCTATATTACATCTCTTACACTCATGGCAAGCGGCTTTTTCAACAAGAGCCCATATTTACACAAAATGACAACAAAACCTGAGGTACGTTATCTTACCTTCGACTTATGATCCAAGCTCATAAGTTTCCTAAGGGAAACTTTGGAAGTCGTGGTTTGGAGGGTCAAGAGGTATGTTCAGTAAAGCTCCAGCGGTTTAAAGTTAATAAAAGAGACATGTTGCTTGGCGTGTCTTCTCCAACTCCCTGAACTCTGACGAGTCCGTGTGTAGCGGGTAACATATGGTAAGCATCTCTTATCACATAGCATTTTAGATGATAAAATTCCCCATTGTTCTTTTCCTAAAACTTAACTTTCATCATATAACAAATACTCAATATCCCCAGCCATCTAATTGCTGGGAAAATAACTGTTCATTCAATCCCCAACTGTTGCTAAACAAATTTAGAAACTTTATTATATTATTCTACATAAATCTTATTTCTACTTGAATGTTCAATTAGTGTATAAAATACTAAGAACGTTTAGACCCCCAATTTACAAATTACTTATTCAAGCTTAATATCAAACAATGTATGTGCGGAAAATGAATGTAAGCATATACTAGAATTGATAAACAATCTAAACCAAATAAAATCACATCCACAACATAAATTAAATGACAAAGATTAAAGGAAGAGAGATGTAAACACAAGGACAATACAAAGATGTGTTATCGAAGAGGAAACCGAAACTCTCGGTGTAAAACCTCTCTACCGCCCTCCAAGTGGTCAATAATCCACTAAAGAATGAAGTTGGGATACATGAACAGCAGAAGACCCTCCAAGCTTCTTACTTCAATGAGGTTACACCGAACCTATTTCTTCTTTAGCTTACCGGATTCCGCTATAGCCCATAGCATCAACCAATAACCATTGGTCCCTTCCTAACTGCTTCCCAAAGCACCAAATAGCCTTCTCACAGATGTGGGTATGGTGAGAAAAGGATTTGGGTAAGAACCTCTCAAGGATGTAACAATGGAGATGGTGAGAGTAGAGGAATTTGAAGAGTCTCTATGTAAAGATTGTGGATGAATCAATCTTGTTTTTCTCTAGGGTTTCTCTCTCAAAATTCTCTCTGGAAGCTCTCTACATTTCGTGGGTATAAGGGGTATTTATACTGGGGTGAGAATGGAATGCGAAGAGTCAGGTTTTTCAAAACAGGGCTGGCTGGCGGCTTGGCCTCGCGACTTGACTGAGTCGCGAGTTCAAGCCGCGAGCTAACAGAACGGCCAGGCTGGACTTTTTGTCCTGTAGTGCTCCAGCTGGCGTGACTGTTCATCTTCTCTGCACGCTTCACTCATATATTGTAGTTGGCGGCTTGCTAGTCACGAGTCACTCGCAAGTCTCAACTGTGAGTCTCTGCATCCTTACACAATCTTAAGCATTTCTTCACACTCTCTTACTCACTACTCTTACATGATTTCCACCTAAATACATGATTACTAATTGCTAAATTACAAGCAAATTTGGTACGGAATAAAACCAACACAGAATGGTTGATTAAATTCAACCTTACATTCTCCCCCTTTGGCTATTCCGTGACAAAACCCTACAACAAACTCTAGACTTAACATGTGAGTTGGGAACAGTTGATCAAAACTCACTCACACCTAACTCTAGAATCTGTGAAGCTCTTGAACCATAAGAACAAGTATCTCCTGAAACACAACAACACAATATGATCATTGTATGCAGAAAACTTGTAATGCATATGGAGCAAGCACAATGCGATCAAGCAAAATGGAAATAAGTAATAAACCAAGGCTTGACCAAAAACAAACAATCACTATAAAAAGTGATCACAATGCTCATTCACACATGGAATGAACATCCGGACATGCAAGCTAATAAGCTCAATTGCAAAGTATCATTTGCATGTCCAACACTCAACCAATGCAACAACACTAGGAAATTGCATTAAGGATATAAAATCCAACAAAGGGCACAAGAGTGATGTACTTAAAGAAAATGCATGACATTTAACAACAAGTACTAAAGCTACAAAGCATGGGTACATAAACCTTAAAAGCTTACAAAAGCAACTGGTACAAACTATAAAGTATTTTAAATAAACTAAAAGTGCTTAAAGTTTCTCCCTTTCAAAATGATGAGAAGCTGTGATGCACTTGGAACATATATACCTATAACCTGAAACACTTGCACAAAACACATTAGACCCTCAAGGTAAAACAAGTCATAAAAGGACAAGTATAATGTAATAAGTAAATTGCGATCAAGTAAACATGATGTGAAACATATGAGCAACTTGATCATACACCATACACCAAAACAAAGTTTTCTTATTAACACAATGTCTTCTCCCCCTTGGTATATGCATCTCCCCTATGGAATATCTCTCCCCCTACAAATGTGCACAAGAAATAGAATTTCTCCCCCTAAGGATGTGCACAAGAGCCATGTAGAAATGACAAAAAATCTCCGGTATACTACTCTAGAGTATACTCTCCCCCTTTTTGACACGAATAGACAAAGGGCCAAGGAGAAAAGAGGGCAAGAGATGAAGGTATGACCAATGATAATGATGCATGAGAAGTGCGAGATGAATGAGAAAATGAAGTTCAAACCTCAGATAAAATATAATGCTACAAAGCATAAAGTAAACATGGCATGTTAGGATAAAGAAACAAGGTATAAACCAATGCATGACAAGGGTAGCAAGGTGTGTGCAAGAGGTGGCAATGTGCAATGCATGACCAATGCATGGAAAATGCACATGTGGGGCAAGGTGTGATAAAGACACAACCAATGAACCAAACATGTTCCTAATGAGGAAACATGAGAATCTCCAAAGTTTGGTACTCATCAGAGTCCAAACAAGCAAGAAAATACCTAAGAGGCATTTTATCAAACACCTAACATGCACACTATGAACAACAATGTAAAACAATGCATGAACATCATGAAATCTACCCTTAATACATGATCTTTTTGCCACAAGGGGCCAACATCCAAAGAAAAACATCAAAAGAAACCAATCCCATTCAAAAATTTGACAAAAATAAAGTTTTCCCAACCCCTATGATGAAAATGCCAACCAAGAGCACAAAACTCACCAAAACATAATCTAAGGATGCAAAACAATGAAAAGAATTTAAAATAACCTTAGAGATGTATATGGAATGAAAAACCATTCAAAATGATTGGGTTTTGATGTAAAAATAAATATTGAAAAAGGGGTTTAAAAGAGGATGGGAGAGGTTAAAAACAGGTTTCCCATGAAAAGCCCTTTAAAAAGCTATTTCTGGGCATTTCGCGACTGGGTGAGTCGCGAAAATTTTCGCGAGTCACGAGTGAGTCATGAGCGAGTCACAAGTGAGTCACGAAAGTCTTTTGGATGAACTCGCGACTTGCGTTGCATGACTGGCGAGTCGCGAGATGAGTCGCAAAATTTTTGTGAGTCGCGCGAGTAGCGAGCGAGTCGCGAAAAAACTCAGACACCTGTTTTTCAACATAGAACATGTTTAAACAATGAAAAACAAAGTAAGCACAAAACATGAACACAAAGAGTGATAAAAATCACTTCCAAAAACATATAAAATAATCAAAAATATTTTTGGATTGATCCATATATAGTTGAGCACACACACACACATTTAAACAAGTACAATCGAACAAATAAATAAGGAATTCATTGAACATTAGGCATGTGTGTTGTGTGTGTGTATCAAGTGTGGAATAGTCCTTAGTCTAGAATTAAGTTTCAATGATCAATTCAATCAAGTCAAACACAACTAATACTAAGTCAAGTGGTCTATCTCACTTTTAGAAATATGCATATATGACCTCCCACATAAAACTTGATAACATAACTTTGAAGCTTTACATTTGGCTCCATATACATCATATCATTTGATCTTTTTTTTTTTTTTTGATCTTTACATCTCTTTTTGAGATCGATGCCTGAAATTTTTGATATTTCAATTTGATGAACAAGCCTTTGGCTTTTTGGGCATCATACATTTTCATTAAAAGTCGCTTTCCCTTTTTCCTAGTCAAATACTAGTATGTGCGACGGCTTTTGCAGCTCATTATCTCTTTTCATTTTGAGATTTACATTTGTTGAGCTCTTTAAGCAAAAAAAATAAAAGAGTGGGAAGATATATAAGCACAAGTCTACGCATGTATCAAAATCAACATGACTATTGACTAATCATTCATGACAAGCTTGAAGATCGATTTACAACAACCACAAAAAGATGTCAAGATTTTTCCCACAAAGATATAAGTGCATAAAAAATAAGTTAAGCTCATAAATGCACAAAGTCATTAGTACAAAGGTACAAGGCAAAACTCACATGTGATATGTGCTCAAACATATACAATCAAACTTTTTGAATTTTTCACTTTTTATGTGGTTTTGGATTTTTTACTCACACAAAACTAAAACATAAAAGTAAGATCAAAACAAAAACAATGCATATGAATAAATGCAAGATGCACAAAATGCATGAAGATATGACATTCAATGCATGAAGGGTCCCACAAAGATCGAAATAATTAGATCAAGGACCAAAAGAGCAAAAGCTCAACCATAGGAACCCTTCCTCATCCAAACGGAATGATTGTTTGGAATAAGTGTCTCATGAGAAGTGAGACGAGGGTTGGAAGAATGAGAACCGGAGATGCATATAGTCAAGGAGTTAAGAGCATTAAACACTTTCTTTAACAACATGCTATTTTCACTTAAATCCGATTTACTCTTTTTAGTACAACTTCCAAGAAGCTCAAGTTTCTCTTTTCTTTTGATTCTTTTAAGAGCATAAACTTAGAGCAATGAGGTCTTAGATGACCAAAAGCACCACAATGGCAATAAACAATGTGTTTAGGAAGGGATCTAGTAACACGGTTTTGTTCTCTCTTCAACTTATGACATTGAGGTCTTATATGACCAATCACACCACAATGGTGGCAAGTTGGAACAAACATAGATCCATCCAAAGCCTTAGGTTGAGACCTAAACAGAGGCTTTGACTTAACAACTTTTCTTTCCACCTTTTGATTTCTTTTATGTGGAGGAATGTACACCGATTTGTCCCTTGAGGTAGAACACACAATAGGCACAAAATCGGGTACTACAACATGATTGCAACAAATATTTTCATCATTTTTAGCAATAGGTTCAGCAATCAAACACTTGACATGCATCTTAAGAGTTTCATTTTCCCATATTAGCTCATCAACAAGTTTGTTAGACAAAACAAGTTTAGCATCCAAGTCCATATTCAAACATTCAAACTCTTTTAGCTTTTCAAGAGAAATTTCAGCAAGTTTCTTATATTTCTCAACCAATTTGTTGGATTCATTGAACTTAGCAATCAAATCATCCTTTTCACAAAATAACTTGCTCAAATTCTTTTGAAACTTCTTAGCCTTTTTCTTCAAGAGTTTGTCATTTGGAATATCAACAACACCTAAAGATTCATGTAACATAGTATCACAATCATGAGGATTAACACTCATAGAGGCATTTTCACAAACACGTGACATGCTACATTCCTCATCAACCAAATCATACAAAGAGGCATACAAAGCACTATCCATGGCAAATGAACACAAGGGGTCAAGGATCACACTTAGGTATTTAAACCACAACAAGTGTACCCGCTCTGATACCAATTGAATGTTCAAATAGCGTATAAAACACTATGAACGTTAAGACCCCCAATTACAAAATTATCAATTCAAGCTTAATGTCAAACAGTAGATGTGCGGAAAATGAATGTAAGCATATACCAGAATTGATAAACAATCTAAACCAATTAAAATCACATCCACGGCAAAAATTAAATGACAAAGATTAAGGGAAGAGAGATGCAAACACAAGGACAACACAAAGATGTGTTATCAAAGAGGAAATTGAAGCTCTCAGCGTAAAACCTCTTTGCCGCCCTCCAAGCGGTCAATAATCCACTAAAGAATGAAGTTGAGATACGTGAACAGCAGAAGACCTTCCAAGCCTAATCTACTTAGTGTACCTAAGCCCTCCAAGTTTTTTGCTCCAACGAGGTTGCGTCAAATCTTTGTCTTCTTTAGCTTACTGGATTCCTCTATAGCCCATAGCATCAACCAATAACTATTGATCCCTTCCTAACTGATTTCCAAAGCACCAAATAGCCTTCTCACAGATGTGGGTATGGTGAGAAAATGATTTGGGTAAGAACCTCTTAAGGATGTAGCAATAGAGAGGGTGAGAGTGGAGGAATTTGAAGAGTCTCTATGTAAAGATTGTGGATGAATCAATCTTATTTTTCTCTAGAGTTTTTCTCTCAAAATTCTCTCTGGAAGCTCTCTACATTTCGTGGGTATAAGGGGTATTTATACTGGGGTGAGAGTGGAATGCAAAAAGTCAGGTTTTTCAAAACATGGCTGTCGGCAGCTTGGCCTCGTGACTTGACTGAGTCGCGAGTTTAAGCCGCGAGCTAACAGAATGGCCAGGTTGGACTTTTTGTCTTATAGTGCTCCAGTTGGCGTGACTGTTCATCTTCTTTGCACGCTTCACTCGTGTGCTGCAGTTGGCAGCTTGCCAGTCGCAAGTCACCCGCGAGTCCCAACTGCGAGTCTTTGCATCCTTGCACAATCTTGAGCATTTCTTCACATTCTCTCACTCACTACTCTTACATGATTCTCACCTAAATTCAGGGTTACTAATTGCTAAATACAAGCAAATTTGGCATGGAATAAGGCCAACAAAATGGTTGATTAAATTCAACCTTACACTACTTTCAGCTAAAATCCAACTCAAACACGTGGCCTAATCTGATTGGCTATCTTTTATCTTTCTCTTTACAAAATATTCATGATATCTCTGATACCTAGCTGTTGTCTGCCATAATCAGACCATATATTTCTCTGCCAGCTGCCAGAGCAGAGCATTTAATACTCTTCTTACTCACCAAGTTTATGTCACAATACAATGAGACCTTGACTAAATCTCTAAAGCTTCATTAACCTTCAACCAATCCTTCTATTACTTGCTAGAAATATGTTGTAATAGAACCTTGCACCAAAAACACAAACACCCAAAAAAGGAAACATCTTCAGCTGAACCCCAGCAGTGTATTCAACACTTGACACCTGGCTGGAAGTGATATCATCAACCATTTAATGTTGAAATTCCAGCAGCCAGCTGCCATACCCAAAATAGCAAGATACCCTTCAAACAGACCTTACCATTTTTCAGCCAAATCCTTGAAATGACCTCTCCAGCAATCTGAAATGACCCATCTGACCTCATTTACTTCTACCCAAAGCAAACAACTGTCTTGAAACAGCTGTCTCATGATGGCTGTCACAGCTTTTCCTGATAGCTGGGACAGCCTTTTCAGAACAGTTGTGATAGCTGACCCAACAACCTGAGCATTACTGATTTTTTCACTTTTGGCTAAAATAAAAACCAACTATTGAAACTACCTTTCTCTTGCTAAAATACTTTCCTTTTTTGCTTCTCTTTTCCCAGCAGCTCTTACTCGAAACAGCAAGAATACCTTAAAGCTAAACATACCATTTTTGGCCAAATCTTAAGATGGATTATCTAGAGATTTATTGCTATTTGGGACAGATTCTGGCTGATATTCTTTGCTAAAATACCCCCTTAAACTCAACTCTAAAGGGTACCCTTCATCAACACCTCAAGGGGGGACACCAATGGAGAGGAAGAACTCTCTCATAAACTTCTCTCTCCCTTTAATAATCTTCCTAAGCTCTTAATGAAGTGCTGAACTTCTGAGTTTTTAGGTTCCAAATTAGGAACTAAACTCTTCAGCTCTTAGCTCATAAATGCCTTTCATAAGCCTTCATACAATCCCAGTAGAAATCCCAGCAGCTTGGCTAAACACACTACAATACTATTACTCTCTTATACTCGTCATCTCACTCTCCATTTTCTGAAAATACATATAACTTGCTGCCCATATCTCTAAACATCTCTTTCTTCACTTTTCTTACACAATCTCATACGCACTTACTTCACCATTTCATATAACACACCACAACTCTTTTAAACTCCACTCTCATATTCTCTCACTCTGAAATTCTACTGTTTTGCTACCCATAAACACATCTCAATACTCTTCCCAACCTCTCTTATAAAAGCTCTTCTCATGGAAGGCATAAACTTCTATTACTAAAGCCCTTCTCCTAGAAGACACCAAGATCTCATATCAAAACCATTCTCCTAGAAGTCACAAATCTATCTTACATAAAACCCTTCTCTTAGAAGGCACAAATACTTCTTACAAAAACCCTTCCCATGGAAGGCAATGTTATTCATAGCTTCACAACAACTAAAAGAGCATTGTCAAAAGGAAACTCATTTAAGTGCATGATAAAAGGGACAAGCTTAACCAACCTCTACACACAGCTGGACATACTCTCTCTCCCTCTAGTTGCACTTATTTTTCCCCTTCAATCTTAAAATTATCATGGCAAACTGCCTCTCTACCGCTGGGGTCACTTTGCTGGGACATTATTAGCTCACAAAAGCTGTACAGCTGGGGCTACAAACCATACAAAGATAAGTGACTTTGCTTCCTTATTTTTAAATTTACATCATTGAGTATATGATTGCTTCACATTTAAATACAAATTACTTTATTTCAACTACTATTACAACTACTAATCAAAGCTATCATATCAAACACATATTACATATTTACTCAACCATTATTGTGATTCTTAGATTTTGGCCTTAATGATTTTGTAGGCTTAAAAATACGCTGATAGCCGTTGGACCACGTGGCCCAATGTTGAGTTCCGAACGCAACTCCCCAAAAAGAACCCGGGCCTAGTAAGGTCATCCCTCCAACGGATCACACGTGGTTGGGGAACCGAAAAAGGCCCACGAACAGGGTGTAATCGGTTCGATTCAGCCAGTTTTCTTAGTTTTGGCCAACTAAAACCGAAATTCTCGGTTTGTGAAATTCTCAATCGAAACGGACCAAAATAATTGGAAATTAATCGATTTCGGTTGTATTTCGGTTTTGGTCGGGTTTCGGTTAAGCATATTGGGTTATCAATACAAAAAGAAAATAACAACTCAACATCACATGGGGGTATCAATTTTTCAATAAGAAAATAACAACTCAACATCACAGTCACATATTAATAACAAATAGCATTGCTTTTGTATTAATCAAAACCCAAAATACAAAAAAGAGAGAGACTTATCAAGAAATTATAAAGAAAGAGGGTCACTGTGAGAATAAAAAGATCAAGCCAGTGTGGGGAGGACGGTGTGTGGAGGTGGCGACAGAGGTAGATTTGTGTGGAGTGGAAGCTATGAGAGGGACTGGAGTGGAGGCTGTAAGAGTGAAAATGTGTGGGTTGTGGGGTATGTAGGGTAGGGTTTTTAACTTTTGTTTTTATAGTTTAATTAGATTAAATTTAATTAGTTTAATTAGATAACTAATTAGCAATTAGTTTAATTATAGTTACTTAATCTAAAGATAAAATGAAAACATTGAAAAGCAAAGGCCGGATCATATTAAAAAAAAAAAAGGCCCAAATGTTTTTTAAAAATATGAAAAGGTTGTATAGGACGCCCAAATATTTATAAAATTTATATTATACATTTAATATAAAATATATTATAATATGATTAGGTTCGGTTTTAGTTGGTTCAGTGCATTCACACTTGCCACCGAAACCGAACGAATATTTTCGGTTTTTAAAAATCGAAAACCAAAACCGAACCGATATATTTTGGCAATGGTTTAGCCAGTTTCGGCTGGTTTTTTTGGTTTGTTAGTTTTGTGCACACCCCTACATTTCATTGTATGAAATATGTGAACACAACACAAATTAGTTGATTTCATGGTCCCGTTACTCTTTTGCATTTATCTTTGGTCTCATGATTTAAAAAAAATAATAATAATCTCACCTTGAGAAGGCTACAAATTTGCAGTGAAACTACTAAACTAATTTTTAATATCTTAAAATGTATATATTTCTTTTTACTCTAATTTAGTTTACTTTTTCTTATAATATATGTACAACATTATCCAAAACCGTCTTACATAAAATATTAAAAAATTATTCGTGCATCGCACAGGAAACTTACTAGTATACTACAAATCCTTACCAAGTATATGCATCATACAGAAAACCCAAAATCTAAATTGGCACATAATATGGAAAATCCATCCTAACCACATTACAAAGCTACATCAGTAAAAACAAATACATAAAATCTAAACAAAATATTAAAGACGAACATAATATTTTGGAAGTTAACATACCTCTCAGAAAGGGAACCAAAAATATTGTGAGAGAAATTATGGAAGTTTGATTTTTAAGTCCAAAAGAAATGGGGATTTATATTTGACAAATGCGGAGACAAATAATCATATTACTCAATATTCATTGAATCTGACTCTTGCAATTCTGCATTGAAGTTAGTCTTATGCATAAAATTAAAAAGTTTTCTTAATTCTTATTTTTCCCATGACTTTTTAGATCCATCCGTATCTATCTAAAGTATTTCAAATAATGAATGTATACAAATTCTTTGAATTTTATTAATGCATCAAAATAAATGCATATGTCATTACTTAATAGTTTGATATAAATACTAAATTTAGATTAGGTGGAAGCCCAAATGGAAAAAAAAAAAAAAAAAAAAAAAAGTCATACAATGCTCCACTTGGTAGAACCTTATGCTCTCGCACATGAGGTCTGTACTTTTATATATACTAGTGTTTAACCTGCGCAATGCGTGGGATCATTTTATGAATTAGAAAACAATCAACTTAAAATAGGGAAGGGGGTGGATGGTTAGTTGTTTAGATAATGATGTTAATGTGTAGGTGTTCTTCTAAAAGACAGATATAACTTAGCATCAACACATGATCTAGAGAAAATGTTAATTGAAATCTCATAAGTTGTAACTAATTGGTTCAAGGTTTTTTTATACCCTCCTTATCAAGGAATAATAAATTAATAAGTCTTAAACTATCGAAATCTTGGAAATGTCCACAAAGCAATCGGTTTTACGAAAGATATGCTCAATCTGTTTGTTGGGAAATGTCCTTAAAAGGTATTCCTTCAATAATTTAAAAATATAAATATAAAAAAAGGAAAAGGTTGCAATGTTTGGTTGCTAAGAGAATTAATCATAAATTCCAGAATTTTATTGCAAATATGCCAAATTCATGACACATTAGTGTCTAGATTGGCATAGCAATCAAATTGGTTCATTTTGCAAACTTTAAAGATTACTATTACTTATGAAGCACTACTAATTAATACCATGTTTATTTCCCTTCTTCAACTTGGATTTTTGCCCAAAATATGGAGTTTGGACCATTCATTCAACACACAATTTTCTGCAAAATATCATATTCTCTCTAACAGTACCCACATTTACTATTTCACACCATCCAACTGATTGCTTTCACATGTTAAAAACATGGGGAAAATAGCACTAAGTTGAAAATTCCATATGATCATTGACTGACATATTTTAAAATGGTCTTTAACCATGATGTCCATATTTGATTGGTGTAGCAGAATTTTTAACAAATTTTTAAGCATTATTTGATTTTCATAATGACTAATAAAGTATCTATATATAAATCACTTTCTCAATAAAAAGAAGTATCTGCAATCTGCCACATTGGCTGCTGCACACATAATCTACAATTATCTACTATTAAAATAAAAGTTTAAAGTAGCTAACCCTAGTAATTATGCAGATAGAGTGGAATATTAACTAAAATCTAAGAGATAATCAACTTTGTATAAAAAACATTACACTTTCAGATTTCAAAGTTCTACAATTTCAATCACTCTTCAAAAACAGCAGAACAGGTTGGACGGAAAATAGAAACTGAAAATTAAATTGAATTTTGTAGTTGCTATTTTTCCTTCTTATTCTCTCTAATAGTTGTATTACACATTCTCTTTCTATTTCTTTGCTTCAAATTCAGGTCCCCAAAAAGAAAGTTATTGGAACCCAATCCACCACTCTTATTGATTTGTATAACAAAAAAAGTAAATCGCAAGCACATTATGCTGTTAAATATGACAGCAAATCAACTTCTCAATTTCATAATGTCTTCCTTTATTTTAACTCAATAAGAAACTTTGGAAGTGTACTATCTTACATAGGTCTAAAGCAAATTTGATAGAAGCTAGGATGGATGGATATTTTGTAAATCACCAAAGCTACTATCTTCCAAATTGAAAACATGAGTTCCATTTTGATCATTGAAGAAAATGCAATTCCTTTTATACCTAGTAAACTCTTCAACCGAAATCAGTAAATAAAAATCATTACCCAAAACAAAAGCTCAATCACCCAAGTTTTTTTCCAACTCCCATCGACCCCACTCTTCATCCAGCTTATACACTTTCAAATCAACCACTTTGGGACCAAAGATAACAAAAACGACAGTCATTTACATTAGTTCAAGGCAAATTGGGAAACATAACTACATTATTGGCAGACCTACATTCAATCTGAGTTTATGGTTTGGAACATTAAAAAATCTTATTAGATTAATATGGAATTAAAAAGAGTAAAGTTAAATGGATAAGAATGATAGTTAGGCTGTCCTAACCTGTCAGCTTTATCTAGCAATGTTTCTTGAGAACACCTGGTGAATGTTATAAATCTGTCTAAACAGAGGTAATTCAAACAATAAATACATAATGGATAGAAAGGAAATGCAGTGGTGAGAAGTTTCAAGAAAAAAAAAAACTATTTGAAGTAAAAAAAAAGAGTATGCTAACCTTTAATTAATAATGTTGCAGAGAAGAGATGAGGCAGAGCAGCAAATAATATGGCAGTCGCAGTAACTTAACAGTACATTTAGGTTACTCTTCTTAAAAAAAAAAAAAAAAAATTTACAATACAAAGAAATACATAAAGATTCATAGAGTAAGGTAGTATATCCATTTGTTTGTCTTGCTTGTAAGAGTATGTTATTTATAAAATAGATTGAATACATTAGACTTTAGATTTTTTTCTTCTTTGATGCAATTTGCTTAGTACCCTTTTGATGTTTTTGAAGCATTTGGAGTGGCATTCTTTTATGACCAAGTCTTCCATCTTCAATAGTTATAGGAGTAGTTAATTCAGGTATTTCAACAGATATTTCTCCTATTTCTATTTTTTGACTAGCTATGTACTTGTCCTTCCTTGATTTTCTTACAATTTTCTCCATTGTGTCCTGCAATAATTTTCATTCTTATGTATTAGTTAGATATGTATAGTAAGTTATGTGTAGACTAATGTTTAAATCATACAGTAAGCAAAGTGAAGTAAGTATGCTTCAATTACCTGATGTTCTTCAACTTTACGTGAGTCATTTTGCTTATGTGAAATTTTCGTCTTGGAGACTGTGTAATTTTCTTTTCCATACTTCAAATTATATTCAATAAGATGCAGTTGGAACAAATATTCATTGCCAATTATTTTCTGAATCTCTTTTGGTAAAATATTCCCATCTAATTTCAAAATTTGTATGAACAAAGTATCATACAATTAGCAAAATATGTATACATACATACATCATGTCTTGTGCAAAATATGTATACTTCAATTTTCAGATAATAAAGATATAGGGCTGATATTTATATATGAAATTACCTCTTCTTGCATCTCTGCAAGTTCTTTTGCATTTTTAGATATAATTTTCTCAGCTCCTTTGTCAAACAATATGAATGTGGTTGAACCGGTCTCATCTTGTACTTAGACTTGTATTCTATAGCTATTTTAGATACAAATTTGTTAGTAGAATATTATATATATTTTGTGTGTGTTTGTGAAATTACAAATCATTTTTTCTTTCATTACCTTGGAACTGCAAACTTTAGCTCATTTTTACAACGTTCACACCATAGAACTCCTTTGACTTGTTTCACTTTCGTCTTGCATATATAAGACATGCAACATAATACCATCCATATTTGTTGTTGACATTAATGATTTTGGCATTGCATGTTACCAGTAAGTTACCAGTAAGTCCTATAATACAAAGTTTAGTTAGTTTATAAAATTATACCTTATTATAAAACACACAAACAATTACCAATTACGATAAATTCATAATATAAGAGTATAGTTGATTCATTTGTCTCTGAGTTCCATTCCAAGTCCTTTATTTTAGCAACTGTTTTTTTTTTTATTATGTAAGGCAAGTTCTCCATCTTTTACTTTAGGTAGTCCCTTTGGCAGTATTTCTTTTACGTTTATGTCCATTATGGTGTTCAATCTATGCATCAACATTAACATTATTTTATATATATATATATTTTTTAATATTCAATTTTTTAGCATAGTTGTACAAACCGTAAAAAGGAATAGATATAAACAATGTTATATATCTAAACAAACTAAAATAAACATGTCTTCTTAAAAATACCTGCTAGTCTCTTTTTCTTTTTCTTTTTTTTCTTTTTTTTTTTTATAACTTCTATAGCATCTGTTTTATACAATTTTATGATATCTATCATTTAAGAAGTATCGCAAAGTAGGAACACACTCCAAAAGAAAAAAGTGTAATAGTAGTTACTTGTTTCTAATTTTTGCAACTTCTGGAATGTCTAAATTGACATACAACATTGTTGCAAAAGTGGATGATAGTTGATAGTCACCTACAAAAAAGTTGTAAAACTTTATAAGCATTATTGATACATAAGTGTTATATACTTGATAAATGATTCAATCAATTGTTACCTCTGAAAGTTTTCACAATAGTTGAAGTGACTATTACAATGAATGGCCCTCTATTTGTTTTGTAGAAATCATCATCTATTTGTTGTGCAGTATTTCCCCACAAAGTTGTTTGAACTGATTTGTTCCTGAAGTTGTTTATATGTAAGTTTGAGTTATTTAAAAATTATAACATATGAGTTTTAAAAAATGTATATATATCTTACTCTTCTAACAACAGTTGAATGTTTCTCATCTTTGTTGGACGCCCTCTTATTTTGATCTCCTCAATGGCTCCAATGTAGTCCAATATGCCAATCACATCTGGTAAGAACACATTTTTTTTTTGAAAATAAGAGTTAGTATTAAGTTATGAATTGTATTATTTTTTAGCTCTGCAAAAGTAGATGCTTGGCTTGTAAAACAATTAAAATTACCAGTCAAGTAAGTAGTGTCATAGCAACGGGAAGCTATTGTTCTATAATCAGCAAATTCAAATTGGGATTGAGGTATTGAATGATCAAATCCGCTGAATTTTGAGACTGAAGTTGTTGAATTGAAAAGTATTTTGAGTTTTTTATGTACTGGACGATAGTTCCCTTTATTTTCTTCAACCAAGAAATTTGTAATTGTATATATGCTCCCTTCATTTAGTTGTGGATGATAACTTTGAGCAAGATTTTTCCTGTTGCTTGCATGTATCAATGTTCCCTATGAACATTTTAAATGAATTATCCCTTAATCAATAGTAGCAGTACATAACAATCAATTTACATTAACTGGCTGCAAATTTTAATAAAATAATATTTGTAAAATTTATTCTAAAAAAAATCAATTATGAATTTACCTCTTTGTCAACCAATATCATATCGAGGCTGATCAGATCCTGGTTGTTTGCTATATTAATTGCATCCCACATTTGAGTTATCTTTGTCCCTCGATATCTGCTTCAAAGTTGTGTACTCCATATTCATTTGAATTTGTATTATCTGCACAATTTAAACATCAGTAAAATTTATATATAATTACGGATTAAAATCTATCATTTGTAACATAAGTGACAATCTAACTTATATTATTGACAGCTTCAAAATAATGAACAGTATGTATTACGTCTGCATAGACCATTCAATATTTCTTTATGTACAATATTAATATGGCAAGTTCAACAATAAAAACAATGTTAACATTCTATGACCATCTATTTGGCCACTGGAAAAAAGGGGAATAAATTATTTGGGACATAATAATTATACATGTAAATTTAATCCAAAATAAAGTTTTAATTGAATCAAAATAAAGATGACATAAACAGGAAAAAAAAAGAAAAAAGAAGAGGCTATTTCAATGTTTTAGTTTGATTTACGTAATAAAAATCTGTAAAATAAAAACAATATTTAATCAATACAACAATCGAACAAAAAGATCTCAAGAAATTGAAAAAATAAATGGAAAATTAGAGAAAAAGGTAGCCAAACCTAATACTTATTGAGTAATGTAGCAAAACAGAATTTAATATGCAGTAAATAATTCTAGGGAAACCATAATTTTAGTTTAAGGAAAACCATCAATAAATCTATACTCTTCAGTATTCGAAAAAACATAAAGACAATTGGAAAAGAAAAGTGAAAACCTAACAAAAATCTCCTAAATGAAAAAAAAAAAAGGAGAAAATTAGAACTCATATGTTTTTCAATAGAGATAAAAGAAGAACCCTAGAAAATTAAATTCAATAGAGGGAAAATGATCCGTGGGCAATTATAGACAATTGGGAACGGTAATTGAATAGAAAAAAAGCATGCTCACCTTCTAAATAGTCTGTTGTTGCAGAGAAGGCTTCTGAATAGTTTGCTGTTCCAGTGAAGGAATGGGGGATTTTTTAGAAAATAACCATCAAACCCAAACAATATCATTAGTTAGGCAAACTTTCAAACTAATTTCGTTTCTAACAATTCGAGTCCTCTGGAGTCGAGTTCCCTGTAGCTGAGGTGAACGTAGGCCAAAAAACGACATAGAAATCGAGTCCTCTGGACTCGATTTCTATGCATAAAAAAAGAGTCCATTGGACTCGATTTCTCCTATCTCACTCCACACAACTTAGCCACAGCACAAACAAGAATAGAAATCCAATGCTCTGACTCCACACAACTTAGCCATAGCACAAACAAGAATAGAAATCCAATGCTCTGTTTTGTGGAGAGTAAAATAGAGCATGTCCGGTATTCTCTATATTGCCATGGACTTAAACTAAAGCTCTACTATCCTCTCTATATTGCCATGGATTTGATGCAAGTCCGTTGGTTGTCTAATCTCTTCGTAGAGCTAGTTGTGTGGAGTCCTCGTTGTTGTTGTGTCTTTGGGTAGACTTCAACCATTACAGGCAAAGGAGGGAACGTCAAAGTGGGAGATGCTGAGGAGATGAGACAGGAGAAATCAAGTCCAGTGGACTCGTTTTTTATGCACATAAATCGAGTCCAGAGGACTCGATTTCTATGCATAGAAACCGAGCCCTCTGGACTCGATTTCTATGCATAGAAAAAGAGTCCATTGAACTCGTTTTCTGGCCTACGTTCACCTCAGCTACAGTGAACTCGACTCCAGAGGACTCGAATTGTTAGAAACGAAATTAGTTTGAAAGTTTGCCTAACTAATGATATTGTTTGGGTTTGATGGTTATTTTCTAAAAAATCCCAAGGAATGGCAGTTTAAACAATAGAGGGAGGGATTCTCTATTTGTGTTTGTGTGTTTGGCTAAATAAGTGTACCGCTTGAAGATTTTAAGTTATCACACCACTTGAATGGTGTTTATAAGTTTTCGCATTTTTTTTTTTTCCTTCGAGTTCTTTCCTAAAAGCTTCATAGGTTTTAAAGTGTATTTTTGGGTTTTCCAATATATATATATATATATATTTTTTGTAAGAAGTTAAAGAGTAGAAGTAGAAATTTAAATTAACGTAAAAGTAAGAGCTTATTAGAAGCAGGAGGACATTTCAACGTAGAAGTAGGAATTTATTATTTTTGTCAATTTACTATTTTAACCTCATTTTTAAGTTTTAGGTAGGGGTATTTTTTACAGTAAAAAAATAATAACTAACTTTCTGTTGCCAATTTACTATTTTAACCTCGTTTTAAGTTGTTGGTTAATTAATTTAGGGGTATTTTTGACAGGAAAAAAAGCAATAACTAACTTTCTGAATCCTCTTAATATATACAGATGACCATGGGTGATTCAACAGTTGGGCTTGTTCAATTTATCCAGACGGGCCCAATTATGGTTCTCATCCGAGGCTCACATTGCTTCACTAAGAGAAACTGTATCATACAATCAATAACATTTTTTTCCCATAAATGAAACTGGGCTTGGAATTGGCCTTTATTGTATATGATTTTCCCACATAACTCCATAGGTCTCATAGTTATTAAATGAAATGGATTGGGCTTTTTAGCTTAAGGTATGGGTCTACCTACATGGGAAATTGGGAATTGTTCACAATAAGAATTTTTTTGAAACTTTAATTCTAAGATTTATGTGTATTTGGCCAATTGTCTGATTTGGGAATATGCAACGGCCTTATTGAATGTAATTTTTGTGATTTCTAATCTTTAAATATCATCTAAACTTCTTCTCAAAAAAAAAAAAAAAAATCCAAACTGACAAAAGTAATTCCTAAAACCTATCTTTCCACAACCGGTTTTTAACTTCTACCTTAGTGTATTAGAAATTAAAATTTTTTAAATAGTTAAAAAGCTTAAAGTTGAAAGTTAAAAGCTATTCCAAATGGTTATCATGGTAGATAAAAATTTGGCTTGCCAAGTAGTATAGTTCTTAATTAAAACTTTAATTTTTTTTTAATTTTTTTTATATTATGACAGCATTATACGCTCCTTATCAAGGGTTAATAAATTAATAAGTCTTAAACTATCGAAATCTTGTAAATGTCCACAAAGCAATTGGTTTTACGGAAGATATGATCAATTTGTTTGTTGGGAAAGGTCTTTAAAAGATATTCATTCAATAATTTAAAAATATAAATATAAAAAAAGGAAAAGGTTGCAATGGCAATCAAATTGGTTCATTTTGCAAACTTTAAGGATTACTATTATTAATGAAGCACTACAAATTAATACCACGTTTATGTCCCTTCTTCAACCTGGATATTTGCCCAAAATATGGAGTTTGGACCATTCATTCAACACACTATTATTTTAATCTTTTGAACATGTTGTAAGGTTGAATTTTATCAACCATCTTGTTGGCTTTATTCCGTGCCAATTTGCTTGTAATTTAGCACTTAGTAACCCTGTATTTAGGTGGGATTCATGTAAGGGTAGTGTGTGAAGAGAGTGTGAAGAATTGCTCAACAATGTGCAAAGAAGCAGGAACTCGCGACTAGGACTCGCGACTGACTCGCGGCTTGCAAGCTGCCAACTGCTGCACACGTGAGAAGCATGCGGGGAGGTGAAGGGTCACGCCAGCTGTCGCACTACAGGACAAAAGTCCCAGGCTGGCCAGGCCGTTAGCTCGTGACTTGAACTCGTGACTTAGACCAGTCGCGAGGCCAAGCCGCCAACTCACCCTGTTTGGGAAAAATTGTCTCTTCGTATTCCAAACACACACCACTATATATAGACCCTTATACCCACGAAATGTTCCAGAGAGAATTTTGTGAGAGAAACCCTAGAGAAAAACAAGATTGCCTCATCCCCAATCTTCACTAAGAGACTCTTCAAATTCCTCTACTCTCTTCCTCTCCATTGATACATCCTTGAGAGGTTCTTGACCAAATCATTTTCTCATCACACCCACGTCTGTGAGAAGGTTCATTTGGTGCTAAGGGAAGCAGTTTGGAAGGGACCAATGGTTATTGGTTGATGCTATGGGTTATAGCGGAATCCGGTAAGCTAGAAAAGAAAAAGGTTCGGCGCAACCTCGTTGGAGCAAGAAGCTTGGAGGGCTTAGGTACCTGGGTAGATTAGGCTTGGAGGGTCTATTGCTGTTCATGTATCCCAACTACATTTTCTAGTGGATTATTAACCATTTGGAGGGTGGCGGAGAGGTTTTACGCCTAGGGCTTCGGTTTCCTCTTCGATAACACATCGTATGTTGTCCTTGTGTTTGCATCTCTCTTCCCTTTATCTTTACCATTTAATTACTGCTGTGAATGTGATTATTTATGGTTTAGATTGTTTATCAATTATGTTATGAGCTTGTTATCATTTTCCGCACATACATTGTTTGATATATAGCTTGAATTGGTAATTTTGTAATTGGGGGTCTAAACGTTCATAGTGTTTTCAACGCTATTTGAACATTCAATTGGTATCAGAGCGGATGCACTTGTTGCGGTTTAAATACCTTAGTGCGATCCTTGAGCCCGTTTTGAGATGGATAGGTCTCAATCCCTAAATGTGCCACCATTTTTTGATGGTAATAATTATGCATTTTGGAAAGTCCGTATGAGAGCGTTTTTGTGTTCTATTGATGATGCTGTGTGAGATGCTGTTGAGGTTGGTTGGACTAGGCCAAAGGCTGCCAAATCCACTTGGGATAAGGCAGCTCTTGCGGCGGCTAATGCTAACAGTAAAGCCTTGAATGCTATTTTCTGTGGTGTCTCTCCAGAAGAATTTCACAGGATTTCACATATCACCATTGTGAAGGAAGCATGGGAAATTCTGGAGACAACTTATGAAGGGACTAAGAAGGTGAAAGACACCAAACTCCAAATGCTGACCACTCGCTTTGAGGAGCTAAAGATGAGTGAGGATGAGTCCTTTGACTCTTTTTACAGTAAGCTGAACGAGGTGGTCGTCGGAAAATTTAATTTTGGGGAAAAGACGGAGGATTCTAAAGTTGTAAGGAAGATTCTTCGGTCACTGCCGGAAAGCTTCCGTGCCAAAGTAACGGCCATTGAAGAGAGAAAGGATCTTGATGACATTAAAGTTCAAGAGCTGGTCGGTTCATTGCAGACGTATGAATTGTCACTGCCCACACAGAAGAAAAGCAAATCTCTTGCTCTTAAAACAATTGATGAGAGAGTAGTATCTCATGACTCTTCGGAAGAGGATGTAGTAGATAAAGATGTGGCATACCTTGTAAAGAACTTCCGAAAATTCTTGAAACTCAAGAACGGTGGAAAATTTGGTGACAAAGGAAAATTTCAAAGTTCCGAGAAGGAGAAGAAAGAATTCCGAAGAAAAGATGGTAAAGATTCCCAATCTTCTCAAGGAATCACATGCTTCGAATGTAATGGACATGGACACTTCAAAAAGGAATGTCCCAACTATTTGAAGTCAAAAGAAAAGGTCTATGCTACTACTTTAAGTGGCACTGATTCATCAAACTCTGACTCTGAAGATAGTTGTGACGGAGAAGGAAATTACTCCGCATTCATGACCATTGCACATGTGGAATCCTCAGATGATTTGGGTTCACTTGTGAAGGAGCTTGGTGAGCATTCTGATTTGGAGTCTATTGGGGTTGTTGAAGAATCAAAGGCTGAAGAGGAGGATGATACATCTGGTCTTCAAGAAAATTACGCCTTACTCCTTGAGAAATCAGGTGAGTATGCAAGAGTGGCAAAGGCGGCTGTGAAGAAGATGAAGAAAGCTGAGGAAGATTACAAAAGTTTACTGGCACGATACAAGGAGGCGAAGTGTGAGATTGAAACACTAAATGGTGAGCTATCAGAAGCTTACACAAAAGTGAGATTTCTTGAGCAAGAGGTAGTACAAGCTCATGCCAAGATAGATAGGGTCTCCTCCAAGAAGCTAGATAATGTTATTTCATCTCAAAAACATGCCTCAGACAAGTCCGGGTTGGGATATACCGGAGGGAGTAGCTCATCAGCCAATGTCACCAAAGAAGTGAAGTTTGTGAAGGCCAAAGAGACGGTTGTGGACAAGCCTAGTCCTGAGAAAGTTAAGGCTGAAAAAAAGAAGAATGTGGCTGATCAACGGGTGTTTAATAAGTCCCGTAATCAATCAGAAGCTAGATTTGGAGCTAGAGGAAGATTACTTCCAAGATCACAACAGGGTCCTAGAACGAACTATCTTTGTCACTATTACGGATTGCAAGGACATACTAGACCAAACTATCACAAGCTGAGAGCATTGAACAATGCAAGCGCTCCTCGATCAAAAGGAAGGAGAAATGGCGAGAGGTCTTGGGGTAGAGAGTAACTAAGAAGTCAAAACCATGATCCAGGAATGATGGACGTTATGAAGATGATCGGTGCATTCACCAATTGCATGGAAAGCTTCACAAGAAGGTTTGAAAGTCCTAACGCTCATACCCAATCCATCAAGGATATCACCCCAAACGCACGTGACGTGTGGGTGACAAAGGGTACTCATGCATAAGCATTACAACATGTTCATGCATTAATACTTCCCATGTTTGTGAATATGCTTGGTTGTGTACTTCTTGCAAGTTTTTAGGTTGTTATTTTGTGTGTGTGTTTGTCTTTGGTTCAAATGTTTTTACATTGTTATTTAAGTTGTTTTTGTTAAATCTTTTACTGATTTTGTGTCAAAAATCCAAAAACACATAAAAAGTAGAAAATCCTAAAAAGTTTGATCGGCTTTGTTGTGTTTTGTCTCAAAGCATGTTTTGCCTTGTACCTTTGTACTTATGGCTTTGTGCATTTAACGAGCTTAGCTTATCTCTTATGCACTCATATCATTGTGGAAGAAATTCTGAAATCTATGTGACTGTTGTAAATAGATCTTCAACCTTGTCATGAATGATTAGTGAATGGTTTTGTTGATCTTGAGACATGCATAGACTTGTGCCTATATATCTTCCCACTTTTATTTTATTGCTTTACTCAAAGAGCTCACCAAATGTAAATCTCCAAATGAAAAGAGATATTGAGCTGTAAAAGCCTGTCGCATATACTAGTATTTGACTAGGAAAAAGGGAAAGCGACCAAAATAAAATGTATGATGCCCCAAAAAGCCAAAGGCTAACTCATCAAATTGAAATATTAAAAATTTCAGGCATCGATCTCACAATGAGATATGTTGATTCAAAAAGATCAAATGATATGTTGGAAATGGAGCCAAATGAAAAGCTTCAAAGAAATGTACTCAAGTTTATGTGGGAGGTCATATATGCATACTTCTATAATTGAGATAGGTCACATTATCTAGTGCTAGTTGTGAAGCTTCACATTAGACTAAGGACTATTTCATTTTTGATACTCACACACAACACACAAGTCTATGTTCAATAAATGTCATATTCATTTGTGTGATTGTACTTGTTTAAATGTGTTTTCACAAGCTCAATCTTTGTTGATCAAACACAAAAAGATTTTTGAGTGTTTTAGCTTTTTTTTGGAAAGTATTTTGTTTTTACAAAAATGTCAAAAATTTCAAAAACAATGTTGCCCTGTTTTGGCGACTCAGTCGCGGGTTGGTCCAGTCGCATGCCCCAGTCGCGAGCTCACTCCGAGATTTTTCGCGGCTCACTGGCGAGTCAAGGTTTCAGTCGCGAAAAATACTTAGAAAATTTTTCAAAATTTGAGTTTTTATGATTTTCGCGGCTCAGTGTGGCGACTTGTTCGCGGGTGGAAGGTCCAGTCGCGAGGGGTACACAGAGATTTTTGTGGCTCACCTGGCGACTGTATCGCGGGTAAACCTTCCAGTCGGGAAAAACACTTAGAAATTTTTTTCAGAAATCTTAACTTCTATGTGTTTCACGGCTTACCTGGCGACTGACTGGCGACTCACTCCAGTCGCGAAAAAAGCGTGTTTTGCGTTTTAAAGACAGTTTTTAAAATCGTTTTTTAGTTTTCCCTCGAATTTTTGTGACTGTTCATTATCTTCCCCATTTCTCTCTCTCAAACACTCCGTGTCTCACTTGAAAAAGCTTCCATTTTTGCATCATGTCTTCATTAAACATCAAGAAAAAGGTATGGGTTATCTCTATCTCACTTCATTGTACTTGATTCGAGCATTTTTTCTTGTTTTGTGAAGTGTTTTTGAGTTGTTGAGATTTATTGTGTTCGAACATGGGTTTGCCTAAAATGTTAGGTATGATTGTTTGGGGATGTTGTCTCTTGTTGCTGTGTTTTTTTAGTGTCTTGTTTTTGCTTTAGTTTGCTAGTCCTTGTTCTGAGCATTTTTTTTATAGAGTTTTACTCATTGGGCATATAGGTCTGGGGTTTTCTGTGTTTCACTCTGAATGTGGTTTTGGGTTTATCAGAATGTATGAGCGTTTGGAATGTGTGACAAGCATTGATTTGATTTTAAATTTCCTTATATTGTATATGTTGCTGCCTTGGGGTTGTTCTTGCACATGTCATATTCATTATGTCATGTTTCATTGACATATGCTCTCATCTGTCTGAATGTGATTTACACTGTCCTTTTCTAGTTATTTAATGCTTGCTCCTATCTGCATCTCTACAATATAAACTTGTGTGTTTTTTATGATGTTCTGATTTGTTCTATCCATCTTTTGGTTATCAACTGTGCTTGGTCTGTGTGCTGACTTAACACTCTGTTACTCTCTTTGTAACTAACTTGTTACTAATATGTGTGCATTTCCACATATTGTGTTTTGCTCTTGTTGTGGCCTTTTCTGCATGTTTACAGATGGCACCATCTCCTACAAAGAAGAAGACTCCTGCTAAGAAATCTGATAAAAGGCTGAAAATGGACCCTAGCTTATTTAGGTCAGTTCATCACTTTGAGAGATACAGAGATTTCTTCATAAAGGGAACAATTATCCAGGAGAGGTTTGTGGATCTAAATGAATTGAAAGATACCTTCATTCCAAAATGCTTTGAAGGCAGAGGATGGGAGAAGTTGATGGGTGACCTACCCCTTGTGTGTGAACCCTTAATACGGGAATTCTATGCAAATGCTGTTATAAAGGAGGATGAGTTGAACTGTTAGATTAGAGGACGTGAGTTCACCATAGATGCTCATGATATTGATGAGGTTCTAGGGCTTGAGGGACTAGAGGATTATGAGTTCACCAACTACAAAGACAGGATGTTATCTTTGGACACTGTCCAATCTCGGATTGGTGGTGTTAAAGAAAAGAGATGTCTCAACACTACTGACTTTTCTGTTGAATTGAGATGTCTGACCACTATCATGATGTTTAACTTGTATCCTATAAGAAAGATGACTACTCTTACGAATGCCAAAGCTGTCTTCCTCATGGAGCTCAAGGAGAAAACCTTCATTGATATAAGTTCTCACATATATGACACAATTGTGGATGAGACTAGAACCACCTCAAGGCCCAAGCTGATATTTCCTAGTCTTCTCATGAGAATTTTCAAAGCAAAAGGAGTTGTAATCCCTCAAGATATCAGTCCAATGACTCCTCTATCGGCCATAAACAAATTTACTCTCACATGGATACAAAGTCATCTTCCAGGTGAAGAAGAGGGGGATGTCCAAGAAGAAGGTGATCCAATGGAGACTGAAGCTGAGGCTGCAGGACAGTCATCCACACCTAAGAGCAGAAGCAAGAGGAGCAGAGCTTCTACTTCATCAGCTGTAACTCTTGACGCATTTCAGATCATCCTGGAAAGGCTTGATGGACTCAGAGAGGTTCAAATTCAGCATACTGAAAGGATGACAGCAATGCAGGATCAGCTTGATGTACTTTCAGCTAAGTTTGACAACATCTACACCAACCAGGAGCAGTGATCCTTTGGCCATTCTGGTCAAAAAGGGGGAGAATTTTTGGGTTACACTTGAGGAGGAGTGCTTGTTCTGAGGGGGAGCTTGCATTATCATATGCTGCTATATTTATAGCTTTGTTACTGTGGTTTTGGTTATTGTTTTGTTTTGAATCTTTTGTGGTAGTTATTCAGCATATTTTACTTTATATTGTTTATGTTTGTACCTGGTACCTTTGTAGGTTTTTAAGGTTCTTGTTTATGTTTTGTACCCATATTGCTTTTGTAAGCTTTTAGGGTTTGTTTCTATGCACTTTATAGGCTTTATGGTTTGTACCTTACTTTATGCAGCCTTTGTGCTTTGTTAAATCAGTACTTCTATCTAAATGTTATGTATTTCTTTTTAAGTACTGCCACTCTTGTGCCCTTGTAGGATTTTATTCCTAGATGCATATACTTCATGTACTGTGCATTGGTGGAGTGTTGGTTATTCAAGTGATTTGCCTTGTGTTTGTCAGCTTGAATGTCTGGATGTTCATTCCAAGTGTGAATGAGCATTGTGACCACTTGTTTATAGTGATTGCTTGTTTAGGTCTTGCCTTGGTTTATTGCTTTATTCCATTGTGCTTGATCGCATTGTGCTTGCTCCATATGCATTACAAGTTTTCTGCATACAATGAACTTATTGTGTTGTTGTGTTTCAGGAGATACTTGTTCTTACGGTTCAAAAGCTACACAAATTCTAGAGTTAGGTGTGAGTGAGTTTTCCAACTGTTCCCAACTCACGCGTTAAGTCTAGAATTTGTTATAGGGTTTTGTCACGGAATAGCCAAAGGGGAAGATTGTAAGGTTGAATTTTATCAACCATTTTGTTGGCTTTATTCCGTGCCAATTTGCTTGTAATTTAGCACTTAGTAACCCTGTATTTAGGTGGGATTCATGTAAGGGTAGTGTGTGAAGAGAGTGTGAAGAATTGCTCAACAATGTGCAAAGAAGCAGGGACTCGCGACTAACTTGTGGCTTGCAAACCGCCAAATGCTGTGCACGTGAGAAGCATGCGGGAAGGTGAAGGGTCACGCCAGCTGTCGCACTACAGGACAAAAGTCCTAGGCTGGCCAGGACGTTAGCTTGTGACTTGAACTCGCGACTTAGACCAGTTGTGAGGCCAAGCTGCCAACTTGCCCAGTTTGGTAAAAACTGTCTCTTCATATTCCAAACACACACCACTATATATAGACCCTTATACCCACAAAATGAAGAGAGCTTCCAGAGAGAATTTTGTGAGAGAAACCCTAGAGAAAAACAAGATTGCCTCATCCCCAATCTTCACTAAAAGACTCTTCAAATTCCTCTACTCTCTTCCTCTCCATTGATACATCCTTGAGAGGTTCTTGACCAAATCATTTTCTCATCACACCCACGTCTGTGAGAAGGTTCATTTGGTGCTAAGGGAAGCAGTTTGGAAGGGACCAATGGTTATTGGTTGATGCTATAGGTTATAGCGGAATCCTGTAAGCTAGAAAAGAAAAAGGTTCGGCGCAACCTCGTTGGAGCAAGAAGCTTAAAGGGCTTAGGTACCTGGGTAGATTAGGCTTGGAGGGTCTATTGCTGTTCATGTATCCCAACTACATTTTCTAGTGGATTATTGACCGCTTGGAGGGCGGCGGAGAGGTTTTACGCCGAGGGCTTCGGTTTCCTCTTCGATAACACATCGTGTGTTGTCCTTGTGTTTGCATCTCTCTTCCCTTTATCTTTACCATTTAATTACTGTTGTGATTGTGATTATTTATGGTTTAGATTGTTTATCAATTCTGTTATAAGCTTGTTATCATTTTCCGCACATACATTGTTTGATATAAAGCTTGAATTGGTAATTTGTTGTTTGGGGGTCTAAACGTTCATAGTGTTTTCAACGCTATTTGAACTTTCACATATGTGGGAAACTACAAAGTTGAAGTGCAAGTAGAAGTATGAACACAATTTTCTGCAAGCATTTTTAGCAAAATTTTAAGCATTATTTCATTTTCTTAATGACTAATAAAGTATTTATATATAAATCACCTTCTTAATAAAAAGAAGTATCTGTAATAGCAATCACATTCATTGTTTTATTAATGAAAATCCACCCACTAGCAACCATAAAGTTACAACAACAAAATACATTCTTTGCAATTATCTGCCATTAAAATAAAAGTTTAAAGTAGTTAACCCTGGTAATTATGCAGATAGAGTGGAATATTAACTAAAATCTAAGAGATAATCAACTTTGTATAAAAAACATTACACTTTCAGATTTCAAAGTTCTACAATTTCAATCACTCTTCAAAAATAGCAGAACAAGTAGGATGGAAAATAGAAACAAAAAATTAAATTGAATTTTGTAATTGCTATTTTTCCTTATGATCTTAGCGTGCTAGCTGCTGCTTCATTTCGAATAGTGATAACGCTTTCTCTTTCTTAGCGCTCCGCCCCCCTTTGAATAGTAAGCGAAACTCTGGTTGCACTAGTTCAAATCCAATAATAGGTAAACCGGATGAAACCCCGGTTTTTGGTAGCATGACACCAAGGAGTCAACTAAATGACCAAAGCATTGGTAAGTCCTTTGTCGTACTGGGGATCCCTAAGCAAAGAATACCCACTGCACCACAACCATACACACCCCACAAAATTTAGTTCAGAATTCAGAAAGTTACATGTTAGAGATCAATAGATCCCTCATCACCCATGTATCAATAGAGTTAAGAGCTCTTGCACTTATATACACAATATTCTATAAATAACTTCCTTAAAATACTAATGGATGAAATCATGAAACTCCCTTAACTCATTCTATAACCCACTAGTAGATACTTTTTAAGTAGAAAATCAATCAGACATATAGATCTTGATAGCATATTTCAATATCATAATTACAAAATCAAACGGTACCAAAATATTTTGAACAACCAATCCAAAGAAATAAAAAATGCAAACAAATTCTGTTAGGTTCAAACAGTAATATAATAATTGGTAAGAAGTAAATCACAGACACAACAGCTGAGCCAAACACTTCATCATTTCTCTCTTTTACACTAAGATTTTCTCAAAATTAGTACTTTTCTTCTTACTGCTAAATCTGAGATCTTCTAAATAATCCATTCAAGCATTGTATTAGGAGACATTGCACACACCCATGCACGTGTTATCTTTTTCATAATATTCTTACTGCTATAAAAAGACTGAAACTCAAAAAAAAAATGTACATCATGACATTCTTGAACATCATGAAATGCTAAGCCAGCATATTCAGATGCAATTGACATACCAAGTCTAGATGACTATTCCTTGCAAATGGTGATTCAAGTGATTAAAGTGGTAGCAATGAACAGAAAATATTATGTAACAACATTGACTGATGCTAACGCACAGATTTAAGAAATAAAAAAGAATTCTAACATGAGTTAGAATAAAGAATTCTAGCATTATTATCTGTGTGCTGAATAAAGTAAAAGGTCTTGTTAAGAAAGTGATCCTATTCGACAGCTGTGCATTGCTAACATTAGGAAATGGAATATAAAATTCTCTATTATTTTTGTGAATGCTGTTTTAGATGGTCAACTTAAATTAATGTATATAATACATTAGGCTTTATTGATGAATATTGTTTGGAAAAGAAACTCTAAAGACACCATATTAGTAAAAATTATTGTAAAAGAAAATCAATTATGAATATACCTCTTTATCAACCAATATCATATCAAGACTGATCAGCTCATGGTCGTTTGCTATATTAACTGCATCCCACATTCATAAAACTCTAACTTTCACTTTCAAGTTGTCTTTATCCTTCGATATCTGCTTCAAATTTGTGTACTCCATATTCATATGAATCTGTAATATTTGCACAATTTATACATCAGTAAAATTTTAAATAATAATGGAGTAAAATCTACGGTTTTCGACATAAGTGACAGTCTAACTTACATTATCAACAGCTTCAAAATGATTTTAATAAATAATATGCATTACTTGTAGGTAGATCATTGAATATTTCTTTATATACAATATTTTTTGTATGAAAGTGATCATCAATATCATTTTCTGCAATAAGTACTCTAAGGCCATTTCTGCTTGTAACTTTGGAGATGGCAACGTATAATTGTCCATGACTGAAAACTAGTTTGTCTAAATAAAGTCCAACACATTTCAAAGATTGACCCTGGCTCTTATTAATTGTCATAGCAAAGCAAATTGATATTGGAAACTGTCTTCTCTTTAGTACAAAAGGCCATTTAGATTCAGAAGGGGAAAGAACTATTCTTGGAATAAATACTTTATCTCCAACATGAGATCCTGATATTATTTGAGCTTCCAAAACCCATTTTGATAATTGAGTGACTAAAATTTTGGTACCATTACAAAGTCCAGCACTTTGGTTTAAATTTCGAAGTAGCATTATTGGCAATCCTACTTTCAACCTGAGTTTATGGTTTGGAATACTAGGGAACTTCAATGAATTGAGAAGCTCTATTGGATACATGACATCTTGATCTAGAATGTTGGTTGAAGCTTTACATATTGAATCAGCACTAAGATATGTTTCTTCATGAACATTAATAAGGTCAATCATGTAATTATTTATGTCTTCAACAACTTCATTTGTTGGAGCTAAAATTGCCCTTTCTTCTAAATACTTTGAATCATTGAATTTAGTATGGAAGTCAGGGTAAGTAGCATTCACGATATCATTGAATGGATGACTACCAGGTTGAATTAGAAAGTCATGTGGTATTTCAATCAATGCTTCACTTTCACTATTATTAAGTTCACCATCACCAATAGAAACCTACCCTTTAAAGTCTGCAGTAAAGATTGACTTCTCCACAAGATCCGCAAGTCTTGTCATGGACTTCCTCCAACTTTCTTTGGGCCCCCTTCTGCCCTACGCATTTGGACAAGACCCCACCTAGCATCCTGCGGTACAATTCTTCTCTTACTAGGGTGTAATCTTTTAACACCTTTAGTTCTGCAGTGTCTTCTTCCTTTACCAAGGCCTCTCTTATGGAAATCCTCCAATCCCCTTCACATTGTTCCTCCTGGAACATTTCCTTCAACATTTCAATAATAGACTCTTTTCTCCTACTGACTTCTATCTTGGTGTTATCCCCTTCAAAAATTATTTGTGAGCCTAATGTGGCCAACACATCCACAAACCGGTTTTCGTTCCTTGGAGTATGCTCTATTTCAAAGGTTGAAAAATTTTCCTCCATCTTCTGGGCCATTGCTCTATACGGGTCTAGGCTGGGTTCCTTTAAGGAAAAGCTCCCTTTAGTCTGGTAGACCACTAGATTCGAATCACCTATTACTCTTAAATGCTTAATTCCCATTTCAAGGGTCGTGGCTAGCCCGGTTAGATAGGCTTCATATTCTGCTGTGTTGTTTGAACAGGGGAATTCTAATTTGAATGATAGTGCCACAGCCTTGTCTTCTTTATGATACAAAGCTACTCCCACTCCTCCCGATTGGGTGATAGAAGACCCATCAAATTTCATTACCCATTGTTCTCTGACTTCTTCATTCTCGGTTTGAAAGCTCTACATCTCTCAAATACCTTTCTCAACACTTGGTCGTGTTCTTCTCGCTTCTTTGATTTTACCACTATATCATCCACATAGTCCTCTAACTCCTAATGCATCATATTGTGGAATATAGCCATCATTGTCTGTTGATAAGTTGCACTTGCATTTTTAACCCAAAAGGCATCACAATGTAATAGAAGTTGCCTATGAGTGTTTTGAAAGCAGTTTTCTCTGCATCCCTTAGCACCATTCTAATTTAGTTATACTCGCTGAATCCGTCCATGTATGAAAACATGGCATCCAGAATCTATCAGCAAATCCATGTTTGGTAATGGGAATTCGTCATTTAGGCAGACTCTGTTGAGATTTCTGAAATCTGTGCAACACCTTATCTGCCCATTCTTCTTCTTCACAGGTACTATGTTGGATAACAAGCGCGGGTGTTGAATAGGCTTAATGAATCCTGTGATCAGCAATTTCTGTACCTTCTTAACTATTTGCCCTTCTATCTCGTTGTAGAATATCCTGGTAGGCTAGGCCACTAGCTTAGCCTTGGGGTCCACATTCAATGTATGCACTACTAGCCTAGGGTCCAGTCCTGGCATTTCACTATAGTTCCATGCGAAGACATTTTTGAGTTTTTTTAGCAACAATATCAATTCCGATTTCTCCTTTCCTGACATTCTCGAACTAATCAAGATGAGTCTTGGTTCTTGTAGGTTAGGTCCCAAGTTAATTTCCTCCAACCTGTCTTCTGCCACAACTTGTGCATCTTTTTCTGCCATAAATTCCTCGTCTATTTCTTTGCTAGTTTCTTCCTCTGAACCTTCTTGAGCCATGCAACACACCACGCTTTAGTGCTGCCACTCTTGTTTGGGGCCCACTCGCATTTCGCATGTGGGCCCCACTCACCTTCATAATTTGTATACAATCCTGTCATCAGGGCCTCAGACCCTGACACATTGCGGTGTGTCGCTGACTCCGCAACGAGTGCTTCCTTCCTTTTTCTCTTCTATGATAGTAATTCCCTTAGATCCGGTTTGGGGTCACTCTGGACGTCCTCCCACCTGGGTACAAAGGTGCATTGCGGTTTTGATACTAATTTCTCTCTAGATGGTGCCCATTGGTCATAGAACATAGTTTCTACTAGATAAGCTTCTGCTTGCTCAAATGGCGATGGATTTGCTGCTATGCATATCATTCTGCCATTCAATCTTCCCTTCATGCACTGGTGATAGATGGATGGGACTAGTCGATGCTTGTGCAACCATGGCCTCCCCAAAAGCACATGATATGAGACTTCCGTTTTTACCATGTGGAACTGAGCTAGGGAAGCTATGGGGCCCATCTTTAACCACAGCTGGATGTGGCTTGCGGTGTATTCGCCCCTTCCTCCAAATCCTGTCACTTCTATTGGGCACTCCTGAATCTTTCTTTCTAAAATTCCTGCCACTTGTAAAGTGCTTAATGGGATGAGATTTACAGAAGCACCTGTATCCACCAAGGCTTTTTTGATGGGGATTTGGTTTATAGATGTTGCTAAGTAAAAGGGCCTTCTGTGGTCTGAGTATCCCACCTCCATATCCTCATCACTGAAGGTGATTTCGCTTGATTCCTACAAGAGAGATCTTTCCCCAGTGACTTCGGCTGTTAGACATTCTATTCGTACCTCAGAGGCAATGCTCACCACGATTGCTGTTACACCTTTCCCTTTGTGGTTTGGGAGTGGGTTCCTTTGAACTTCTGGCTGGGACAACTCTAGAGTTCCTTCCTTAATTCTACAGTGAACTAATCTGCGGAGTGCCCAACATTCTGCGGTAGGATGTTGCACGTAGTTATGCAAGCAGCAGAAGCGTAGGTCCCTCCGCTATTCCTCTGTGGGCTCTCTGGAAACTTGGTTAGGTTTAAAGACTCCGTTTGCTATCCACTTGTCTAGGTGCATATCTAGCTCCTTTGGGGTACATGGTAGCGGTGGAGGGATGTCATATTCACTCCCATCAACTTTCCTCTTCCTTTTGCCAGTGGATACTGCCATGGCTTGTGGAGCGCCTCTTTTGTTCGAGCTCGGCCTCACTGATTGAGTAGTTTTCTAGCCTTTTGCAATAGTTGCGTAAACTGGGAGATTTCCAAGTTTTTCAAGACGGCTCTGTACTCCTTAATCATGTTTGCCATACACATTTCCATCAATGTCTTTTCTTCACAATGATCATAGCAGTCAAGTGCTATATCCCTAAATCTTTTGATGTATTCCATCAAATCATCACCACTTCTCTGCTTGGTTGCTTGCAAGGTTGCAAGTGTTACAGTTTCTTCTCCATGGATGTATTTAGTGCAAAATACGTCCATCATGTCATCCCAGGTCGGGATTGATCCTGGCTTTAGACCGATGTACCAAGTATACGCACGGTCACTTAGTGATTTAGAAAATTTCCGAAGACATAAGTCCTCATCTGTCGCATAAGGGCCAAGAGTGTCAATAAACTTACTTACGTGCTCGACAACACTTCCCTTCCTGCCATTATACTGTGTGAAAACTTGTGGTTCATACCTCTCGGGGTATTGTTTGCTGAGTACTCTTAATGGGTAAGGAGGTCTTTGTGCATAAAATCTCTCCTTCAGTGCTCTGGCCTTCTCCTACTCTAGGAGAGCTGCTACTTCAGCCATAGTGATGAAACGTTGTTCCACATTCTGCGAAGCACCTTCAACTGGTGTCTTCTCTTTATCTGCCACATGCTCCGGGACATGCTGGCTCCCTTTCTCCTTTGTCTTGTCTATTTTTAGCTGACGAATTTCTTCCATCATCTGCTGCTGCGAATGTTGCCACGATTGCAACACCTCAATAAAAATGTTGGCATTGTTAGTGGGGATCCTTGGCTGTGGTTGGGGTTCAGCCCCCACTCTGTTGATACCTTCCGCCTGGTCAAGCTGCTGTTGGTGAGGCGTTGTTGGCCTAGACTCTACCTGCGAGGGCACAGCACTCATGTTTCTTGTTGTTTTGGATTTTAGGGGCATTTGTTTGCAAGGGTTTCTGTCCCTATATGCTTCCCAACTCCCCAACAAAGTCGCCAATTTAAATGTGGTGGGCCTTTTATGATTTTAGGCTGGACTACCTTTTGCCATATTATGGCCCAAGTGTTCTGGATAAGAGAGTTGGAACCGGTCCAATTGCAACTCACTTTGGTACGGCTTGTGCACAAACTATGCCTTGTTCTTCGAAACTTTAGTCACATGCCCCTGGTAGGCAGAGTTGCTACAAAGAAACCATGGCAGATAAAGGCAATACAACAATGATAACGGAATACATTACAGTTGGGTAGAAATAAGTAAGAAATCTTTAATCAGAACAAGGGAAAGGAACGCGTTATGAATGTAATAGCAATGACAATAGAAGAGACGATAGCAATAATTGATAAAAGAAGACAGGTAATTAGTTTGCCGCGTCTAGTTTTGTCACGAGACTAAAGCCAAGGAGTAAACCACTTCCTCAACGTGGGTAACTTCACAGGATGATCCTGCCACAGAAATTACCCACTCTGAGGGAATGGGCCTGAATGGCTTGTGCCCAAAAGAATTCTTTGCCTCTGACAGAGAGTAGGCCTTTTAGAGGGAGAGAGGGGGTTAACCTATTGGTGCATGCCTGCCATTCTATGCTCTCCGTTTTCGTTATTTCTAATTCTTTTTCCTTCTTTTCTTCTTTTAGTGTTTACCTATCTAGTGATGTTGTGATTATGCCTTAGTGATTACCACTGCTATCCTCCCTTTCCCCTGCGCACGGCAAGGGTCCTTTATATGCTGCCTACCATGACTGGCTTTTACCATTTTAGCCCTTAACTACTTTTGTCTGGTCTGGGTGTCCTTGCCGACCACCACAGGTTTGTCAGCTGTCCAGCCACCACCACTTACCTGTGCTAGCTGCGCCATTCAGACAAAGAAGATTATTTTGTTTGCTTGCTTATCGTGGCATTCCTATCCACCACGGTGTGGGTGTTCTCTCTTCCTATCTCTCATGGCATGCACCTAGTGGTTCTAGCTCATCCTTACTTCTTTTGGGTAGTATGTCATCCCAGCTCATCCCTAGAATAGACTTTCCCCTTTCCCCACTGCCAGACCATACCCTCTCTTACCTCTGACCCATGACCCACCACTTCCTGTATTGGCTGGATACATGCTGGTGATGTCTAGGCCAACGCGTGCTCTACTTCTGAGTGCGTCCAAAACTTGTCTGCTGCTTATGCGTCTGCCGTGGTCTGGAGGCACATTTGTGCATTTTGCCGCTCATCCTTGACTTATTATGGCATGAACTGCTCTCTGATTTTTATTCCTTATAGCTTGCTTTACTCCAAGGGCTGGGCCTTGCTCGGTCATGGGCTTTCCCTTCTTGAGCTCATTTCTTGTTCTTTCTGCAATCTTGCTACCATTTTTCTGCCATACCCTTTTTTCGTTCCTGCCGTGGTACTATTTGACTTGTGCCAATTGGGCCTCTTTGGGTCTGCTATTTATTATTTTCCTAATGACTCAATATAGCCATTAGTTTCATACTCATGCCACTTTGGGCTTTTCTTGGCCCACTTCATCGCTTATGGGTTCTTTTGCCCCATTTCTTTCTCCTTGAGCATCCTTGGCCCATTTACTTTACTTAGGCATCCTTGGCCCAATTTCTAATTCTGCATACCCATGGGCTTTCACTAACTTCCTTGGGCTTCCCTGGCCTAATTGCCTTATTCCTCATCCTTAGGAATCATGGGCTTTCCCATTAACCACTTACTTTCTTACTTCATTACTTCGGGCCTGTTGTGGCCCATTCTTACTCTACTACAGCACATATGCCCATGGGTTTACTATCTTTTGTCTCTAGGCTCTTTCAGGCCCGTCTACTCTCCTCAAGGCCCATTTGTATACTTTATGGGCTTGTGAACCATTGTTCCTGCCATCCAAGCTTAATGGTTTTTCTAGCCATCTACTAACTCTTCTCCGCCCATATTGTTGGGCTTCTTCCTGCTATTGGGCCTCAAAAAATGAGCATCAACACTTAGTATCTTTAAAAACAACTGGCTATTGATTTTTGATATGGAAACTAAGTCTTTGAATAGCAGGTTGTCAATAGTGGATTTCAAACTCAAATATCCTCCAACATGCCTTTGTGGCAGACACATATCTACAATTTAAGTATCCCTTAACTTCATCCGTGTCTGTCATATTTTGCATTCCAGTAGAAGCATCAACAAGTAAATTTTCTTCAAGAATCAAAGTTGCACGATCAGGTCCCTTCGTAATATACTTGAATAAGTATTTGATAGACCTTTAACAATTACACCACTTGACATTTATGTGAGCTTGAAATTTCACCAATAAGTCAATATTGTGAGGAACTATATATCGATTATCGAGTTTAACTCCGTTTCTTTCAACATATATTCCATTATTCCTTCTTCTTTATATTGGGAAACCATCATTATCAACGGTGGTTTGAGAACAAAATTTCTTAGGAAAGTGCTTCACACATTTGTTCTCAATCATACAACTTGCCCTTGAATTTATAGATCCGCAAGGACCATGGACCATGTATTGTTTGATAGCATCATAAGCTAGTGGTTCCTTATTCAAATATGGAATTTCTACTGAGATTATCTTGTCAATTTCTACTACTGTAAGATGTTTGTCATCATTATATAGAAAAAGCAATATGTGTGCATGAGGTAGGCCTCTCTTTTGATATTCAACGGTGTAGACAACTGGTTCCAAAATAACAAGTTAATTATATTAATATAGAGTAATTATGAACACCAAAAGGAATAAGGAATCACTCTGCCAAAGTGCACCTGCAATCACTCTTCCAATTAAAGTGTCGACCATGCTTTAAATCGTTTACAAATTGATCAAGTTTTATCTTAAATACTCTTGCAACCACATCAGGTCGGTCTTTGATTTTCTGCCCAAGTTTCCTAGATAGGAAAAGCTCAATTTTCAGCCATTTTGCATTGCATGTGAAGGTAATAAACAGATATGGGTAGCCAGCTCATCTACAGATCGCCATTGCATCTTGGTAATTTTCGATCATATACCTTGAACTTCCTGTGAAACTTGAACGTAAAACAAATCTTTTTCCAGTAGATGCAGGGATGGTATCACTTCTCATAACCGCATCCTTCAATCCATTATACAGTTCAATCCTCAACTTTTCTTGATTATTTTTCACCCACATAAGTCTTATTGCCTCAATACATGTATAGGCATCTACATCAAATTGCTGAAATAATCAACCACCAAATATCAATGTATGTCTCTCACCATCCCGCTCTTGCAATCTGAATGCATAATACTCTTTCATAGTAACGAAGTCATTTATGTCAGATCTGATCTCATCTATATTTCTGCACAAAATGCCAAGCCTAAAGCCATCCTCACCAAATGGAAATAAAAAAGGATATTGTAATGCCATGTACGATGGATGCAACTCAATGATCCGATGTAACCCTCCTTCTTTTAATTCCACAATAATATCACGATATGCATTATCAACACCAATATCGCCAACAATGATTGCAGCAATTTCAGAACAAGTAGCAAGATTGTACTCTCTTCCATCTGTAGTTCATGAGTGAATGTTCAAATAGTATTGAAAACACTGTGAACGTTTAGACCCCCAATTACAAATTACCAATTCAAGCTTATTATCAAACAATAAATGTGCGGAACATGAACATAAACTAATGACAGAATTGATAAACAATCTAAACCAAATAAAATCATATCCACAGCAGAAATTAAATGGCAAAGATTAAGGGAAGAGAGATGCAAACACAAGGACAACACAACGATGTGTTATCGAAGAGGAAACCGAAGCCCTCAGCGTAAAACCTTTCCACCGCCCTCCAAGCGGTAAATAATCCACTAAAGAATGTAGTTGGGATACATGAACAGCAGAAAGACCCTCCAAGCCTAATCTACCCAGTGTACCTAAGCCCTCCAAACTTCTTGCTCCAACGAGGTTACGCCGAATCTATTTCTTCTTTAGCTTACCAGATTCCGCTATAGCCCATAGCATCAACCAATAGTCATTGGTCCCTTCCTAACTGCTTCCCAAAACACCAAATAGCCTTCTCACAGATATGGGTATGGTGAGAAAAGGATTTGGATAAGAACCTCTCAAGGATGTAACAATGGAGAGGATGAGAGTAGAGGAATTTGAAGAGTCTCTATGTGAAGATTGTGGATGAATCAATCTTGTATTTCTCTAGGGTTTCTCTCTTAAAATTCTCTCTAGAAGCTCTCTACATTTCGTGGGTTTAAGGGATATTTATACTTGGGTGAGAATGGAATGCGAAGAGTCAGTTTTTCCCAAACAGGGTGGTCTGGCAGCTTGGCCTCACGACTTGGCTGAGTCGCGAGTTTAAGCTGCGAGATAACAGAACGGCCAGGCTGGACTTTTTGTCCTGTAGTGCTTCAACTGGCGCGACTGTTCATCTTCTTGCACGCTTCACTCGTGTGCTGCATTTGGCGGCTTGCCAATCGCAAGTCACCCACGAGTCCCAGCCACGAATCTATGCAACCTTGCACAATCTTGAACATTTCTTTACACTCTCTCACTCACTACCCTTACATGATTCCCACCTAAATACAGGGTTACTAATTGCTAAATTACAAGCAAATTTGGCACGGAATAAAGCCAACAAGATGGTTGATTAAATTCAACCTTACAGTGAGCCGATAAGACATAATCTTAAACGATGAATATCACGTTCTATGAAACAATCTCTAGACATACGAAATATCTTCACCAAATTGTTTGACTCATCAAACATTTGGACCAATGCGTCAATGATAGATGGATCAAGGTCTTTATTAACCGGACTGCTACTAAAGGCATTCATTCTATGTTGGACTTCATTTTCAGTATCATAGAAATATAGCTATGCAAATTGTGGGTCCTCACCATTATTAGGAAGAAGTGTTCCAATCCTATGATGGGTTTGACCATTAAGTCTGAAAATGTAAGGGCCTCTACCATCGTTAACTCTATTATCCTTCATTTTCATACTATTTTCTTTTGGATCTCTTTTCAAACATTATCATTCGTCTTTTTTGTCGTGCTAATCTTGCATTTTCTATCAAAATGTCTACTGCCCATGCTACAACGTACAACTAGATAGTTTAGACTAGCATGACTTTGTTGAATATATTGTAAATATCTGGTCTTATAGATATTTGTCACATAGAATATCTTGTAGATATTATCTTGTAGATATTAGTTTAGTAGTTTTATACTTAGTTAGTTAGGCCACTTGTCATTTTTGTATTGACTGATTGTATAGCTTGACTTGGTCCTCTGTTTCTACTATATAAAAGGAACAGAGTCAGTTATTTTATATATATGAAATCATTCACACAAAAGCTCTAGAAGATTCATTTTCTCTGCATGCTTTCATTCACGTCTCTGCATGCTTTCCTCCATTGCTACTCCTTCTTCGAGCTTGGATCCTTGATTTCAACATTTTCCATTTTCTCTTTTACTATTATAAGATGGAAAAACGAAAGTAAAATTAGCATTTGTTTTAAAAGTGAAAGAGTACATATTTAATAATCTTCTCAAAGCTACTTTTGTTCAAATATTTTTTAATCAAACATCAACAAATGATAAAGAGATACAAATCTAAATAAAACCAACAAAGGGGAAATTGGGCTTAGCATCTGTTTTAAGAGTCAAAGAGTACATATTTAATAATCTTTTTGAAACAACTTTTGTTCAAATATTTTTTAATCGAACATCAACAAATGATAAAGAGATACAAATCTAAATAAAAGCAACAATGGGGAAATTAGGTTGTACTGACCTCTTAATTTAATTTAGTAGTTCTTCTTGAATAGTAAAAAAGGGTCTTAAAAGCCAAAGCAGAGATGATAAACTTACAATAGCATGTGAGAATGTAAATGCCATTGAAAACACAAAACATGGCAGGTTTATTTGAAGTAAACAGCAAAAAAAAACTATCAGTTTATTGAAATAATTAAAAAAATATAGTAATTAATACTAAGAATGTGACATACACAATTAAAACAAATGAATAAACAAAATAAGCAAAGCTAACAACAACAACAATAACATATTTAAAAACACTGCCAATAGACTGAACCTAATAGCCTTAGCAGTAAAAAAATAATAGATACCAAGTCTAATAGAACAATTTTGAAATAAATATCAAGAAGGAAAATAAAAAATAATAATAATAAGCATTCTAGTAAATCAGAGCCATAAATCAAAAGAGAAATAATAGTAAAATTAAATACTAAGAAGGAAAAAAACAAAGGCAAGAGTAGAAGTGGGTGTGCTAAATATGTTAAAAATCATGAAATTTGGTGTAAAGATAGAATTAATTCAGGTGTATTCTCTAAAGCTTGAGATCTGAATTAAAATTTAAAAATCGAATTTTAATGCTAAGATAAGAGGCTAATATGGGGTAATTCCTCTAGATTACGTCATAAACAACCATCCAAACTCACAAAATGTTCATCCAATAGGTACAAAGTATCAGTCATGATAGAACATGATAGAATTGCAATGACAATACCAACTTCAATTCCAAAAAAAAAAAATGGTTTTCTAGCACGTATAGTGAAATACTTCAATTTAAATTATTACATCAAAATAGAAACAAAATTGTATCATAATTATATGATTTTGAAATTATGTAGACACAAATAAAACTGAAGCACCACTTCAAAAACCAAAAAAAGCTTTTTAATTTCTCAAAGCTTTTCTAATCAATCTAATGAATCACAATGTCAAGCAAAAAATAGAAGTTAGCATCTTGCTATATTTTAATAATTTTCATCACACTTTTAATAGCAATTGAAAGCCTATAAATGCGTACTTTTGGATGAGCACATCAACCAAAAAGGCTTTTCTTTTACACCAACAAAGAGAATGCCTTTATTACAAAAGAAGTGTAGGACTGCTTTTACAAAACACTAATTACAAATGCAAGTATCGATTATACAAAAGGTTTTAAGAAATAAAATTTATAACAAATTTTTTTTTCTCATTCACATGCTCATCTTTGGATTTCTCTTATAAGAAACGTAAATGCAATATTTTTTATTATTATTCTGTTTTTTAAAGAAAGTGCAGTTAAATAGTTCAAAAAATTATGAAAGATTATTTTAAAAGATGATGTTTTCAGTTGTTATTCTGTTTGAAAATTCGTTTGAGGATATTATTTTTCAAAAACAGAATTACGATGAGAATTTAAACATCCTAGAAAATAGTTTCGAATTTACTCCACATATATTCACTCTACAATTTCAAATCATTTCAGAAACAGCATACAAAATGTCATAAAAATAATCTAAAATAGATAAAAATTGAATAGAACATTGTTAGCTATTAGTCATATACAATAGGAAATTTTAAGAACACAAGTAACACAATTATTTTTTCCTATAATTTTAACCCAATATGAGATCAAAACATATATAAAAGGTAATAACAATAAGACATAAAGAAACAATAATTGTAGCAGTGACAAATTGACAATCAAAATCATATTAAAAATATCGAACTTCTTCAATTTCCCTCACGGTCTCTAATGGAAGAAGAACTTTGTTTTTCTTTCCTCTAAATGGTATTTTAAAGAGTAGTTTATGAGAAAAAAAATGTAAAAAGGATGACTGAAATAAAGCATAACACTAATCTACCATATGCTTCTACCAGTTTTATAGTAATATTCCCCCATGTATGATCATTTCTATTATGCTTCGAAGTATTGATGATGTCTCACCTTATAATTTCCCATGCAAATATGCCCTTCCATTACAGTGATGATTCCAATTTTCTTAAAGTTCATACTAATCAAATAACTTGTAGCTAAGCAAACTGCCTATTTGGCTAATCTCACCTCATGTATTGATAGCTGTAAAGTTGTGATTTATAACTAATTTGTGTTGGCTTTAATTCCGTGCCAAATTTGATTGTAATTTTGTTTGATCTTATGTACCCTGTATTTTATGTGGAATTTTATTGTAAGGGTTGTGTATGAGAGAAAGTGTGAAGACTCAAGACTCATTGAAGATCAAAGGTGTTTTCGCGGGTAGCTCGCGAGAAGCCTTCCCACGAAGTGAAGCATGTGCTCAGCATATGACTGGAATGCGAAGAGTCATGACAGATGGTGACAGCTAGTTTTCGCGAGTGTCTCGCAGGTAAGGCCTTCTCGCGAGATACCCGTGAAACATTCTATTTTACCAATTTGTCATATTTGATACAGTAGGTCTCTACTTACACTATATATACTGACATTACTCACATATTGAAAGGAGTGCTTTTTAGAGAGAAAACCCTAGTCATTACCCTTGAGAGTGAGAGATTGTCATACCCACAATCCTTTACACAATCCATTGTGGTTTTCCTCAACTCCTACCTCTCCATATCCAAATCTTTGAGAGGTTGATAGCCCAAACACTTATCACACCCATCCTGCGTGTAAAGTGAGGTTTTGGTGCTGCTAGGAAGCATTGGAAGAAGCCATTTGTTTGGTGGATGCAATCGGGCTGAATTGCGTGATCCAGAGAGCTAGAGAAGATAAGGCTTCGTCAAGTCAGTTGGTAGTAGGAGCTTGGAGGGCTCAAGTACATGGGGTAGACTAGGCTTGGAGGGTTTTTTGTTATTCGTGTACTCCAACTCATTCTCTAGTGGATCGATTTACCGCTTGAAAGGTGGCAGAGAGGTTTTTCGGCAAGTTCTTCGATTTCCTCTTCGATAACACATCGGCGTGTTATCTTGTGTTTGCATTTTTCTTCCTTACTCTTTTAGCTTTCATTTTACAGCTGTGATTTGATGAATGTGGCTTAGAGTAGTTATCTTGTTTGTTCGCTCGTATTTACTCTATTCCGCACTTAGTTTAAGTTAGAGTAAAATCAATTGAGCCGTAATTTTAATTTGGGAGTCTAAACAGCTCTTGTGTTTTACACAAATTCAAGCTTTCAATAGCCACAATTATCCTACACTAATTCAAGCAAGTCTAAAATAAAAACCATACAAATTTTAAAGGGAAGAAATCTAATATTAAATAAATCAATTTCAAGTAATATCAATTAGTCATTAAATTTCTTCGTATGAAATTCAGGAAGCATGAAGTAATTCTACTTAAAAAAGAAAAAGAAAAAAAGAATAGCCATTAAGGCATATTGCAGGAGCAGAGTTTAAATTGATAAGCATTATGTAGTAATGCAACTCATATCCTAACAGCCCACTCAACCAAACTTTAAATCAAATAAAAATTAAATCAAGCCCCAAAGAAAGCAATGGAGAAACAAAGAAGTAGGACATAGGCTACACTGCATATTAAATTTTTTTAAAAGAAAATAAAAAAGAGACCAATAACTTAGGAACCAAAAAATAGGATCAAGTTAATTACACACATACTAAAGTTTATAACAATAACAAAGCTAAATTTTCAAAAAAAAAACTCAAGAACTAACACCAAAGGGTGGGTGCATGCACATATGATAAATTTTGTGAATTATAAAATTCAACAGCTACTGTACATGAAACACTTTATGCTAGGGACCACAAACTAAAATACAAAACTGGCTTGAAATTGTAATTAGCAATTATACAACCCTCACTATTACAAACAAAAATGTCTCAAAAACCAACAAACACAAACACAAATAAGTGAAATGGATTAGAAAGCATAGTGAACAAAAATTTGAGGAGATTTCCAACCTTCTATAAGGCTACTGGAAATAGGGTTAAAAAAATTAAAGTAGTTCCTACTTTCTATTAAAAAAAAAAAAAAGATGAAAATAAATATCAATAGAGACATATAACAATAGAGAAATAATAATAAAATTAAATATAAAAAACGAAAACAACAAAGGCGATTGTATTCTCCAAACATTCAGATTTTAAAACATCCATGTTAGAAATATCACTATTAAAATCAAGGGTAAACATAGATCTGCACAAAACATAAATTAATTCAAATTTTAGGGGTGAACCAAAAAAAGCACAAACATTACAAAAAAGTGCCAAACAAAAACAAAATTTAATCAATACAACAATCGAACAAACAGAACTCAAGAAATTGTAAAAATAAATCGAAAATTAAGGAAAAAGGTAGTCAGACCTTAAACCTAAATTGAGTAGTGCGGCAAGACAGTATTTAACTAAATCCAACAAAGGCAATTGTATTCTCCAAACATTCAGATTTTAAACCATCCATGTTAGAAATATCACTATTAAGATCAAGGGTTGTTTCCATTTGAAAGGTAATTAACAGTTCAATGTTTTTTTTTTCTCTTGAGAACGATTCAACAAAACATAGATCTGCACAAAGCATGAATTAATTCAAATTTTAGGGGTGAACCAAAAAAAAGCACAAACATAACAAAAAACTACCAAACAAAATACAACAATCGAAAAAACAGAACTCAAGGAATTGTAAAAATAGATTGGAAATTAAGGAAAAAGGTAGCCTTTTCAAAACCCTATAAAAGACAATTGAATAGAAAACAAAAAAAGAGGAAAAAAATCCCTACCTTCTAAATTATTTTCTAAATCGCTTCTGAATCACCTGTTGTTGCAGAGGATGAACAAAGTTTCTTAGTTTTCATTGTTGCAAAAGACAAACATAGTTCTTTTTTTTTTTTTTTTTTCGCTTCCTTTTGGATTTCCTTTTTTTGTATGCTTGTTGGTCTGGAACACGGTATTCTGATCTGTGTGTCTATGGAGTTGTAGTGAAGAAGTGGAAGTTAGAGTGAGTCTGAAATTTCGATCGGGAAATATGGTGTTTGTGTTTTAGGGTTTGTGTTGTTGTTGTTGTTTTTTTTTTTTTTTTTTTTTTTTTTTTTTTTTTTTTTGTGGATAAGCGGCTTGGTGTTTTTTATAGAAATACCTTTGATGAAAGTGAGTCTTCCAAATGCACCGTACAGTATTTTAAAGAATTAATTGTAGGTAGGGTCTGTTACGACACTTTAAAAACGTTGGTATATGGCTTATTTCTATATCCTTAAATTCCCTATACCGGCAGTTTTGAAAGCGCAAGCATAGGCAACACTTATTACTATGGTTTAGAACCATTGGTATAGGATGTATTTCTATTTCCCTAAATACCCTGTAGTGGCATTTCAAAAACTGCTGGTATAAGAAGGGCCTATTACGGCGTTTTAAAAATGTTGGTATAGGGCTTATTTCTATATTCTTAAATGACTTATATCGGTGGTTTTAAAAGGGCAGGCATAGACAGTACGTATTACAGTAGTTTAAAACCGCTGGTATAGGATGTATTTCTATTTTCCTAAATACCCTGTAGGGGCGGTTTTAAAACCGTTGTTATAGGTACACCTATAAAGGATGCATAAATTTGTCCAAAATTATTATTGTTATTATTTTTTTACAAAAAATACAAGGAGGGAGGATTTTTTTGAAACCGTCCATGCATAGAAACATGTTATACAATGTGTAACTCAACTTTTATTATATCATTTTTATTATTAGAATACATATTATATGATATCAACCAAAAGTCTTATAGCTCAACTGGTTGGTACTTCTCATCCTTTTCAATGTAATCATCCAGAGTTTAAATTCCTCATATCTCAACTATCCATTTGTGACATGATACAATAAAAAACCAAATATAAAGTAAACCTTCAATTCGTTACCACATTTGGTGATTGGTCCCTTAAAAAAGTTCAAAAACTCAATGAAATGCACATTTCTATAGATCCATCCTTATCTATATGTTACTCTGATTGTCACCTTCATTATCATATTTGGTGACTGATCCCTAAAACAACAAAAAAGTTGGTGGCAAAAACTCTATAAAGTAATCATCCAGAGTTCAAATCCCTCATATCTCAACTATCCATTTTTGACATGATACAATAAGCAACCAAATATAAAGTAAACCTTCAATTCGTTACCATATTTGGTGATTAGTCCCTTAAAAAAGTTCAAAAACTCAATGAAATGCACATTTCTATAGATCCATCCTTATCTCTATGTTACTCTGATTGTCACCTTCATTATCATATTTGGTGACTGATCCCTAAAACAACAAAAAAGTTGGTGGCAAAAACTCTATAAAACGCACATTTCTATAGGGTCAAGGTATCCTCCATTCTTGACTCTATCTTATCTTTGAGTATTTCTCTTGGTCGGGAATTTCTTTTTATTAAGATGGCACCCCAGGGAAGAGGTAGTGCAATTGTTGTCTCAGTTCTGCTATTGGGTATGCTCCTTCACTGTGGTAACGTTTTCGCAGCAACCTATACTGTTGGAGATGCTGGTGGATGGACCTTCAATGTTGTGGGTTGGCCTAATGGAAAGACCTTTAGGGCTGGTGATGTACTCGGTAAATATGAATCATTATTTTATATATATATATATATATATATAGAAATATAAATAACTTCATACTTTTTCAATCACCATTTTTTTTTTGTAAATCTTTGACCAGTTTTTTTATCATTTTTTTTAATATTATAATTATGGGTATAGATTGTTTTCACATCCAACAGTATCTACTCTCTATCATAATGTTTGACGATTATCTATTAAGGTTTATTATTTTTCTTATTTTCATGTTACAGTGTTCAACTACAACCCGGCATTCCACAATGTGGTTGGTGTAGGTAAAAATGGTTATGATACATGCACGGCATCATCAGGACAAACATTTCAATCTGGAAGTGATCAGATCAAGCTTGTGCAAGGAGGAAACTATTTCATTTGCGGTTTTCCAGGGCATTGCGCAAAGAACATGAAAATAGCTGTCAACGCATTGTAATCTGAAACAAAACGTTCTGAGATGTTGTCAAGATGCAATGGAATAATCAATAAAATTCATTTCTAATATGCTTGAATATGAGATATTGCTTTATTTTTGCACTTTCTTATGAAATTTTGCTTCGCTTTTACTGTGATATATGGTGCGGCAAAAGAAATTATTCAACTGATTTTTGGTTTCCACAGTTACCATGCGTCTTAGGGCATTAAAGGTGCAAATATTTGTTTTGTAACCAGCAATTCTCATCTCCTCAAAAACCTTCAAAGCAGACTTATCCTTCCCATCTTTGTCAAATCCAAACAAAAGGGTGGTGTATGTAATTAAATATATCAGGCTTAATCCCTCTCTTGATCATAATTTTAAACATCCATTGCTTCATGGAAAGTTCCATTTTCAAGTTTGTTTATTACAAAATTATGATGGATATACTCATTCTTTATTTTGAGAACAGTTGAGTTTGACATTTAATACAAGCGTATTTTTTTATATAAAAAATAATAATAGAATGACTGAAATATAGAAATTTTATATAAATATATATATAGATATATATATATATATATATAGTTTTTTTTTTCCCATCAAAAAATTAATAATATAGTTTAACAGTTAACACTTTGATGCCTTTCAAACCCCCTTTGGCATTTGTGATTAGATAGCTCAGTACTATAGCTAAGTGCCAATTAATAAAGGACGGTCCCAAAGAAGAGGGACAATTGTAGGTTCTAAAGAAGGAGCCATTCCAAGAAAGGGTCTCAAGTCTCAACCCAATGAGAGGATCACACAAATGTTGACCACTATTACTAAAGCCTGTAGATGAGTTTTGAGGAATGGATTTAACTATTATGTGAACTAGGAGGACTAATGTTTGTGAACTCAGGTGACAATGACTTGAGCAATAGAGTTCTTGATGGCAGTGGAGTTACGGAGTTGGATTTTTTCAAAAAGGATGTCTATGATATTGGCATTCTGCTTCTTGAGCTAATTACAAGAAAGGCACCCATTCAAATAAAAATAATTATTCAAACCATTTGGATGGGAGTTACATTGATTGGATTACGATTACTTGTCTTTTGACTTGCTCTTCTTTAATGTGCAATTTCATTGATAAATCTCTTATTGGGTTAGGTTTTGATAATGAAGTCTTTCAGTTGCTCAAAATTGATGGTGCCTACATTAAGCCCTTACCTTGTCAAAGGCCCACAACCCTTGAATTGTAGCATGCGATGAGCATACTTAGAAAGAATTATGGCCTCATAAATAATGACCCGGAGATATTGAGGCAGTCTGAAATTGCAACTGTCAGTCCTTCGAATGAAATTGTTGAGGCTGAAAGTATATAGAACACATATAGCACATTAAAACACACATACACGGAGGAGAAAAATCTCATAGATCATTTAATCTAAAAATAAGATGTCAAAAGCTCAAACACGTAAAAGCAGCAAAAGAAACATCACAAATTTATGCATAAAGCCATGCCTATATGACTTTTAAATAATCCAAATGCTGCAATATTAGAAGCAATTTTAAGGATTATTTCCTATTCTCAGTGGCTTCTGCAACATAAAAATCACAATCAACACATATACATCTCATAAAGAACAAATAACATATTTGTTAATGTTCTACTTGTCAATTGAAAACAGTCCCAAGTTAACAACCAAAATAGGAGTCATAACCATAACCGGAGAATTATAAAAATAAATAAATAAATAAAAAACAGCCAGGTTATCTTACACTTACTGTAAAAAAAAAATAAAAAAATAAAAAAAAACCTGATTTCATCCAAACCAAGGAAAGAAGACATACAGGACTTCAGCCAAAAACATTCTCCATTCAGCATTGCAGTCAGCAGGGCTTTGATGAGGGATGGATTCTGTGAGTCAAAGAGACTTAATGTAGCTGCCACTTGGGATGTGCTGCCGCTAAGGGGTGTGGAGTGTATCTTGTTTCTTTTGCTAGTCACAACACCGACTTCAATTCCATTCCTATGTGTTTTAACCAATATACCACCATCATAATGCAAATACCTTATCAAAGCCACATATAACCCAAAGATCTATCCAACTATTATAGGGGAAAAAAAGATCATATTTAATGCAGAAATTTAGAAATAAAGAGGAAAACTTACTGTTAGTAGTCCTGGCGAGTCAGTGGTGGGAGGGTAGATGTTGGCAGGAAGCTGGCGTGACAGAGGGGCTGACCTTCAGATTTCTATCTCCCTCTCTCTTCATTTATCTCATTTTGTTCTATGTTTGAACAATGTGGCTAAAAGTTAGTGGGCATTTTTTCCTATGTGGGAACACCTCCTTAAAGAAAACTATTTTGAAGAAGCTATTTTGACAATATTTTTTATTTAATTCATTAAAGAATAATTTTAGAATATTCTTCCCTTTCCTTGTTTGGGAGTTTTAATGGAGGGAATGTAAAACTCATTCCCTTATTTGGGAGTTTAAGTGGGAGGGAATGTAATGGGTAGGAGGGAACACTCATTCCTCTCTATTCCCTTAAAATCTCAAATTTTCATTTCCCTCGAAATTGGGAGGAATGGGAGGGAATGAAATTAAATGATTCTAAAATGATTCTTTTCATTCCTTTCCATTGAAGAAGCTATTTTGACAATATTTTTTATTTAATTCATTCAATAAATTGGGGAGAACTTAATAATTCTATTGAAATCATAGGTTCGAATGAAGAATTGGGACAGTTGAAGGACACGTTAAGGAAGATGATGAAAATCAGAAAAGTAATGTGGTTTGATAGAGTTCCTATTGAAGCTCGGACGTGCATGGGTGGTATGGGTATTGGATTGTTTAATAATCTGTTAAAAGAGATTGTAAGTGCTGAAATCGGAATTATAAGATGGTCAACTAATTCAAAAGCTACCATTGCACATACTGAATGTTCAAATAGTGTGTAAAATACCTATGAACGTTTAGACCCCCAATATACAAATAACCAACACAAGCTTATAATCAAACAATATATGTGTGGAATATGAAGATAAACTAAAACAAAGTTGGTAAAACAATCTAAACCGAAATTAATCACAATCACAACAGTAATTAAAAGGTAAAGAGAAAGGGAAGAAAAATGCAAATACAAAGATAACACAGCGATGTGTTATCGAAGAGGAAACTGAAGTACTCAGTGTAAAACCACTCCGCTGCCCTTCAAGTGGTCAATAATCCACTAAAAAATAAAGTTGGGATATATGAATAGTAAAAGACCCTCCAAGCCTAATCTACCTAGTGTACCTAAGCCCGCCAAGCTTCTTGCTTCAACAGGGTTACACCGAACCTTGTCTTCTCTAGCTTACCAGATCTCGCAATAGCCCATTGCATCAACCAAAATGAATTGGTCCCTTCTAAACTACTTCCCAAGAACTAAAATACCTTCTCATAGATATGGGTATGGTGAGATAATGATTTGGCTAATGTACCTCTTAAGGATATATCAATGGAGAGGGTGAGAGTAGAGGAATTTGAAGAATCAATGGATGAAGATTGTGGATGAGTCAATCTTTTTTTTATCTAGGGTTTCTTGCTCAAAATTCTCTCTAGAAGTTCTCTACATTTCGTGGGTATAAGGGTATTTATAGTAGGGTGTATAAGGAATGTGAAGAGTAAGTTACAACCAAACAGGGCATTCTGGCAACTCGAGCTCGCGACTGGAATGAGTCGTGAGTTTGAATCACAAGCTAACTACCTGGCTAGCTGGGGGTTTTGTCTTTTAGTGCAACAACTGGCGTGACCCTTCAGCTCCCCCTACATGCTTCACATATGTGCCACCTTTGGCGACTCGCCAATCGCGAGATCCAATCGCAAGGCTCTTCTTAAGTGCACACTCTTGAGTTTTTCTTCATACTCTCTCACACACTACCCTTACATGATTTCCACCTAAATACAGAGTTTCTAAATGATGAATTACAAGCAAATTTGGTACAGAATAAAACCAACAAAGTGATTGAATAAATTCAACCTTACACATACAATACTAATAGAAAATGGCTATATTGAGAAAAATATTCCAACATCCATTAGTACTCTGCTATACACCTACCCAATGTGACTCCCTGGCTGGATCTGTTGCCCCCTCTGAATGATTTCCATATTTTACTTAATGAGATGCCTCAATTTCTCTATATTCAAAACCTACAATCATTTTCCTAGAAGAGGTTGATTAAATGTACTAAATTTATGCAGCACAATCCTCCCAAGTTTAATGAGAACCACACCAATCCATAGTCCACCAAACGAAAGTTGTTAGGTTCATCCAAGCCCCCTTAAGTTCTCTTATTAGTTTTTGATCTATTAGCAACATGTATAGGAATCATCTAAAATTGAAATAAAATATACTTATATAAAAAATTGAAAGAAATACTTTTTTTAATGGTAGTTTAGATAATGTATTTTTGATAAGAGTGATCCTTCCTCCTTCAGCTTACTTTTGTTAACCTTTGATAGAGTACCATATTTTCCTAATAGAAATCCAAACCCACTTTCTCCATTTTCACCAAAATGATCATGTCTTTCTAATAGATATATGGAATATCCATGGTTAAAATGATCATATAACATTTCTATGCCTAGCTTACCAATTAGGCAATTACTCCAAAAATACTGCTATCAAGTTTGTTGTCAAGACATTCATTGGCAATAAACATCAAATAAGGGATTTGCCAATCTTCAACATTTAAGTGATCCATGAACACTTTTTTTTTTTTTTTTTGTTTAGTAAAGAGATTAGCCAATATCTTTGCCATAAGCACATAGACATTTCCAAAGTAATATGGTAAAAAACATTAATACTGACACCACCACCTTTTTTTTGGAATCAAAGTGACATAAATAGCATTAGAGAGTTCTCAAACTTGTGATTATAGAATTCCATTTCCCCATAACTTAATATCTGGCCGCCATCTCTGGCCAACATCTACTTCAGTATTGTAACATTCATTTTCACTATCTCTAACACTTATTAATCTCTACCCACCATCTTTGGTAGAAAACAATATATCACTTACCCTTTTCTCTCTAACAGTTGCATTGCACATTTTCTTTCTATTTCTTTGCTTCAAATTCAGGTCCCCAAAAAGAAAGTTATTGGAACCCAATCCACCACTCTTATTGATCTACATTTTTCTTTGTTTACATTTTGATTTTCACATGGATTTCTTCAAAATTTTGTTCATTGATTTAGGCATTATTTTATTTTTCATTTTTTATGATTAGGTTTGATTCTTACTTGGCAATTAGAGCTTTATTTTTACCAATTTGAGATCTAATTAGTGCTTTCAGGTACTCTCTTTTTCTTTTTTTCTTTTTTCTTTTTTTTTTTTCCCAGGCTTTATTTCTTTTATCAATTACATTGGCTCAGTTTCATAATTTCATTGGGTTTTTTAGATTTGTTTAGTTGAAGATAGAAATATGTGTGTTTATTTTTGGGTTTGGGGTTCTAGTTATTTTTGTAGTTGGGTTTTGTATCTCATTTTTTCATTAGTAATGCTCCTATTTGATGCTTCTTCATGCCCAAAAGATTCAGAGGTTCCTCTTTCTGAATTCACTTCAACTGAGTTGAGGTCTTTTATACTTATATTTGGTCTTCATTCCCAAAAGATTTAGAGTATTCTTTCTTTGGTCGAACTTAATCTGCAAGAAATTCACTTCATGACTTCCTTTTTCTCTAGTTTAAATGGTTGATTGTGTGGGTTTTCTATAATGTGTTGCGATCTAATATGATATTTGTTGGTATTACTTAGTTCTTTTGGTAAGTACAAAACTAAAATCAAACCGAAATAGGGAAGAAAAAAAAAACATAAAAACAAAAGAAAATTGGGAAAAATTGAGAAAACAAACATTTTCATGGAGAACCCAAAAACCCGAAGCAAAAAAGAATCAAAACGAAGATCAAATCAAAACGTATCCAACAAAAAAACTCAATAAAAAGTAATATACCATACCCTTAAAAAATGGAGAAAAACGTACCGGAGCTGGTTCCGACAATCTGATGGTGGTAGATATATAGCCTAACGGTGTTGATGTGTATAGATTTTTCTTTCTCTATGTGGTTGCAGTTCCGGTGCTCTAAGTCTGGCGATGGAACGGTTAATGGCTTACAAACTCTCGCCTTCTCTCTCTGTATTTGCGTTTTTTTTTTTGGGAGTATTGCAAACCTTTTAATTGTACTAGCCTCTGAGCACGTGCTCAGAGGCCCTTCTATTTTTTGGGTTAAATTTAATAATTTGCATAAATTATAATTTGAAATTACTACTGTGGGGATGAGAGCCCAAATTTGTATATTGGGCCTTGGGCCTTATTCAAGGATGTGGATATGTCCAAGGAGGAGCAAATGATCAGAGGAGGCCCCAAAGTTGAGAATCACGGAAGAAAAGAATGGAAGCATATAGTCCGAGGAGTATCCCCTTCTCGGATACGATGAATATCAGTCAAGCAGGTACTTGGACGGTTTAGGTGACCTTCCAGGAAGTTTCAACGATAATGATGAACTTCAGGCACGTACAAAGGTGATAAGAATACAGAAATATCTAAAAGAAAAGCTGCTACCACCGCATTAAATGCACTGCAACAATTTTTCTGGCCGCATTTATGTGGAGAAGACCCCTGAACAGTGCAGTCTCAACCACCACCATTCGCAGAGAGCCAAAGAAGATGCCTGATGGGACATATACTCGAGTGAAGGCTTAGATGATGAACAAGTGTACGATCAAGATGGTCTGAAAGGAAACTATATAATGTAAAAGACCTCCCATAAGAGGGGGATCGAAAAAGATAGAAAGGGAGGAGAGAAAAAGAATTACTGTAGCATTGAGGTCTATATTAGCTTTAAGTGATAATTCATCTCCTCGAACACTAATTTCATCGAGGTTTACGTGTGTTTTTGTGCTTGTTCATCTTTTAAATCCTTACTAGCCGTTGTCTAATTCACAAATAGCCCAACTCTTTCGCCCAACTCTTTCACCCACTCTCTACAAATTTATTGTATTGGACTCATTGGGCTCACAACCCATATCTTTTGGACTTGGGCTACAAATTGTGACCCTACAACTACATTTTCCAATCACAAAGGGGTGTGATGAAAATAATATTTCATCCACAAACGCATAATACTCATCACACCTCTAGGTATTTTTGTGATTGAAAAATGTAATAATCCCAAATTATAATTTATGCAAATTATTAAATTTTACCCAAAAAATAGAAGGGTCTCTGAGTACGCGCTCAGAGGCTAGTATTTCTTTAAAAAAATATCACAACACCAAATACCACAAATAACTAAACATGAATTTATGAAATTTGTCAAAATTAAAGCTACTAAAAGTATCTAGTAGGCTACCACTTTATTTGAAAACTCAAAGTAAAATACAAATTCTACAAACTCAATGGAAAAATACTATGTGAAATAAAAAGAGCCTCTATAAATTATTACGTGTGTGCAACGGGGTTTTTTTTTTTGGATTTAGTATCATAAATTAATTGAAAAAAATGATGTAAAATGAAAACTTATCTCGCATTTCACCTGAAATGTGACCAACATCACCCAATGCAATGGACTAAAGCATCATTTAGAATCAATAAATCATACGTCCCAGTAAGTTAATTTTTGCACATTGAAAAACATAAAAGTAAAAGGTTGGATTAATTTCCAACTAAATACAGTGAGCAATGAGATATATAAAGCCTTATCTTTTAAACACTCAAATAGTCAGATTTATTACAAAAATCAAGTGAAAATGTAATGACCAAATGGATCAATAGGAGGCAACAACCCAAGTTAGTTTTTTTGTTCATTAACGTTTAGACAATTTTTCATATTGTTGTATAACGCAATCAAAGAACAAAAGCAAAGATTAAATGCAAAATGATTTTACTTTTTAACTTTTCTAAGTTCTAATTAACCACAAAATACAAATATAATCCCAAAGATATTGAGAGTAAGAATTTTATCTTGTACAGGAAGGAAAAAATTAAAGAAAGAGAATGTGTGAGAGAGAAAGAAAGAGATGTAATACTGTATGAAAATTGCTTTCTTCAATCACAGTCTTTCCACCAAACTTAATGAAATTACACCTTCATCGTTGAAAAGCACTGAAAGAGAATCAAATAAACACCAATTAACTTCATATCAGACGAGAAAGTGAATAATTAATTTTTTTTAATTAAAAATGAGAGTTATCAACCTAGATTGGAAATGTAAGCCTCAGAAGTTTATTTGTAGGCTGTTCCTTGTAGAGAAAGAGAAATAGATGTCCGCTAAAAATAAAAAATAAAAATAAATAAATAAATAAATAAAGAAGAAGGAGAGAGAAAGGGAAATAGATGTCCATGGGGTTGGTGACTTTTTTATGGGATAAGTCTTCAATTTGTGGAAGATATCTATGAGTAGTTTTGGTTAATTTTAAATTTTGAATAAAGAATGGTGAGACATGTGATGATAAGGGTGAAAAAGGAGGAAATCAGATAAAAGTGGATTAGTGGGAGGGAAGAGAGAAAAATGGAAGGTTTTTTATTTATATATATATATATATATATATATATAAATTATGAAAGAAAAACGGAAGTTTTTTGTTTTTGTAAGTGGGGTGGGAAGTTTTTTTTGTTATTAGAAACAGGCGTGCCTGTCAAAAAAAGAAACAGGCGTTGGAATTTTTTTTTTTTTTTTTGTTTAGTGGAAAGTTAAAAGGAGATTTTTGTGGTAGTTTTTTGTGTTTTTGTATGACTATCAGTATGTGGGGTGTTTTTTTTTTAAAATAATAATAAAGTATTTAAAAAAAAAAAACAATAAAAATAGGTTAGTGGGAGATTGTTCCTATTTTGTAGGCATATTTTAGTGCAACTTAGACATGTATTTTTACCAAATTATCCTTTAGTTTTATCTCTACTTAAACCTAGAGAAATAAGGGCATTTTGGAACAAAAAAAATCTAGTCCAAACAAGAAAAGCCTCTTAAATAGTAGTATAGATTCTGACAAGCTATTTTTCTTTTTTATACTGAGAGAGTGAGAGGCTATCACACGGTGTGTTAACAATGCCAACCAATATAATTTATCGCTTTTTAATTGTAAACGTGGTTGTTTTTTAAAGTAAGCATTTTTCCTAACATGGCAACACCTCCTTAATTGCAGAGAAATGCTTCTACTTTTATATATAGTATTAGATATTGAATTGAATTGATTGGTTGATTGTTGGATTGCGGACAGACTTTTACATAAATGATAATAAGTTCAAAAATTTGAGTAACCTTTTTCGCAACTTGCTAGGTAGCAAATTTTGGAAAGGTCTAAGGATGGATAGTATGGTGTGTTAACGTTGACACACCATATTTGTGCTATACGGGAGAGGCTATCACTCTCCAATAAAGTATGATAGCCTCTCATTCTCCAATATTTCCCAGAACTGGGATCCCCAATATTGGTTGGCAACATTAACACACCGTGTGATAGCCTCTCACTCTCTCAGTATAAAAAAGAAAAAATAACCGGTCAGAATCTATACTGTATAGCACAAATTTTGGAGAGATATATAAAGTACCTTTCATTCTAGACCAAATCTGGGAAAAGGATTCCCCTTGAAACTCTGGGGATCCATGAGGTAAGATTTTTATTTTATGATCAAGAAAGTTCAAGGTAGACTTACTGGTTGGAAAGGTCATCTACTTTCCTTTGCTAGTAGAATAGACCTTGATACTGTGCCTTCCTATGTGATATAATGTGTCCTACCACCAACGGAGGATCTTGATTCCTTGGATAGAATTAGTAGGAATTTGTTTGGGGATCAACTGAGGAGAAACTCAAGTTACATCTTGTCTGTTAGATAAAAAATCACAAGGCGTAAGAATGAGGGGATTTTAGGCCTCCAAGCACTGAAACCAAAAAATTTATCCTTGTTAGCTAAAGTTAAATTAGAAATTAAAGGTTCAAAAGGATAAATTTTGGGCCATGGTTCTTACTTCTTAGTTGTAATTATAGGAACCCCAATCAATGGATTGTTCATTGTTCATTGTAGGGTACACACTAGCTATTGTTGTGCTTCTAATGTAGATATGGAGTTATGGATCTTAACTTAAATTTGTTGGCTAATAGAAGTTGAGATTGATGCTAAAAGTGGTTGTGGAATGTGTTGGTGAGCCTCCTTGTAATAATATTTCTCATGTATCTCTTATTGCGAATTGCAGTAACCTCCTTAGTCAGATACTATGGTGAAGAATAAAATCATTGCTTCCAAGCAGTTAACCAGTGTGCAAACGCCCTGGCTAGGAAAAGGGCTGGAATGCAATAGGACTTTAATTTGCTTTTCTATGACAACTTGGGTTTGTATTATGATAGACTTTGTTCTAAATCTGGTTTAAATATAAGTCCTCTTTTGTTATGTACTAAACACATGCAATGTCAATAGTTGTAAAACAATTTGTCAATAAACTTGTTGCTGCTTTTATACTTGTATATATATCAATTTGACCATTGGATATTTTTTACCTGTTTATGTGAGGAAGTGATGGAAAATTGGATGAAAGTAAAGAAACTACTTTGAATTGGTATTGACAAAGATGACTGGAGCCAGGATTCCAACATGGGGGCGGGGCCAAGCTTAATTTCTTTTGCACTAGAATTCAAATGAGAGAGACACTGGCGGTGGTGCTTTCAGATTTGCTACTGCAATTGCTGTGCTTGCCACCATCTACCCCTCATTGCTTCAGGTTTCAGAGTTTCATTCAGTCACTCTCTCTTCCCTTCTCTCGGTTAGCCACTTAGAGCATCTACATCAGTTCTTCTAAAAATTTTTGTTTATTTTACAAAAAGAATATACTTTTTTTTTTTTACACAGTTACATTTACAAAAACATCCACATTAGTTTATCTATTATACACTTCATTTTATTATTATTATTATTATTATTATAATATATTTCTCTCTCATCTCAAACACACTTCTCCTCACTTTCTTCTCTCTGCCTCTCTCATCCCAACCCCTTCCCCCCCGCACACCCACACACACACGGCGAGGTCATATCATCAACTCTGGCAATATCGGTAAGGCTCCCATGACAGTAGCGAGGTTATACAACAGCATCTCTGATGGGTTTTCTTAGGGTTTTCGTATGGGTTTGATTTTGAGTTGATTTTGGTTTGGGTTGATTTTAAGTTGGATTTGGGTTGGGTTTTTCAGTGGGGTTTGGGTTGATTTTGAGTTGTTTTTGGTTTGATTTTATTGATTTTGTGTTTGGAAAATCAACTATTGAAATGGCTTGTGGTGGTGATAGTTAGGTGGTGCTAGGTTGCGGTGGTGGTGGTGGGTTGGTGGAGGTTGATGTTGGCTCTTTTTTTCTTCTTCTTTCACGGTGAAGGTTGAATCTTCTCTTCTTCTTCATGGTGAAGAGAGTACATGGAAATCAGACAAGAGAGGATGTGAGAGAAAATAATAATAAAAAAATGGGATACAAAGCTACAGTAATCTGTATATATACATAGTTACTATAGGAACTGTGTTATAGACCCACTGATGTGGGTAATTTTTGAGCAAAAATGTGTAAAATTGATAATTTTTTGTATTTTACAATCACTAGTGTGATTGCTCTTAGGTTTTCCTTTTGTATTTTTGGTGTCTTGCATGTTTCTCCTAGTTACAATCTACTTGGGTTTTCTTTTACTTTTTTTTTTTTTTTTGGTGTCCTGTGTATCTTTATTTTGTATTTCGTGTTTTTTTTTTTTTCCTCTCAGGTAGAATTTTGCTCTATCCTAATCTTAGTATATATGTGTATAAAAACTTTCTTCAAGATACTTGAACTCCAACCCTTACTCCCCTCCCACCCCACAAGAACTTAAACATGTAGATTGACTATCATGCCATGGTGTGCATTGTGCAGTGGTAAATTTATTATATGTTGTTAGTTGGGAAAGTTTTCTATTAGTAATTTTTGTTGTTGTTGGGCTAATTTTTTTGAACTTGTTAATTTTATTTTAAATTTTAGATCTATATTTTTTTTTTTTTTTTATGGTTTTCAAAAAGATAAATGATATTGTTAAGAGGGGCTTAGTATAATTTTATTGTACCAAATTACTAAAATTAATACAAACACACACACACACACACACACATATATACATACATACATACATACATATATATATATATATATATATATATATTGCAACTACTTACTAACTTATTTTTATATTTAAAAATACATTTTTTTTAAAAAAAAATCTACAGAAATAAACATGACAAACCCACATAAAATTATTTAAAAAAAAAAACTTATTTTATATTTACAATTGGGTAATATGCAGTGAGACCACTTGTACGTTTAAGTTCTTGCAGTAAGACCGGTATTTTTTTTCCCGTCAATTTAGTATATAAATTTTGGTACTATAGCAATAGATGTTCTTATTTTTGCCCCAAATTATTATTATTTTTTAAATGAAAATGAAAAGGTTTTATTGCAACATCATAAAAGTTCACACGGGGTTAGTACTTTTTTTTTTTTTTTTTTTTACAATTTACTAAATTGGCAAAGATGAAAAAAAGAAAAAAGAAAAAATTAAGAAGCTCTTACTCCAACAGTATATAAAAGTTCTAGAGATGCTGCAATTGACACTATTTAAAATTTTTAACCAAAATTTGGGTTCTAATTATCACATTTGGTAAAAAAATTTATCGTCAAATAAAAGATGTGAAGCTCAATCCTTTATCATCTAATGATAAAGTATAGTCATTATTTAGCGGCCATAGATTGATATTTATATCTGTAGATTAAATAAAATATAAAACAAAATTACTCCACTTTTTTCTATATTTAGTATTTTTTATAAACAAAATTTTATATATCAAAGAGGAGGGTAAAAGGGCCAATCTCATTTCTAACCTCCGAGAGAAAGATCCAGTGGTAGGGAAGGGATGGCAATAGGCCAATCCTAATTACAAAATGTTGCCCAAGGGGCAATATTATTAGACAAAAAATTTACATGTCTGGAAACAAAAACAAAGTCCAAAAGAGCAAAGAACTTAGAGTTAACTTAATATAACTAGAAAAGAGAGCTCAAGATTTTGGAGGAGAAAAGGAAAAATTTTAGAATCTCCTTCAAAATCAACAAATTTCATAATCACCTTCAAAGTTAAAAGGACAACTTTTGAATCTCCTTCAAACACAACAGACAGACTATTAGTATTACTATGAGTAATTACCGTTTGACTAGCCTTTTTATTTTTTATTTTTTTGGGAGTAACTAACGACTACAAATTTGGTTGCAATCAATAAATACAATTTTACTTAATATCGATTTATTAAATGTAAATTTTTACAAATCTGTCATTTGAATAACATTTGCTTCTTACATCTTTCGTTCTTGCAAAAAATTTTATATTTTCAAAAGTATACATAAAAAATAAATTTATGAATCGAATAGTAAATAATATCTATTTGGTATAAAATTTAACATGTAAGTTGAGAATATAAAAAATATGCAATCCAACAACTATATTTTTTAAATATGTAACTATCTCATTTTTGTTAGTAGAAATGGTAGCGAACTTTACCCCTTATATTTAATATCTTAAAAAATATATAAAAAATAAATAAAAGCCAGACGTTGTGTGAGGAGGGAGGAGTGAGGACAGTAGGGTCTTCACTTCACTTTACTTTTACCCAGTAAATAAATCACAAAGACAGAAACCCAAACAACACACATCGAATGAATTAGCAATGTCTCAGCCGAGAACAAAGCCTAAATTATCGTCTGTGTTTCTCCCAGACCACATCATTGACGATATCCTCAGTTGGGTACCAGTGAAATCCTTAATCCGATTCAGGTGCGTTTCCAAATCTCGGTACTCATTCATCACAAACCCCACTTTCATTTCCACACACTTCAACCGAGCCAAATTGCTATTTTCCAATGAAGAAAACAACAACAATCATAATGGTTTTTTGCTATATACACCACTGCATGTGGATCCTCTTCTTAATTGCAGAAATTTGTGTACTGTTGTTTGCAATAGAGATGGCGCATTGGGCAACAACATTTCTAGGATCGAAATACCCTTTAGTCATTCTCGGATAATGGGCTTTTCTAATGGCATGTTCTGTTTTGCTAGCTATTTGGAAAACCGTAGAAATATAATGTATTTGTGGAACCCGAGCATTAGGAAGTTTAAGATGCTCGCTGCTACTGTAAACATCGCCAACTTTTATACTCAGGTTGCTGTTGGTTTTGCGTATCATTCTCAAAACAATGACTTCAAGGTTTTGAGAATTGTGTGTCATAAGCCTGCTGAGGCCGAGGTTTATACACTGAGTATGGATTCGTGGAGAAGGTTTGTCATATCAGTTGAATCATCAACTGGGTCTGGACTCAATGGATCTATTAGTGGTATTGATGATTCACCCTGTGTATTTTTAAATGGAGCTCTGCACTCTATAGCATGTACTACTGTGCGGCACAATTTCATCTTGTCCTTTGATCTCAATGATGAGAAGTTCCGAGAGATAATGCTGCCGTGGAATTACTTTCATGGACTTTTTCGACATTTATCTGGATTTTCTCGATATCTTGCAGTGTCCCAGGGATTGTTGACTTTCATTGTTTTTGGTGAGAGTCCAGCTGTTGCAAGTAGTTTTAAGTGCCTCATATGGGTGATGAGGGAGTATGGGGTGTCCATGTCTTGGACTTCAAAGATTGTAAATCTAGGTTGGGTTGACAGCTTCTATGGGTGCACCGACAATGGTGAATTTCTCATTGAGAAGTTCAATGGGCACCTTTTCTCATTCGATCATGAGAGTCTAGAAGAGAATAGTCTTGGAATTCAATTTCCTGCATGGGTAGTTTTCACAAGTAATTTAATGGAGAGTTTGGTTTTACTCGAATAGAAAGATTAGAAGGTTGGAGTTTCTAATCATGTGCCTATCCTCATGAAATCGAAGTTGTCGTTTCACAGTTGTTGCATCATATGAAGCTGTTAGGAGGTTTGTTCTCTATGTAATTTGCGGTTAACTGATGCTGTTATTGTGTTCTGTCTTCTTTCCTGTTATTGCTGACATGAAAGTATTGCTTTGATGTGGGAGGACTAAATTATATAGAACAAAAAAGGAATACCTATCATTTATTAACTACTTTTTTTGTTGGGGGGTGGGGGGAAGGGATTAGAAATGTTGTCCGCATTCTAGAACAAGGAATATCATGATGAAACGTCAATATTATGTAATTTCATTAGAAATGTTGATGTTGTTGTTGTTGTTATTATTTTGTATTAACTTCTTAGGATTTTGTATATCACACAACTTTTTAAAGCTCTTACATAGTTTTAGTATACTCAGATTTGTAGATTTGATTTGCACAACTTGGTATTAAAAATGGCTTTGCCCTATAAGAGACAGTTTAATAGAAATTGTAATATACGTGGTGGGAAATCACTTTCCCAAACCATAAATCATCCCACGCCTTGCATGTGGTTATGACCCTACTCTCATTTTCCCATAACATTATTTAACAAATGGAAGATATAACTTTTCTTTAGCCAGGAGCCTTAATCTTGTGCATAAATTTTGCCAGTTCATGCTTGTTCTAAATATTTGGATTTTGTATCCTTTGGAGTGATGGCATAAGTATGTCCTGTTGTAGAAACTTACAATTTTAAAATTATTCAATCAAAGAGTAGAGCGGGGCTAAGCTTCTCTGTAGAACATAGTACACTTCACAAGTTGTTCCCTGTCTAGAGGAACATGTGAAAACTAGCACATGACGCAAAGTTTTGAGCTAGAGAACCTCCTACCACAAAGGAAATTTCTATCATTGCTGCAAACTAGCATCACTATGGAAAGTGATTAAAGAGAACACCCTTAGATGATTTCAAATAAATTTCACTTGCTGCCCATGTTTAGGGTATGTTCAGTAGTATGTGAACGTAAGGGTTGTTTTCCTACTAAAAAGAAAAAGTATCCAACCTCTTCCCTTGGCTGTGCCTTATTGAGTTGAAATTGTCTGATGAAATTGCTCTTTCCATCTCTATGTAATTTGGAAATGAATTTGGAATTAGATTTCATATACAGTTAGGAGTAATGCAAGCATAAAAAAGTGGAGCTTAGTTGAGATGTTATGATGACGAGTCACAATTTCTTTTTGAATTGGCTCCAAACAATTTTGGCACAACTCTCCATTGTAGCCAAAGTCATGAATAAATTGCTCATCTTATTTTGCTTATTGTAATTAATACCTTTAATATTTCCAATTTTCATTAAGTAAATCTATACTTTTCCAAGTAGATGTATTTTCCTCCATTTGAACCAGCAATGGAGCAATTATGTGGTAGACCCCTATGACTAGAGGTTTAAAAAGAAACTGGAAAACTCTGTTCTGCTGATGATTACTTCAATCTTCAGGTTATAGGGATTAATGGTGGTTTGGCCACTGAAGTGGTCACAGAAGTGGAATGCCTGCACAGCCCCTTTGCATCACCAAGGATATGGATATTGATGAGCATTTGTGATTTAATTCACAGACACGAGCAGAAGTTTCTATATAAGGTAAAAGGGAAAAGTTAACGGATGTCTTAAATGCATTGGTTTAGGAAATATTTTTAGAAACTTTTTATGGGAAAAGAAAAAAGCAATTGATTTTTTTTTTACAGTTTTTCATATTTCCTATAAAAGTGGTGTCAAAAATTTCTTAAAATAGTTTATTAACAATTATCTAAAGGGCACCTATTAACGGGACCGAAGGTAAGATATTAATTTAATCACAAACACATAATTTACAGTCTTCCTTGTGAGGTTGCAAAAGTTACATAAGAAAAAACCATATTTAGGTTTAGGGAAAAAGTTGAAGGCGGAACCCTATCTGCACTGCAATTTCAATTAATAGGCTTTGTTTTAAAATGAAATTGCATTGCAGAAATGTTCACAGTTTTTTCTATTCAAATGGAATTCAAGAATGTTTACGATATGCCTGATCAGCCCCCTCAAACTTCAAATAATTTTATGTAGAGAGCTTGACAGTGCTACTGATTTGACGGCCATGCTAGGCCATGAACTGTTGTTGGCAAGCAGGTAGAGAAAAAGATAAATTGCTTTGTTCTAGAAAAATGTCTTGGAATAGGGGCTGTACCAATAGGATCAGAAGAAATGTTATTGAATGATTTATTTAAGGATTTAGCTAGTTCTGGAAATTGTAAGAGACGCATTATGCCAGACTTGAAGTTGGAACCCAATGGGAAGCAATTTTGAAATGGATTTAATGTTGGAACCATTTTTTGTGGTAAATTGTTTTCACCAAATTATAGTTTCTTTCATTTTAGTTAAATTAGTTAGGTTAATGAATAAAACATGCACTTTATAGCATATATTTGAGTCCACCAATTCATTTTTCCTTTGATGTGGTGAGAGATTTCAAGAGATGATGCTGCTAAAGAATTGATAAATGGATTCCTTCTGATCTTTGAAAGACTTGTAGTGTTCAAGGGATCAATAGCTTTGATTGTTTTTGGTGAAACTCTAGCTGAAGAGAGTGATGTATGCTAAAAATGGGTGATGGAGTATGATGTTGTTGAGTCTTGTATTGAAACGGGTGTGCTAGTGGATTTGTTGAGAGGTTATGGGTGTTATATGTCACTTGATTTTTGTTTCAAGAATGACGTGCACATTCTTGAACATGGAAATGTCATGGTGTATTATAAATACTTAGCCAACATAATCTTATCTCAGTTTTATGTCCTTGTGAGACAACATGAACAATTAGTAGCTTAATATCTAACTTCTGCAATTATACAAGACACAAAATTGTGGTCTTGATCTTAAGCGGTAATTCAAATTGTTTATTTCAACATATCGAATAGAAGGCTTTTGAATTTGAGCACATTTATAATTGCATATATGTTTTTTTTTATTGTACTTGCAGATGTTTAGGGTTTGCTGAAATTTATAAAATTATTGAAATATACTAGTTTCTGTAATATAGGTATGCTTGAAAGTTGAAACTGCTTTAAGTTTGTATGCAGAAAGGGCCTAAATCATATTTTGGACTATATATATGATAATTTTTCAATGCAGATATGGAATTCATTCTTTGTACGAGCTTTGGCATATAGAGCTTATGAAGCTATTTGCTTTGTTTTGTTTGCCCACTACTTGACATGGCAATGTCATGGTCAAGAATAAGTGCTTAAAAATGTTGCTTAAAATTTGTGCTAGTGACAAAAATGTATTGAGCAAGATTTGCTTCAGCTTTAAGCCATTAGTCCCAAAAGAAAGCATGAATATTTTCAATTTGTATGAGATGTATGAGGTTGATTACTGATCCTGCCATTACAGTACAAACATGGAAATGCCATGGTGCAGTACATGCTTAGCCAATATAATCTTATCTCATAAGTATACCCTGGAGACATTAACAATTAGATCAGCCTAATCTCTAAGTCTTCAAATTTTCTTTTTTTAAAATAAAAAATAAGAACAGGGCTATTGAACTTTCTACTGTTTGAAAATGTTAAGGTTTGCTAAACATCATGAAATTATTGAAATATATGATTTTGTATGGTAAAAGATGGCTGGGCTTAATGAGATAATTGATAAGTGTGCTTAGCGATATGGACAATTAGGGATGCCTAAAACTGCTTTAATTTTGTATACAGTAGAAGTCGTAGCCAAATTTCTGCCTCTGTTTCAAAGTTTCAGATAATAATAACAATTTGATGCACTTTCTTCTATGGAACCCTTTTACCAGATTGAATGATTGGGTAGTATAATTTTCTTAAGCTGTTACTCCCGACCTAGATATTCAGGGAGACCCTTTCATGTCAAGCTTATAATAGAGTTCAATTACATGACTTATAAGATATGGCTACTTATTTATCAATGTAAGTAACTATACAAAATTTTGTCCGTTAGTGAAAAATACCTGTTCATAACTCACCGATTTATCTTAGTAAAAAAAAAGGCTAGCCAGCCTTGACATGTTTGGCTTTCGGTAAATGACAGCAATAATCAGATAAGACCTACTTGCTTAAAATGTTAGAATATGTTAACTGCTAGTATAAATTATCGTTTGGCTGCATTGTATCATGTTTTAAGTTATAGTTCTTTTATGTGCTGTGTTAATTGATGTAGATGCGGCGCATTTACAAGCTTGCAACTTAGAAGGCTTTTGCATGTTACATTGTTTTGCTTAGTTACATAAAGTTTGTCTTGAAAGTGTAATATAACTTTGATATAATAGTTGTTCATCAAAAAAAACTTTAATATAATAGTTTTATGTTTCACTAGAGGAGAGATAATTATACAACTTCGAAACACCAGTGTCAAAAATTTTGACATGGTATGTGCGACTGCTGATGTCCTCACACAAGCTTATCTTGTATCACATAACATATTGAAGCCAATTAATCTAGTGTGTCTTTCTCATACTCTTCCATGCAAGGAGGGAGAGTGGGGGACTTTCTCTTTCTCCTCTAAAATACCTGACCAATTAGGAACAGAGGATTTTTCATTGAAACTCTATTTCAATGGCCAAACAACTTCCAATTGCCATACAAGGCTGGATACTTGCTTCAAATAATTATATAATCTGTTGAAGATCCATAGTTGATCCCAAAATTTTGGGAATAAAGCTGTGTTTACTGTTGTTGTTATTATTGTAGATCCATAGAATTCTATATAATTTAGTACGAAATTACTAGTGAGGATCCTTAGCATTACAAATAGAGATAATTCTTTTTTTCATAATTGATTATGTACAAATTAGAAAAAATGCATCTTTATTTCTAGTATGGTAAATAAATTAATTGTTAAATTTTCAATATTAAGTTCTGTGACCAACAATGGGATGGCAACATGGCGGGGCAGGGTGGGGCTGGATAATGGCTGCCTTACCCCCCATCTGTAGTCTAGTGATTTTTCCCCGAACTCGCCTCACTAGTCAGGGCAACTTGCCATGCCTTGTTCTTGTCATGCAACCAAATAAAGAGGGGAAAAAATCAAATCTCTCATACGGAGTTTTTTTTTTTTTTTTTACAAAAAAAAAAAAAAAAAAAAAAAATCTCATAAGCAAAGCTTGGAAACTGAAGAGCTTTAGTGTTATACCTAAAGAAAGTAGTGGGTCAATGGCTATTGAAAAAGATCAATTTTAAACAGTTAGTGGATCGATGGCAATCTCACTGTAGATATCTACTAGTTTAAGTCCATACTGAGGTTTGTTTAGTTAGCATAAACAAAGAGATACAGTGGTTAAAGAAGCAATGAAATGGACTAATGATTAAAGAGGGGAGTGTACCATTGTGGGTGGGCCTATTAGTGGCATAGGGATCTCTTGGTGGAGCCGCCGGGGGTTTTCGGTGGAGAGAGAAAGAGAGAGATATAGTAGGGGCGGGCGACAGACTTGTACTTGCTCAAACCAAGGCAGCACAAACAATCCTTTTCAATATAACATCCAAATTATTGAAATATATGATTCTGTTTGATATAAGATGGCTGGGCTTAGTTAGATAATTGATAAGTGGACATAGCAACACGAACAATTAGGAATGTGTGGAACTGCCTTAATGTTGTATACAGTAAAAGTCCTAGTCAATTTTTTTGACTAGATACATTTACTTAGTTTGCCTAGTAGGCTACTAGCCACTGATTGTTGCTGCTCTGTCCAACGCTACCATGCAGCCCAGCACTTCAAATTTCTATTTCTAACTTTCTATTTGTATGTTAAGCACTTTTGGTTTGGGATACATTAATATGTATAATGAGATAAGATAAATCCTACTTGGAATTAAAGAAGAGCAATGGTTATCACACAGACTTGTTTTAACAGAAATTGTGACAAGTGTGTGTATTAGTTATTACCGATAAAAGAATATGTTAACTGCTCGTGTGAATTACCTTGTGGCTGCATTTTATCCTGTTTTAAGTTGGAGTTCTTTTATGTGCAGCATTAACTGATGTAGATGCGGCAAATTTACAAGCTTGCAATTTATAAGGCTTTTGCATGTTTTACATTGTTTTGCTTGCTTAGTTACATAAAGTTTGTTTTAAATGTGTTATATAAGTTCGATAGAATAGTTTTATGTTTCACTAGAAGAGTGATGATTATATAAATTCAAAACACCAGCGACAATCATTTGGTCATAGTATGATATATACGATCAACTTTAACTAATTTGGCGAGGATCCATAGTCTAGCCCAAAATTTTGAAACTAATCCTTTGTTTGTTGTTTTATGTGTGGCCACTGATGTCCTTACTCAAGTTTTCTTGTATCAAATAAAATATTAAAGCTAATTACTCTAGTGTTTCTTTCTTATACCATTCCATCTTATTGCTTGCTCCAGAGTTATATGTATATCTTTGAACTGCAAGATAAATATTTTGAATGAGAAGGTTGGGCATCTAAATAGATCCAATTACCTTTTTTTTTTTTTTTTTTTGTTGACTATAACTAGATCCAATTGCTTGTTAAGCTTATAACTTGCTTTTTAATAAGATTCCAAAGTTCTAAGGATGGATAGTACGATGTGCTATACAGTAGTGAGATAGAGATACTTTAGATATCTCGCTGTTGTCCATAGCATTTCTCTGAAGTTCCTTGTCATGAGGCTGAAATTGAGTTTCTTTGTATTACTATCTGTTGAAGGCATATTTTGAGCTCGAAGCTTTTGATAGGACCAGCATTACTAAAAGCACAACAGCATCCCTAAATATAAGATAAGATCATAAAAATAATAATAATAATAAGAGATTAAGAGACTTCGTCCTTCTCCTTTAACCTACCAGACCAAATGGGAACAGAGTTTCTTTCGTTGAAACTCTATTTCAATGGCCAAACAAATTCCTGATTGCCATATTAGGTTGGGAGACTTATAATAATTTTTTCCTTTGTAAATTTATAGAATTCTACACAATTTAGTATGAAATTACTAGTAAGGATCCTTAGAATGACAAATAAAGATACTCTTTTTTACAATTGACTATGTACAATTCAAATTAGAAAAACTTGTCAAAATGCATCTTTATTTCTTATAGTGTAAATAAATTAGTTATTAGAGCCTTCATCATATCATAGGTAACCTAAAATTATTATGCATATCAAGAGTCTTATATCTTAACTGACTTTTTGATGTTTTCAACCAAGATATTTAATTCTCATATTCTACTCTATATTATTCATAAATAAAATTTAAGTATAAATTGTTGAGAATGATGATAGATGTTTTTAATTTTTTTTAGGTTTTTTTTTTTATTTTTTTTTTTAACAAGATAGAAATTCTACTCTAGTCTAATTTAAGTGTATATGTGTTTGAAACTCACTTCTAGGGAATTGAACATCGACCCTTACCTTTCACACTCCACACCCTACAAACACTTATACTTGTGGAGTAACCACTATACCAAGAGTTTGCGGTGGTAATTTCGTTTAGTAAAATATTTGTAAAGTGCCCTAATTATATTAAAATTTGTTTTATACTAGTAGTTACACCAATTTTCATCCTTTTTTTATTTTATTTTTTGTAAAATACTAAACATGCTATAAAATTTTTACTAATATGAAAATAAATGTGATTCATAAACTTCAAATATCAAATAAATGAATGTTTAGATTGTTTTAAGTGATTGGTAACACCTCAAACAGTAAAAAAAATTTAAGTTTTGTATGAAAACGGAGAGAAAAAAAAAAGTTGGGTTGATATGACAATTTCCCTTTGATTGGCATTATAAAAAAGAAAATGAGAAAGTAGAGGAAGTAATTATCTACCTGTGCCCACTTCTCTCATTAACCCTTTATGGGTAGAAATGAGGAGAAATTCAAGTACAAAGGCTGCAATTTTTAGAGGTCACCACTAATGACTTTTAAAATTTCAATTTTTATTTGGAGTATTCAAGGAAAAATATATATATCTAAATTAAATATATTATATTCTTTTCTTTTTCTCTTCCCTCAGTCTTTCCAATTCCAAACATGTAAAAACTAAAAAGGAAGCATTTTCTTTTTCAACCAAACACACTGAAAATAGTCTATTAACTTGGCTCCTCTTACTTTACCTTCTGGCAGCCGCAAACCTATACCGAAGGTCCAAAAGTGCCACCGATGTCTCGACCTACGGAAAAGCTAAGATTGTTGACCGAGCGTGCTCTGGACGACGACATCGTATTCGACATACTGACTCGGCTGCCAGTGAAATCCTTGATCCGATTCAGGTGCGTTTCTAAATCATGGTACTCTACAATCACAAACCCCATTTTCATTGCCACACACTTCAAGCTCAACGAAGCCAAATCATTATCCAATAAAAATAGTCACAATGGTTATCTGCTATATACACCTGAAACAGAGGACTATTCTTTTCACGATGAATTGCGTACACTTGTTTACAGTAGGGACCGCACGGTGACTGAGATTTCCAGGTTTATTACCCCCTTTCCCTTTTGTGATGCATCCATAAATTGCTTCTGTAATGGCATCTTCTGCCTTGATAGGTGTGACGAAAACAATGGTGATCATGTAATATATTTGTGGAACCCAAGCATTAGAAAGTTTAAGATGCTTGCTCCTGCTCTTTTGACTGACCCTTTTGATATTGCCACCCTTGGACTTGCTTATCACTCTCAAAAGAATGATTTCAAGATTCTTAGACTTGTGACTTTCCTAGGGTCTCTTGGAGAGCCAGATCCACCGACTGAGGCTGAGGTTTACACATTGAGTACGGATTCGTGGAGGAAGGTAGTGTCGGCGGAGTTGTCCGACCCCAACGTTGGATGTCTTTATTATCGTTCACCATATATATTTTTTAACGGAGCACTGCACTGCATAGCAGCTAATAAACACTGCAGTTTCATTTTGTCCTTTGACATTAATGATGAGAGATTCCATAAGATAATGCTGCCTCTGGATTTCTTAGATTTATACCAATCATATCTTACAGTGTTCAAGGGATCGCTGGCTTATATTATTATCTCTAACCATCTAGCTACTGGGGGCATTATGTGCCACTTATGGGTGATGAAGGAGTATGGCGTGGCAGAGTCTTGGACCAGAAAATGTGTACCAATCGATTGGTTTCATCATTTCCATGGCTGCACAGACAATGGTGAATTGCTAATTAAGATTTTCATGGGGCTGATATCAATTGACCCTGAGAATCTACTTCAGAACAGTCTTATAATGGGATCAAATATTAGATGGGCTGGTTACGCAGCCAATTCCATAGAGAGTTTGGTTCTACTTGATGGGGTAAATGTGTCATCTGAATACGAAGATTAGTCTGTTGGGGTTCTAGCAAGGTGGCTATTTTTGTGAAGTTCAATGGTAAGTATTTTGGTAACAAATATGCAATTTGAATCCAAGCTCTTATTATGCTGTTTCTTTCTTCCCTCTTATTTTTTATGACATGAGCATCAAAGGTACTAATTTATTAAGAATTTTTTTTAAAGGAGATTATGGCTATTATGCCGAATTGATATTCATGTCAATAACTTTGTTCACATCCTTAAAGATGGCAATGTCATGGTGCTGCATACATGCTTAGCCAACATAATCTGATCGCATCTGATTGCCCTCATGAAAAATTTGATGAGCTTAATCTCTTTGTTCTGAGTCCCCACCCAAAAAAAGGGGGCTCAATTTTTGCGTGCAGAAAGTTGATTTATTGGTGGTAAGCAATAAATAAGGCTGATTTTATATTTCACAATATCATATAGAAGGCTTTATATTCTTTGCAGCCATAGTTGATTGATCTTATGCTTTTTGATGAAATATGTTTTAACTGCTTGAATTAGTTAGAGTTTGCTGAAAATCATGGAATTATTGAAATGTATGATTTTGTATGATATAAGATGGCTGGGTTTAGTGAGATTGTTGATAAGTGGGCTAGTGATATAGAGAACTTGGTATGATTGAATACTCTTTACTTTTGGAAATTGATGTACTCTCTTGAGTCTTGATTGTAACATTTTTTTCCTAGTTGAACGATTTGGTAGCTAAGTTTGCTAATATGTTACTCCTGCCCTAGGGATTTAGACAGGCATTTAAACCTCAAGCTTAGGAATAATTTTGTTTTTGTTTACAAGTTTGACATAAATGATATAAATTATAAAACATGACCCTTTTGTGGTGAGTGTTTTATGTTGTAATTGGAAAGCTGCTGAAGAATTGTCAGCATATGAAGCTTCTGTTTAAGACAAATATGTTATTATATTTGTTTTGACATGGCAATGTCATGGACACGAATATGTGCTTAGCAAACATAATATTTGTTTCATTTTTGTGCTGGTGACAAAAATGTCATGAGCATTGCTTTAGCTTTTAGTCCTTAATCCCAATTTTTACCATTTGAATGTTTAGTTTTTAATTTGAGATTACATTATTACTTCTTTACTCATATACACAGAGGGAGGGAGAAATGATTTGGGAGAGTTATAAAAATTGATAAAGAAATAATATTTTATTGAAATGGAGTGTAAAATAAATAATCTAGTGTAAGTGTTTTTCTTGCCAGGGTTTAATCATTTTTTTTTTTTTTTTTTTTGGTCACAAAACACCCTCACTCACACTTTATTAAGTCCTAGAAAGGTTTAAAGAATCTGGTCAACTGAGTATAAGCACTCAATTTTAAATTCCTATATTTTTAAAAATTTTCAGGCCAAAATAAAATTCTTAAATTTTAGGCTTTTTTTTTTTTTTTTTTTTTTAGTTAAAAGATAGAAAGCTAAGTATACAAAAACTGATCTAGTGACAGACAAGCAGACGAAAAAGTGAACAGCTCACGAAAGAGCATAGCAGGCTTAGCAGCTAAACACAATACATGACATTGCTGTAAAATATACACACTTGACAAAATGGACTCTGCTAAGTCTTCTTTTTTTTTTTTTTTTTTTTTTTTGGAGCTGCTGTGAAGTGCTGGTACTCTTCCAGGAAAAACAGTAGCTCCATCACGGATGGCATTCGGTTGTAGCTGAATGTTTTCAAAATCGTACTTGTTACGGGCATTCCAATAGAGAGTAGAGACCAAGCGATGACTGTTCTTTAGCATACTCAGAAACAGTAAGAAGTCTTGTGCTGCATTGGAACATTTTTGTATAAAAAAGATGGGGAAAATGGGTTTATTTTTAAAATATTCATCCGAACCCAACATTGGATATGTTTATCATACTTCATCGTGTATATTTTTTAATGGAGCACTTCACTTTATAGCATGTACTAACAACGGCCCTTTCATTTTGTCCTTTGAAGTCAATGATGAGAGATTCCATAAGATAATGTTTCCTCATGATTTCTTAGATGTATACCAAGGATGTCTTGTGGTGTTCAAGGGATTGCTGGCTTTTATTGTTTTGTCTCGTGATATAGCTAATAATGATCACAGATGCGACATATAGGTGATGAAGGAATATGGTTTGGTATAGTCTTGGACTAGAAAATCTGTACCAGTCGATTGGATTCTTTATTTTTATGGCATCACTGACAATGGTGAACTTCTATTTGGCAATGCAACAGAGCTGATTTTGATTGACCCTGAGAATCTAAATCAAAACGTTTCTTGTATCAAAAAGAAATATTAGATGCGTTGGTTATGCGTCTAATTTTATGGAGAGTTTGGTTCTACTTGATGGAGGTAAATGTGTCATCTGAATACAAAGATTAGTCTGTTGAAGTTTCTAGCAAGGTGGCTATGTTTTTGTAAAGTTCAATGACAGGTATTGTGGTATCAAATATGCAATTTGAATTTGAGCTCTTATTATGTTGTTTCTTTCTTTTCTCTTATTGTTTATGACATGAACATCAGACATATTAATTTATTAAGAAAATTATTTTAATGGGGATTGTGGCTATTATGCCCAATTGATATTTGTGTCAACAACATTGTTCGCATCCTCAAAGATGGCAATGTCATGGTGCTGCATTCATGACATAATCTTATCATATGTGATTGCCCTTGTGATAACATGAAAATTTTGATGAGCTTAATCTCTTTGCCTTCAGATATCAGAACCCACCCAAAAAAAGGGGCTTAATTTCTGTATCCTATTCAGGGTGCAGAGAGTGGACTTATTGGTGATAAGCAATAAATAAGTCTAATTTTATATTTCACTATATCAAATAATGCCTTCATATTCTTTGCATTTGATTTTATTGTTTAAAAAAAAAAAGTTTTAACTGCTTGAAAATGTCAAGAGTTTGCTGAAAATCTTGGGAGTCATCAAAATATATTATTTTGTATGATATAAGATGGTTGGGCTTATTGAGATTGTTGATAAGTGGGCCAGTGATATCTATAGACCACTTGATATGATTGAATACTCCTACTTTGTATACAGCATAAGTCGAAGTCAATTTTCAATTTTTTACTCAATTATATGATTTTTCAGTGCCTTTATTCTTTTAGTTCTTTTTAAAAGAATTAAGTCTATTAATTTAATAAAATTACATGCATGATTGTTGCTGATCTGTTCAAGGATAATGTGCACACTTATATGACAAGTGATTGAATCACTATTTTTCTGCCTCTGTTTCAACGGTTAAGTCACTGCATAAAAAAAAAGAAAAAAAAGATGTACTCTCTTGTTTCAAACAATTTTTCCTGGTCGAATGATTTGGTAGTTATGTTTGCTAACATGTCACTCCTTGCCTAGGGATTTAGATAGGCCTTTTCAACCTCAAGCTCAAGAATAATTTTGATTACAGATTTGACATAAAAGATGTAAGACATGACCCTTTTGTGGTGATAGTGTTTTATGGTATAGGAAAGCTGCTGAAGAATTGTTATCGAATGAAGCTTGTGTTTAAAACATAGCTGTAATTATGTTGGCCTGCTGCTGGCATGAAACTATTGCTGTGATTTGGAAGACTACAAAATTGTAATGAGCATAGCTTTAGGTTTTTGTCCTTAATTCCAAATGTCTATTTATAACTTACTATTTGAATGTCAAGTACGTTTGAGTTGGTAGCTTTTGATAGGACCAGCATTACAAAAGGCACGAGAATGTTGTTGACTTGTTGTTATTGGAAAATAAAAACAAACCCAAGGGTGAGGGAAGAGTGAGAGACTTTCTCCTCCTTTAACCTACCAGACCATATAGGAGCAGAGATTTTTTTTTCATCAAAATTTGTTTCAAAGGCCAAACAATTTACAATTGCCATACATGGCTGGTTAATTGCTTCAAATAATTTTATAATTTGTAAATCCATATAATTCAACACAATTTAGTACAAAATTACTGGTGAGGCTCCTTGGCATAACAAATAAATAAAATTCTTTTTTCATGATGGTTTACATGCAATTTTGAAAATTTTGTCAAAAATGCATCTTTATAAAGTCCCGGGTCGAACAATGGGATGACAGTAAGGCAGGGCTGCCTTGCCCCCGCCACGCATAGTAGTGATTTTGCTCTGAACCTGCCCCATTGTTCAAGGTGACTTGCAATGGCATGTTCCTGTCCTACAACCCAAAAAAAAAAAAAAAGTCAAATTCCTCATACAAAAGATTATTTTAAAAAAAATTCTCAACTGTAAAGCTTGGAAAATGAAGAGCTTTAATGCTATATTTGAAGAAGAAGCGGATCAGTGATTACAAATTAGTTAATTGAATTGTGTAAATTATAATTAGTTATTGAAAAATGATATTAAATAGTTGAATGGAAATCTAATATTTTTATTAAGTTTGAGAAAATTTCCCAGCCCAATCCTTATGAGTTGATTTAGGTTTGGTTTTAAAATATCCGAATCCAGTATAACCCAATCCATGTACACTTATATATCATTTTGTATGAAATAACATATGAAGCACGGGTGCATTTCCAAATTCGGGTGCGGGTGCGGGTGCGAGTGCGAGTGTGAGACTCAGCAATTTTTGAAAAAGTAGGGTGTGGGTGTAGCGGGGTGCGGCGAGTAAAAAATTATTAAAAATATTTTTATTTATATTTTTAATATATTGCTAAGCATACTTTTTCACATTATATAAACATATACCAAATTTAAGAGTAATTTATATATTACTAAAAGCTGAAGCATAGCGTTTAATGCTGCTGCTCTTACGTTGCACCATATCAACTGCCACATCATTTAAAAAATATATATATATATATATATATATAATTTGTCCTACAATTTTAAAATGGTTTTTATAATTTTCAGCCCTATAAATGCAGCCCACTACTTATTTATTTTTTTCCACTACCACTTCATAATAAATCCAGCCCATTATTTATTTATTTACTTCCACTATCATCCTATAATAAATCTATATAATTAATTCAGTCTACCTCTTATTTATTTAGTTCCACTATCAAGTTCAACTCAAAGCCTTTTCAGTTTAGTTTTAGAGTTTTGTGTGAGCCTTTTCAGCTTGAAGGAAAAAAAACAAAAAACGTTGAAGTCTTTCAAGTTTTAGGGTTTTTTTTTTTTTTTTCAATTTTCCTATAATTATTTTTAATAATTATTTTTTTAATATTTACACTTCTCCAACCTTTCTCTCTCCCTTACCATTTCATCTCCCCACTTCAATCTTTCTCCCTCCCTTACCTTTTCATCTCTCCACTACCCTTTACATTAATATCATTCTTCCCCTTTCCCTTCATCTTCCTTTATTTTTGTCTCTTTTTATTTACACCATCTTACTATAAATTTGTCACTATCTCTTCTATTCTATGCATAGTTTTCCCTCACAAAAAAATGGTTCTCTCCTTCTCTCTCTCTCTCTCTCAAAAGCAAATGTTAGCCAAACGAAAATAATCGGATAGGTGACAAATTTTAATTTTCGCAATTTTATTTTAATTATTATTATTTGTGGGGCCTGAGAACCTGGTGGCCTCGGCCCATTTTACATCCGGCCCAAGGCCCAAGCTGAGGAGGGAAAATCGCCTAAGGACGTTGTACGAAGGCCTGAGCTGCAAGGACCCCCGCCGAGGATGACCCTGTTCTCGGTGGACCGAGACCCACACCAAGTGGGGGAACAAGCCCAGGACAGGTTGTCACCTCCACAATAAATGCACTCACCTACCCCTCTGATCGCACTAATGGAGATGTGACTCCTGGACAGGGCAACTTTGGCCACTGCAAATCACATGAGTACTAGTGATGCAAATGATGGGACAAACGATCAGAAGAGAAGCGCATGGATGATCAACAGGTGGAAGAAAGAGATGGTGAAAATAGGACTATAGAAGGGGAACCAACTGAACAGAAAAAAGGAAAGGGGGAAGAAAAAGAGAGGTGGAAGGAACCTCTGTCAAGCTCCTCGGACTCGTGCCAAGGAGAGACTTTGAGGAATAACTTTGGTGCACCGGCCTTCAACGGGGGTGAATCCTGTTTTGCGTGTTGTCCACTTGTTAGGGCCTAATTCTTGAACTCACTCTCTAAAAATGTATTGTTTGGGCTTATTGGATCATTCTCCTTTTTATTTTCGAGGGCCTTTCCAAAATGAGTCCTTATATTATTTTATAACAATGCGTGTATAGAAATTTAATTCTTAGATTTTTCTAATAATTGTTTATTTGATAATATGTTTTGGGTGGCCGAAATTATAATTTCTACAAAGAAAATAACCTTAATAGATTATCAAAAACAAAATTTTATCCTAATATTGGTTCAATTAATCATTGTTAAGTTTTATTATTTTTTTTTAGTTTACGTTTTTTTTGGTGTTTTGAATTTTTCCTATATTACATTTATGATTGTTCCTATAGTAAATAAAAATATAATTACGAAATACATTGCTCATTATTAGATTAGTTTAAATTGTAAAAAAAAATTAAAAAAAACCACCATAAAAATAATTATCACGCGCAACGCGCGAGTTCACGGCTAGTAGTAGATAATAACTAAAAGGCGTAAATGCATTTTTAGTCCCTACATTTTGACTTTTTTCTATTTTAGTCCCTACATTTTATTTTTACCACTTTTAGTCCCTAAACCAATTAATGTCCTTCATTTTAGTCCTTGAAGCCCCATTCCGTCACCAATTAACGGAAAAACTGACCGGATCAATAAAATAATAATAAAAATTCACTGTAGCACTGACACATCAGCATATAAATTTTAAAAATTAATTTATTAATTTTAACTAAATAAAAAAAAAATAAAAACAGAATTAAAAATCATGTTCAAACCTTGCCCAGAATAAAAATATGTGTTCTTCTGTTAATCATGTTCTTCCCAGCAAACCTTGCCCAAAAATTTAAAAAATCAATATTTTTGTTTCCTTTCTTGCATTTTCTTAGCAACCAAACATGCAAAACACACAACAATCTTCAAATGAGAACAAAACCCAACAATCACAAAAATACAGATCTCCTGCAAAATCAATCTCCAACAAAGAACCAAACCCAAATCTCCAATAAAACAACCAAACCCATAAACCCAACAACCAAACTGATCTCAAACAAAGTAAACCTTAACCTTCAAGCCCATAAATCTTCTTGGGAAACAAATACAAAAAATCTAAAATCTAGATTGGTTGAATTGTGAGAGAGAGAAAATGAATCGTTGATAAAGATTAGGTCAGATACTGACAGATGAAGCCGAACACCGCAAGCGGAGATCGGGACTTGCTTCGACACTGGTGCGGTGAAGTCGTCGGAGACGAGATACAAAAACCATAGCAAGACCGAACCGATCCCTTCTCTCACCAAACCCTAACCGCCGCCGCCATCGATCTCTTCTCTCTCCTCAAACTCGGATCTTCGATACCCAACACTCATAAGCTTCAATCTCAGCTAAGTTTTCTGTGTTTAGTGGGTTTTGATCTTTGTGGGTTACTGGGTTTCAATTTGTGGGTGTAGATATTTGGATGTATGATTGTGGGTGTTGATCTGCTTTTTTTGGATTTGAGGGTGTCGATCTGTGGTTGTGGGTATCACTCTGTGGCTTACTGACTGTGGACGTCGATCTACCGATGCACCGCATCGAACCGAGTCCAGGAACCGCACCGCTGGAGGCTGGAGAACCGACCTCCGGCGGTGATGAGCGGAGCTGACGAAGGGAGAACAATCAGACCCTGCGAACCAAATCTCTCCTCTTTTCTTAATCTTTAAATCATAATTCATTTGAATTTTGATTTTTAATTCTGTTTTTATTTTTTTATTTAGTTAAAATTAATAAATTAATTTTTAAAATTTATATGCTAATGTGTCAGTGCTACAGTAAATTTTTATTATTATTTTATTGATCCCGTCAGTTTTCCCGTTAATTGGTGACGGAATGGGGCTTCAAGGACTAAAATGAAGGGCGTCAATTGGTTTAGGGACTAAAAGTGGTAAAAATAATATGTAAGGACTAAAATGAAAAAAAGTCAAAATGTAGGGACTAAAAGTGCATTTACGCCTAACTAAAACATAATGTTCATAAATTAAATACAACCCACAAGTTTGAAACTAAAACATTCTATGATGTTCGGAAATTAGAATACAACTCACAAGTTTGAAACTAAAACAAAATAAAAGATTATCAACAAGACAATCAAAGACAAGCATCATCATCATCAAGATCAATAGCTTCACTTCAAATTTCACTTTCACTAGTAGTAAGTGCTAGTAGCATTCCCAATAACTATGGCCTCCAACTCTAGCTCATCAAGTGTAAGGGCAGCATTCTTAAGAATTTCAGCTCCTCCATGTATGTCGCTCTCATTCCAAGAGTCTCCTGCAATATCCCACATCTTTGTTGTTGTATTTACGTACTCTTCATTGTGCCTTGACAAGAGTCAAAGATTAGAATGCACATATACCAAATCTTCAACACGTGCATGAGCCATTTTGTTTCTTTTTAAGGAATGAATGAATTTGTATGTGCTCCAATTCCTCTCAGCACATGAGGATGAACAAGGTTGTCCAAGAAGTTTAAAGGCAAGGATTTGAAGAGTTGGAAATGAGGAGTCATGGTATTGCCACCAAACCAAAAGTTGTAAGGTCTACCTATCTATCAAGGCATCTGGTGAAGGAAACCTCCCTCCTGAAAATGCAACAAACTCAACTTTCACCACCCTTAAATCATTCTCATCTTCAAAGTATCGATCCAAACACTTGCTCCTTTCCATAGAAATTTCATGATCCCGACGTGAAGCAATGCGTTTTGGATTCTTCGAAAGTCATTCAATGGAATAATACCTAGTAAAAAAAACAAATATAGATGATGAAATGTGTCTTTTACTAGAAGGGAGAACTAAGGAAAATAGAAAATGAAAGTACTTACTTAGGATTTAAGGAATAAGCCAAGCAATGTAGTGGTGTACAATTTTTAGTTCATCGATCAATGAGTATATCATACACCATATTAAAAAATGAGCTATACTCATCATCTTCCAAGCCTTCATGCCGATATATTGCTACCTTCACCTTCTCTATCATTGAATCCTACATCTAATACACAAGATGAAGACAAGGCCTATCGGTGTCAGCTGCTCGTAGCATATCATAAATAGGTACTGTGAATTCAGGGATATAATCAACATCCCACCAACGATCACTTAGAATCATATCTTTCACCTTTTGGGCTTTTCCAACGTCATCCTTCCTATAAGAAGCCCATTGGTCACTAATAGCCATGGCTTGAAGGCATCTTTTTATCAACTTCAACCTTTTCAGTATTATAACAACCAAAACAAATCTAGTATTAGCAACTTGGAGCAGTTTTAATGGATAAAATTCATTAAACATTGCCAACCTCATTGAATGGTTCATGATAAAAACACGTATGAAGGATGCATCATCAGCAATACGTGTAATCCAACTACATTCCTCATACGTAACTTCATTCTTTTCAATGTTTTTTGCTGCACAAATATTCTTCAAAGCTAGATTGAGAGTGTGGACAACACAAGGTATCCAAAATATTTGGGATACTCACCTTCAATAAGAGCTTCAGCAGACTTCATCACATTAGCATTATCAGTGATGACGTGGACAACTTTTTCATGTCCAATATCTTTTATAGCATCCCTCAACACCCCCAACAATATAATGTTTATCCTTGAACTCACCTAACCCATCAATTGCCTTTATAAACACTAGACTCCCATCTGATACATCCATAATATTAATAAGAGGCATCATTTATGGATCTGATCATCTATCAGAAACTATACTTACACCATTTTCAAGCCAAAAGTCCTTAATTGGTTTCAAAAGTCTTTCAACTTGAGCTCTTTCTCTCTGCAAAAGTGTTGTTCTCAAGGCATTGTATCCAGGAGGAACATAACTCGAATGCTATAGGTAGCAGCATATGAATAGGAACTACGATAATATGGGTTCCTTGCAAAGTTAAACGGAAGCCCACCAGTGTAAAACATCCTACCAATTCTACTATCCAATTCATGTCTAGCATTATTCTGGAATGCTCTCTCTATCAGAGAATTCGCAATCATCTTCCTCCTCTTACCATCAAAGGGATTTGTACTATCACTCTCTTCCTGTCTCCGAATTGAGGGAATAGGGCCAATAGGCCCACTGCCTGGGGGAGGTAAGGGTAAGGGAATTTGACTTCTCCGTTCTCTCTCTAACTTATCATTCTCAATCTGATCATGCATTTACTGCATTTCCAACCTATGGCTCGGTGTCACATTAGGGCATGCTTCTAATACCTTTATTTCTAATTTTTAATAAATGAGCTTTAAACCTAGAATAGGATCCGAAATAAACTTTACCAAAATAGCTGCACATAAAGTGTGTGTTTCCACCTAATTTAACAGTAAAACCAAATGGTTTTTCTATTTTAGTCACACATTGCCAAAGAGGAGCTTCATCATTTGGCACATCTTCATTAGATGTAGGTGAATTTTTTGTGCTAGTAGCTTCATCCATTGCAAATTCAATAGATTCAATTTAACCTACAAATAATTTAACAAATATATAATAACTATTAACTAAATAAAAAATCAAACCCCAGTGTCACAAGACTCACAACATTACAGAAAGCTTATATAAAAAATTAAAAAAATCAGATCACAATTCACAAATTCACAATCACAAATCACAATGAGTAATAACTATTAACTAAATAAAAAATCAAACCCAAGTCGCAACATTATTACATTAAAGCTTATAAAAATTAAAAAAAAAAAAAAAAAAAAAAATCAGATCACAGACACATTGAGTAATAGTCAGAGCATGTGAGAGCTATGAAAAACTAAGATTGAAAGCTTGAGATTGATACCTAAGCTTGAGACTTGAGAGTGGGTCACCGGGTTGATGAGGTTGTGAGTGAGTTGAGAGTGAGATTGTGTGAGAGAGGGGAGACGGAGAGAGGGGAGATGGAGAGTAGAGGCCAGAGAGCCGTGGCATGGAGCACAGAGACTAGAGAGTGAGAGAGAGCTGAAGATAAGAACTGAGATAAAGATAGGGTGCGGACTGAGATATAGGGTTTTGTTATTTTTGTCCAAACAGTGCATTTTGCACTTTTTTTTTTTTTTTTTTTTCCGGCCAAACGGTGCATTTTGCACCCTTTTTTTATTTTTATTTATATATATATATATATATATATATATATATATATATATATATTTCGGCCAAATAGTGCATTTTGCACCTTTTTTTTTTTTTTTTGAATTTCGGCCTAAATCGGCCAGTTCAGCATCGGTATCAGTGGTTGCAGCCAATACGGACCGAATCTACACGAATCGACCTGATTCTGTGCACGTTGGCCCGACTCGACACCAAGTCAGTGCGTATCGCACCAAGAAAAAAAAAAGGGACACGGCACCGACGCGTTGGCAGCTACGTCGCCCACCGCGTCAGATGCAGGTTCGGAGACCAAAATGCCGCATTAGTGCTTTATAGAGAATAACTGTTTTTCTCTTTAGATGGAAATTAGTCACATCTTAAGTAAAGTTTTATTACTTTAGCTTGAATAATTGAAACAATCAAACAATCTGCAAGATGTTAGTTTTGTGGTTCCTAATGTATTGTGAGATCTATGAGATTTTTGGTTCAAAACCTTCTTCTTCTTTTTTTCTTTTTTGGTTGGACTGGTTCAAAACCATTAAGTAGCAATCTAGCATCTTAGGGGCAACCATACAATTTGAGTCTTCAAGCGATGGACTAAGCCGAGAGTAGGGTTGTCCACATGCCCCGCGTACCCGCTCAACTCGGCCAACCTGCCCACATCCAACCCGCCGCCACTTGATCTGACGACTCCAGCAGTCGGACGTGGGTTCCGATTTCTCTAACCCGACCCCACGCGAGTTAGTTTTCGGTTTTTCCTTTCAAAACCGGTGACACCCAACCCAAACCGAGACTTTTATCCTTTCCGGCGAATTACTATGAATTTTGGACCAAATCAAGTGAGATCACATCGAGATCTGGTCCAGATCCTTCGAGATTCGGCGAGATCTCGCCTTTATTTGACGAAATCTAGGCCAAATCTCGCTGGATTCGACCAGATTTCGACCCTGGTGATAAAACCCGAGATCGACCCGATACAACCCAAGACCGACGAGACCCGAACCGAAAAATCCGACCAGATATTTGGGTCAGTTTTGGGTCAACCCAGCCCGAGCCATGGACAACCCTAGCCTAGAGGCATCTTTGCAGCATTTGGGGCCATCAATATTTTCAAGGGACTTCTCTTAATAATATCATAGATGGGAGATTACACACACCACGTGAATAATAAGTTTTTTATTTTTTTTTATTTTTATTTTTTGCCTAAATGCAAAATGCATCGTCTAAATTTTACCAGAATTCATTTTAGTCTTATAACTTTGCATACTTTTGTAGTCTTCCAACTTATTTAATTAATAAATTTATTATTTAATTGTTGAACACTTTTAGAAAAATAAAAATAAACAAGAAAAGAAGCTAGTTTCATGGCCAAATTTACCATTTAACTCCATTTTAGGAACAATTTCGTTAGTTAGTAGGAACTTGAGTTCACTGTAGCAACTCGAGCCAAAGAGACTCGAGTTCTATGTGTTGGTAGAACTGAGGTGGATTTAATATCCATGTGGAATTCGAGTTGTAGACACTCGAGTTCCTTTCTTGTTCTTCCTTCTCCTGTTCTTTCTTTTCTTCCTTCATTCTTCTTTCTCTAGACCTTTCTCTAGACCTTTCTCTAGACTCAAATAAAAAACAACCCCACAGATTCATAATATCTTTGCACGGAGCATAAACCCAAACCCAAAAATCACGATCTCGACACTGAAGCGACTCTCTTAGCTTTGCACTAGAGCAGCTTGGGTTTGTTGTTTCTCTTTGGTATTGTTGCTTGGTTTTATTGTTTTTTGGGTTTGTTGTCTCTGGTGGTATTGCTGCTTAGTTTTGTTGTTTTCTGTTTTCTGGGTTTGTTGTCTCTGAAAGTAGGTTTGGCGTTTTGAGTGTTAGAGAGATCGATTAGATGCGAGTGCTTGGGTTTATGTTTAGAAAAGAAGCAGAGGCTAAGGTTGAGAAGCCACCCTCATAGTGGTGGTGGCTAGGCGTCGTGATGGGTTAGGAGGTTGTGCCTCGTTTATATCAAAAAGATTATATCAAGGCCTAGAAGGAGATAGACTCAAATCGGAGAGAGAAGAAAGGGCTTAGGCTAAGTGATGTAGGGAGAGGAGGATGAGTTGGAGAAGTGAACCACCGCCTGAGGTAGAGGTGTTGATTGAAGAAGGAGAGCCATAGAGATTTGGTCATGGTGGTCTGAAGGTTATGAGATTAGAGAGTCTCTACGACTTGAATTGCTACAGCAAACTCAAGTTTAAGAGACTTAGAGCATTCACAATAAGCAAGCTAAAAATGATAGCTTTTAGCAACTTAAAAAGTAATTTTATCTATTTTAACAACCCACTTTGCAATACACCCAACATCAAAACATCTATATTTTTAGCAACTCATTAAAATAAATAAACAACCACCACAAAAACCAACACAATAGCATCAGCCACCTCTACCACTTCCACCATCGCCCCACCAGCCACAACTACAAACCACAGCAACAAGAAAGAAAATAAATAAATAAAAATAAAAATAAAAATCCAGCCCCCAATAACCTTCCTCTTCCACTTCTCAACCTATAACCACCAACCATAGCAAAAAAAAAAAACAAAAAAACAAAAAACAAAAAAACAAAGCAAAACAATCGGACCAAATCAGAAATCAAACCACAACACAACTTAACAAAAATCAAACAAATTGACCCACGTCGATAACCATGAACCACAGCTCAACCACGTCGATACCCACAACACAACCACATGTTGATACCCACAGCACAACCACACTGATATCCACAAACCAAGCCAATACCCACGAACCCACGAAACACACCGATAGGAACAAAGCACAATCTTGAATTGATGTAAAATGTTATGCATGTTTTGAAATAGATACTACCATATGAGTATACAAAAGTACACATGTAAATATTCATATATTGTCTTGGTTTGATGAATGAATATTCTGATGTTCTAATTTTTAAATTTAAGTGTAAGTTACCTAGTTAGTTAAATGATTAAATCCCACATAGAATAGTAATAAAACCGGTGAATGATAAAATATCTTTGTAACAACAACGCGTTGACAAGGTAGTTTCCGAATATAAGAAAGTCAAGTTAGATTCCTTCGTTGCTGGGGACGCTTCTAGTCTTTCGAACATCTAATTTAGAAATGAAAGAATAAAAAGTGTAATGTTACTGAATAAAAAATGTTCAAGAATATTTTCAGAATGAATAAAAAATCTAATGTAGAAATAAATTAATAAAAAGTGTAATGTTACTCTGCTACTTGAAAAAACATTTAGTCATCTCTCCTTAAACAAATAAACTAAAACAATCTCCCAAGCCTGTACGACACATTGAACACAAGCTTGACTCCTGTTCCTTTTTGTATTTCATACAATTAATTTTCGCTTGATTACTGCAGGGAACAAATGTCGTTGCTTTCGGACGTTAAACTTGCTGCTCAAATACTTGGCTTGGTGATCCTTATCATCACCCTCATTCTCACACTCCGCAGGTTGTTGACTAACAACGCTGCTACTGCTACCCAAATCCTTCCTGGAGTAACCTTGCCGGAAACGATGGCGTTACCAACAGCAGCCAAGACGATGTCCAAATGATAGCTCTGAACGTTATCAACGCTGTCTGACCCTACAAGACAATATGTAGGCTTCCTTCTCATCCATGCTCTGCTTTAATGGATTACAGACTTGCAAGATTGGTAACTATCAAAGAAGCCCTTCTCAATGTGGCAAGCCTGGGATACAACAGAATAGTTATCTTAGTTAGCAGAAAAGATCTTCTCAAAAAAAAAAAAAAAAAAAAAAAAAAAGGTTAGCAGAAAAGAAATTCAGCAACACTAAAAAATTAAAGCCATTGGCCATGGTGGAATGAAACTATTTTGGAGGATATTTATGCTATTATCCAGCAACATAATATTTTTGTTGCTAATTTGAAGGCTTCTAATGTAATTCTAGCTGAAAGTAGGACCTAATTAGCTGTCAAGTTAGCAAAACAATCTCCTAATTTTGTGATGTAATCATCTTTTAACTTTCTTGCTTGGTATTAAAAAAAAAAAAAAAAAATCCTATCACAAAAGCTTCATTTTCTGTCATTAAGAAGGGTATACCTGTCGTGATCAGTGCAGGAAATAAAGTTGGACCAGATCTTTAAACTTTAACAAATGGGATACCATGGCTCTTATAAGTTACATCTGATACCATAATTCGATGTTTTGGTGTTACTTTAACTACAAGGTTTCTCTTTAAACTCTTTTTATATCTTTTTATTAGATGTAATTTTTGAAAATTTACCTCTGTGCATCCTTGATGCCGTAGTCATTCCATAATTATAGATGCTTGTGAGGTGTGAAGAGTAAGAGTCGAGGTTCAAGTCTCTAGAAGGTATTTTCACACACAAATTGGTGTCATTTACATTTTGATCAATACACTTATTTTTTTTTTTTAAGCATAATTTTATACCACAAAAACTTGAAACTTAAAAAAAAAAAATTTAAGAAAAAATGATAGAATGAAACTTAAAAATTTGATTGTTGATGTATTTATTGATCTTTAATTTTCTTAAAATTTTATAAGTATGAAAAATATAATAAAAAATGTAATTCTACTGTTAGATTTTTTAAATTCCTTTATATCTTTTTATTAGATGTAATTTTTGAAAATTTAATTGTTGAATTGCATATTATTTATATTCTAAATACGCATGTCAAATTTCATTCAAATTGATGTTATTTACTATTTAATCAATACGCTTATTTTTTTATGCATAATTTTATAACACAAAAACTTAAAACTTAAAAAAAAAAAAAAAAAATTAAATGATAGAATAAAACTTAAAAATTTTATTGTTGATATAGTTATTAATTTTTGATATTCTTAAAATTTTATAAGTATGAAAAATATAATAAAAAATGTAACTCTACTTTTAATTTTTAAAATTCATATCTATTATAAAAAGAAGTTCAAAAAATTTCTAGAAAATTTACCTTTTTTTTTTTTTTTTTTTTGGTAAATGGGCTTTTTGCAACGTGGGTGTTTAGGTCCAGAGCCGCAGCATCATGGGCCATAGGCATTATAAAAGTAGTAAGGTCTTAATAGTTAAGTAATCAGAAATACTTTTCAGAAAGCTAAATGGAACCGCCGACGAAGATGTCTCGACCTACGGAAAAGCGCCTCCCTGTCCCTGACGACATCGTGTTCGACATCCTAACTTGGCTGCCAGTGAAATCCTTAATCCGATTCAGATGCGTTTCCAAATCTTGGTACTCCACCATCACCAACCCGATTTTCATCACCACACATCTCAACCACAACAAAGCGAAGGAATCACTATCCATGGACAACAATAACAATGGTTATCTTTTATATACATACGTACCAAAGGATTTTTCGTCTCGCCATGAACTGTGTACGGCTGTTTACAATAGCGACCACACACTCACCCAGATTTCTGCTTTTCAAATCCCCTTTTCTGGTTTCAACGTGGTTAGCTTCTCTAATGACATGTTCTGCCTTGATTGTCTTACCGACCATCGTGATCATATAATATGTTTGTGGAACCCAAGCATTAGAAAGTTTAAGACACTTGCTCCTGTTCACTTGATTGACTATGTTGATAGCGGCACTCTTAGACATGAGAGCGTCACTCTTGGACTTGCTTATAATTCTCAAAACAATGATTTCAAGATTCTTAGACTTGCGTATTTTTATGAGATTATTGAAAACTTTGTAATAAATCGGTCAGGGGTTGAGGCCGAGATTTACACATCCAGTACTGATTCGTGGAGAAAGGTTGAAATATCAGTGGAGTCCTTAAGTCGACCTATTTTTAATTTAGTTAAACGTTGTATATTTGTAAATGGAGCTCTGCACTTTATAGCATATGTTCAGGGCTATGAATTTATCTTGTCCTTTGACGTCGTTGATGAGAGATTCCGTGAGATAAAGCTGCCTCAAAATTACTCAAGTGGATTCAAACGAAGGTCTAAACAACTTGGAGTATACAAGGGATCGCTGGCTTTGATTGTTTTTTGTTATGATCCTGCTAATAGGAGTTGCATATGCCTTATATGGGAGATGAAGGAGTATGGTGTGGCTGAGTCTTGGACTTGGATCAAAAAATGTATAACAATGGATTACTTCTTCTATAGATGCTGTGGTTGCACTGACAATGGTGAAATTCTATTTAAGAATGCCAAAAGGCTAGTTTCGTTTAACCCTGAGAATCATCAGAACATTTTTGCTATTGAAGATGCACAATGGGCCGATTACACTGCTAATTCTATGGAGAGTTTGGTTTTACTTGATGGGGGTAAAAGTGTATCTGAATACAAAGATTAGTTTGTTGAATTTTCTAGAAAGGTGACTATTTTGGTGAAGTTCATGTTGACAGGTATTTGTGGTATCAAATATGGAATTTGAATTCTAAATTGTGCCCTTATTATGCTCTCTTTATTTTTTTCACGTCTTATTGTTGAACACATGAACATTAGAGTTATTAATTTATTAAGGAGTAAAAAATCCTAATGGGAATTGTGGCTATTATATCCCAACTGATACTAGGGTCAATAACATTGTGCACAGCCTCAAAGATGGAGATGTCATGCATACTTAGCCAACATAATCATATCTTATTTTATTGCCCATGTGACAACATGGACAATTTGATGAGCTTCTCTTTGACTTCTCCCTTAGAAATTTTTTTTACAAAAAGGCTGAACTTGTGCAATCTGTGCAGGATGCAGAAAGTTTATATTTGGGTTGTAAGTAATGAATAAGTCAAATTTATATTTCACTATATCAAATAGAAGGCTTTTGATTCTTTGCACACATTAAATTGATTGTGTCGTTTTTTTTAAAGATGTTTTTAACTTCTTGAAATCGTTAGGATTTGATGAAATTCATCAAATATATGATTTGGTATGATATATGACGGCTGGGCTTAGTGAGTTTGTTGATAAGTGGTATAGTGATAGACAACCTTAGTATGCTTCAACTCTCTTTACTTTTGTATACAGTAGAAGTCAATGTCAAATTTTTTATTCAATACTATGATTTTATAATGTCAATATACTGTTAGTTCTTTTTATTTTTGATAAGTATTATTTTAGTTCTTTTTAAAAGTATGAAGTCTATTAATCGAATTTAACATGCTTTGTTTAGTTTGCCTACTCCCAATTATTGTTGTTGGTCTGTGCAAATATAATGTGCACCACCTCAAATATTGCAAGTGAATGAATCAGTACTGTTTCCTACCTCTATTTCAATTGTTAAGTCACTATTAAATTGATGTAGTCTCTTCTCTGTAATAAATTGCCAGATTGAATGACTTATCAACAAGTTTTACTAATCTGTCACTCCTGGCATAGGGATTGATTTTATCCAAAAATAATAATAATAATTTTAACATATGACAGCATTTTGTGTTAACATATGAAAGTTACTGAAGAATTGTTATCTTATGAAGCTTTTGTTTAAAACTAAGTTGTTTTTATGTTGGCTTTCTTCCTTCCTGCTGCAGACATGAAAGTATGGCTGGGACGTGGAATGCCACATTTATCTTTGTCGAACAAGAGAAAGGGAAATCCTTAGGAGCTTATGGCTATTATTTATTTAACTGACGACTAGTGTATAAGGATTATGCATATTATTTGACATTGCAATGTCATGGTCAAGAATACGTGATTAAAAATGTTGTTTAAAATTTGTGCTAGTGACAAAAATGTATTGAACAAGATTAGCTTGTGGGTGGGCCTATTAGTGGCATAGGGATCTCTTGGTGGAGCCGCCGGGGGTTTTCGGTGGAGAGAGAAAGAGAGAGATATAGTAGGGGCGGGCGACAGACTTGTACTTGCTCAAACCAAGGCAGCACAAACAATCCTTTTCAATATAACATCCAAATTATTGAAATATATGATTCTGTTTGATATAAGATGGCTGGGCTTAGTTAGATAATTGATAAGTGGACATAGCAACACGAACAATTAGGAATGTGTGGAACTGCCTTAATGTTGTATACACTATACAGTAGAAGTCCTAGTCAATTTTTTTGACTAGATACATTTACTTAGTTTGCCTAGTAGGCTACTAGCCACTGATTGTTGCTGCTCTGTCTAAAGCTACCACGCTACCCAGCACTTCAAATTTCTATTTCTAACTTGCTATTTGTATGTTAAGCACTTTTGGTTTGGGATACATTAATATGTATAATGAGATAAGATAAATCCTACTTGGAATTAAAGAAGAGCAATGGTTATCACACAGACTTTTTTTTTTTGGTAGAAGGGATAAAACAAAAGAAACTACAAACACAAAAGATCAGTAGGACAACGCCTACTTACAAATAAACTAGACAAGTCATGGTTAAAAATAGGAGTTAACTCCACAGGAGGATAACTAAGAATGCAGAAGTCTTCGGTTTGTTTCGCACCTTTTCTTGCGAGGTAATCAGCGCATCTGTTGGATTCACGGTAGCAGTGACTGAATCGAATACGAGGGATCTGAGTTGCTAGCTGCTTGCAATCATCCAGTAAGGGGGAAAAGATGGTTTTTATCTGACTGGGGTTATTGAGGACATCTGTTATAGCATTTGCATCCAACTCTACCTCAACAGCTTGGAAATTCTTGTTCACACAGATGGTCAGTCCATCCCTTAATGCCCATAACTCTGCTTCAAAGCTTGAAGTAACACCAATCCTCCTTGAAAAGCCTACCACCCAATTACCAAACTCATCTCTAATCACACCTCCTCCACCAGCTAGACCCAGGTTACCTAAAGAGGACCCGTCCGTGTTTAGCTTCCTCCAACCATTCTGTGGCTTCTCCCATCTAATATTCTTCATTGTGAAACTGCTGGCTTTCTTCCAATCCGCAGCACACCAGTGGAAGTTGCTTGCTTGACTAATAATTTGGGTTGCAACTTCTATTTTGGAAAACAAGACTGTTTCTTTGCTTCCATAGCATCCAAATGGCAAAGAGGAACACTATATTCCAGGGGAGGTTCCTGTGACTATTAAGATGTCCATTCCTTGCATTTACGGTCAACCATGTGTGAAGATCACAAGTAAAAAAACTTCTATCCATCTCAGAGATACCAAGCTGCTTCCATAGCTCTTTGCTACCCCAGCAGTCCCGAAGCAAATGAATAATAGTTTCTGGTTCATCTCTGCACCGAGGGCAGGAAGGGTCAGTATTGATTCCTCTTGAAGCCAGGCAATTTTTAACACCAATACTGTTGTGAAAACATCTCCAAACAAAGAATTGTATCCTTGGAAGAATTTTAACTTTCCAAATCCAATGCCCCTCAAAACCATGGTTATCACTTCCTGTAGCTGCCAAATTATACGCGCTTCTTAGATCAAAATTCCCATGGGAATTTGCTGCCCACGACAGTCTATCCTCACTCCTGGCAGCTAGAGCATAGGGAGTAGCCTGAATTCCTAGCTTTATATTCAAGGGAAGATCAAAAGATAATACCGACCAATTCCAACCATTCGCCGACACCACTTCCTTAACTTCCATACTGCTTTCGCCCCTATTCAGAGGACCCTGCACTAGATTTCTGATAGGACCTTGAGAAGACCAATTATCCAGCCAAAACTTGAGCTTGCTGTCTCTCCCAATGACCCATTTTATTCCAGCATTAAAAACATCCTGCCCTTTTCTCATACCTTTCCACACTCGAGAACAAGGAAGATTATCACTGTTGATCGAGCTTATTCTTCGACGAGTTATCACACAGACTTGTTTTAACAGAAATTGTGACTTGAAAGCTGTGTTTGTTTTGGGTGTAAATGATTTCTGGAAAATATTTTACACCCGGGTCCATGTTTGGCACCACCTGAAAATAGAATTCAGTTTGACCGAAAAAAATTCTTGCCAACCCTTAAAATCATTTCCATTCCTATTTTTCCTTCAAATGCTTTCTGAAATTACTCACTCCTCTCACACTCCTCTCACACACGCACCAACCTCATTTCAGCTCCAGCCCACGCACCAACCTCAACTCCACACACAATCCGACACCAAGCTCCGGCCGCCCAGCCAAGCCAAGGCCAGCCCAGATCGTGCCGCCCCCTCTGCCCAGATCACGCCGCACCACCGAGATCGCACCCCAGCACTAGCTCGTTCGCACCGAGATTGCACCCACTCAACCTCACTACCATGCTCCACCACTGCATGTCTCTGATCCACCACCGCCATCACCACCCCCGCCATCATCCAAGCTACCCTCCTCCATGAGCTCTGATCCACATCCAAGCTACCCATCTACCCACATAACCCAATCCCCATTTCGGCAAACCCACACCCACCCGATCTAGCTGCCGTCGTCCTCCGTTGGTACCAATCTCTCTCTTTCCCAATCTGGCCACCACCGTCCTCCATTAATACCAATCTCTCTCTTTCCTGATCTATTTCTCACTCTTTCTTCCTCCTCTCACCGAGTATATTATGTATATATTGTGAATAAATGATTTTATTTTGATTTTTGGTTGTGTTAAGTGTATATTTTGAAATTTTCTATTATAAAATTTGTTTGGAAGCTGAGAAAATGGTTGAGAAAATGTGAAGCATTTGTAGAAAAATAGCATTTTCAGAATGTTACCATACACCGAAAATCGTTTTTCGGACTATTTTTCATTGCAAAACCAAACACTTGGATTTCATTTTCTTTACGGGAATTCATTTTCCCCTGCATTCATTTTACACTCGGAATTCGATTTACATCGAACTAAACGCAGCCGAAGTCAGGATTTCAGTTAAAAGCAAGTGTGTGTATGAGTTATTAGTTATTATCGATAAAAGAATATGTTAACTGCTCGTGTGAATTATCTTGTGGCTGCATTTTATCCTGTGTTAAGTTGGAGTTCTTTGATGTGCAGCATTAACTGATGTAGATGCGGCAAATTTACAAGCTTGCAATTTATAAGGCTTTTGCATGTTTTATATTGTTTTGCTTAGTTACATAAAGTTTGTTTTAAATGTGTTATATAACTTCGATTGAATAGTTTTATGTTTCACTAGAAGAGAGATGATTATATAAATTCAAAATACCAGCGACAATCATTTGGACATAGTATGATATACGATCAACTTTAACTAATCTGTCGAGGATCCATAGTCCAACCCAAAATTTTGAAACTAAGCCTTTGTTTGTTGTTTTATGTGTGGCCACTGATGTCCTTACTCAAGTTTTCTTGTATCAAAGAAAATATTAAAGCTAATTACTCTAGTGTTTCTTTCTTATACCATTCCATCTTATTGCTTGCTCCAGTGTTATATGTATATCTTTGAACTGCAAGATAAATATTTTGAATGAGAAGGTTGGGCATCTAAATAGATCCAATTACCTTTTTTATTTATTTGTTGACTACTCTAACTAGATCCAATTGCTTGTTAAGCTTATAACTTGCTTTTTAATAAGATTCCAAAGTTCTAAGGATGGATAGTACGATGTGCTATACAGTAGTGAGATAGAGATACTTTAGATATCTCGCTGTTGTCCATAGCATTTCTCTGAAGTTCCTTGTCATGAGGCTGAAATTGAGTTTCTTTGTATTACTATCTGTTGAAGGCATATTTTGAGCTCGAAGCTTTTGATAGGACCAGCATTACTAAAAGCACAGCAGCATCCCTAAATATAAGATAAGATAATAAAAATAATAATTAAAAGAGATTGAGAGACTTCCTCCTTCTCCTTTAACCTACCAGACCAAATAGGAACAGAGTTTCTTTCGTTGAAACTCTATTTCAATGGCCAAACCAATTCCTGATTGCCATATTAGGTTGGGAGACTTACAATAATTTTTTCCTTTGTAAATTCATAGAATTCTACACAATTTAGTATGAAATTACTAGTAAGGATCCTTAGAATGACAAATAAAGATAATCCTTTTTTACAATTGATTATGTACAATTCAAATTAGAAAAACTTGTCAAAATGCATCTTTATTTCTTATAGTGTAAATAAATTAGTTATTAGAGCCTTCATCATATCATAGGTAAGCTAAAATTATTATGCATATCAAGAGTCTTATAGCTTAACTGACTTTTTGGTGTTTTCAACCAAGATATTTAATTCTCATATTCTACTCTATATTGTTCATAAATAAAATTTAAGTATAAATTGTTGAGACTGATGATAGATGTTTTTAATTTTTTTTAGGTTTTATTTTTTAATTTTTTTTATATATATACAAGATAAAAATTCTACTCTAGCCTAATTTAAGTGTATATGTGTGTGAAACTCACTTTTAGAGAATTGAACCTTGAGCCTTACCTCCCACACCCCACACCCCACACCCTACAAGCACTTATACTTGTGGAGTAACCACTGCACCAAGAATTCGCAGTGGTAATTTCGTTTAGTAAAATATTTGTAGAGTGCTCTAATTATATTTAAAAAAAAAAAATTATACTAGTAGTTACACCAATTTTCATCCTTTTTTTTTAATTTTATTTTTTGTAAAATACTAAACATGCTATAAAATTTTTACTAATATGAAAATAAATGTGATTTATAAACTTCAAATATCAAATAAATGAATGTTTAGATTGTTTTAAGTGATTGGTAACACCTCAAACAGTAAAAAAAATTTAAGTTTTGTATGAAAACGGAGAGAAAAAAAAAAGTTGGGTTGATATGACAATTTCTCTTCTTTGATTGGCATTATAAAAAGGAAAATGAGAAAGTAGAGGAAGTAATTATCCACCTGAGCCCACTTTTCACATCAACCCTACATGGGTAGAAATGAGGAGAAATTCAAGTACAAAGGCTGCAATTTTTAGAGGTCACCACTAATGACTTTTAAAATTTCAATTTTTATTTGGAGTATTCAAGGAAAAAAAAAAATATATATATATATATATATATATATCTAAATTAAATATATTATATTCTTTTCTTTTTCTCTTCCCTCAGTCTTTCCAATTCCAAACATGTAAAAACTAAAAAGGAAGCATTTTCTTTTTCAACCAAACACACTGAAAATAGTCTATTAACTTGGCTCCTCTTACTTTACCTTCTGGCAGCCGCAAACCTATACCGAAGGTCCAAAAGTGCCACCGATGTCTCGACCTACGGAAAAGCTAAGATTGTTGACCGAGCGTGCTCTGGACGACGACATCGTATTCGACATACTGACTCGGCTGCCAGTGAAATCCTTGATCCGATTCAGGTGCGTTTCTAAATCATGGTACTCTACAATCACAAACCCCATTTTCATTGCCACACACTTCAAGCTCAACGAAGCCAAATCATTATCCAATAAAAATAGTCACAATGGTTATCTGCTATATACACCTGTAACAGAGGACTATTCTTTTCACGAAGAATTGCGTACACTTGTTTACAATAGGGACCGCACAGTGACTGAGATTTCCAGGTTTATAACCCCCTTTCCCTTTTGTGATGCCTTCATGGATTGCTTCTGTAATGGCATCTTCTGCCTTGATAGGTGTGACGAAAACAATGGTGATCATATAATATATTTGTGGAACCCAAGCATTAGAAAGTTTAAGATGCCTGCTCCTGCTCTTTTGACTGACTCCTTTGATAGTGCCACCCTTGGACTTGCTTATCATTCTCAAAAGAATGATTTCAAGATTCTTAGACTTGTGAGTTTCCCAGGGTCTCTTGGAGAGCCAGATCCACCGACTGAGGCTGAGGTTTACACATTGAGTACGGATTCGTGGAGAAAGGTAGTGTCAGCGGAGTTGTCCGACCCCAACATTGGATATCTTTATCATAATTCACCATGTATATTTTTTAACGGAGCACTGCACCGTATAGTAGGTAATAAACACTGCCGTTTCATTTTGTCCTTTGACATTAATGATGAGACATTCCATAAGATAATGCTGCCTCTGGATTTCTTAGATGTATACCAATCATATCTTACAGTGTTCAAGGGATCGCTGGCTTATATTATTATCTCTAACCATCTAGCTACTGGGGGCATTATGTGCCACTTATGGGTGATGAAGGAGTATGGCGTGGCAGAGTCTTGGACCAGAAAATGTGTACCAATCGATTGGTTTCATCATTTCCATGGCTGCACAGACAATGGTGAATTGCTTATTGAGAATTTCATGGGGCTGATATCAATTGACCCTGAGAATCTACTTCAGAACAGTCTTATAATGGAATCAAATATTAGATGGGTTGGTTACGCAGCCAATTCCATAGAAAGTTTGGTTCTACTTGATGGGGTAAATGTGTCATCTGAATACGAAGATTAGGCTGTTGAGGTTTCTAGCAAGGTGGCTATTTTTGTGAAGTTCAATGGCAAGTATTTTGGTATCAAATATGCAATTTGTATCTGAGCTCTTATTATGTTGTTTCTTTCTTCCCTCTTATTTTTTATGACATGAACATCAGAGGTACTAATTTATTAAGAATTTTTTTTAAAGGAGATTATGGCTATTATGCAGAATTGATATTCGTGTCAATAACATTGTTCACATCCTCTTATCAAAAAAAAAAAAAAACATTGTTCACATCCTCAAAGATGGCAATGTCATGGTGCTGCATACATGCTTAGTCAACATAATCTTATAGCATCTGATTGCCCTCATGAAAAATTTGATGAGCTTAATCTCTTTGCTTTCAGTCCCCACCCAAAAAAAAGGGGCTTAATTTCTGCGTGCAGAAAGTTGATTTATTGGTGGTAAGCAATAAATAAGGCTGATTTTATATTTCACAATATCATATAGAAGGCTTTATATTCTTTGCAGCCATAGTTGATTGATCTTATGCTTTTTTATAAAAATATGTTTTAACTGCTTGAATTAGTTAGAGTTTGCTGAAAATCAAGGAATTATTGAAATATATGATTTTGTATGATATAAGATGGCTGGGTTTAGTGAGATTGTTGATAAGTGGGCTAGTGATATAGAGAACTTGGTATAATTGAAAACTATTTACTTTTGTATACAGCAGAAGACAAAGTCAAATTTTTGACTCAAATCTATGATTTTCAATGCCATTATTCTTTTAGCTCTTTTTAAAAGCATTAAGTTATAAATCTGATTGTTTCTGGTCTGTGCAAGGATAATGTGCACACTTCAAATATTACAAGTGATTGAATCACTGTTTTTCTGCCTCTGTTTCAATGATTAGGTCATTGATAAATTGATGTACTCTCTTGAGTCTTGATTGTAACATTTTTTCCCTAGTTGAATGATTTGGTAGTTAAGTTTGCTAATATGTTACTCCTGCCCCAGGGATTTAGACAGGCATTTCAACCTCAAGCTTAGGAATAATTTTGGTTACAGGTTTGACATAAATGATATAAATTATAAAACATGACCCTTTTGTGGTGAGTGTTTTATGTTGTCATTGGAAAGCTGCTGAAGAATTGTTAGCATATGAAGATTCTGTTTAAAACAAAGATGTTATTATATTTGTTTTGACATGGCAATGTCATGGACACAAATATATGCTTAGCAAACATAATATTTGTTTCATTTTTGTGCTGGTGACAAAAATGTCGTGAGCATTGCTTTAGCTTTTAGTCCTTAATCCCAAATTTTACTGTTTGAATGTTTAGTTTCTAATTTGGGATTACATTTTTACTTTTTTACTCATACACAGAGGGAGGGAGAAATGATTTGGGAGAGTAATAAAAATTGATAAAGAAATAATATTTTATTGAAATGTAGTGTAACATAAATAATCTAATATAAGTGTTTTTCTTGCCAGGGTTTAATCATTTTTTTTTGGTCACAAAACACCCTCACTCACACTTTTTGTCTTAGAAAGGTTTAAAGAATCTAGTCAACTGAGTATAAGCACTCAATTTTAAATTCCTATATTTTTAAAAATTTTCAAGCCAAAATAAAATTCCTAAATTTTAGGCTTTTTTTTGGAGAAACAAACACACACACACACAAGGGAGAGGGAAATGGGTTCTAACACAAAAGCACACCACAACTCCACTCAAAAAGTCATGGTAACTTTTAAGGGAGAGTGGGGCAAGTTATACTACACACAACACACTCTCTTAAGCAATTTTTTTTTTTTAGTTAAAAGATAGAAAGCTAAGTATACAAAAACTGATCTAGTGACAGACAAAAAAGTGAACAGCTCACGAAAGAGCATTGCAAGCTTAGCAGCTAAACACAATACATGACATTGCTGTAAAAGATACACACTTGACAAAATGGACTCTGCTAAGTCCTTTTTTTTTTTTTTTTGAGCTGTTGTGAAGTGCTGGTACTCTTCCAGAAAAAACAGTAGCTCCATCACGGATGGCATTCGGTTATAGCTGAATGTTTTCAAAATCGAACTTGTTACGGGCATTCCAATAGAGAGTAGGGACCAAGCGATGACTGTCCAAACCTCAAGGTCTAGTTTCTCTAGCATGCTCTAAAACAGTAAGATGTCTTGTGCTACATTGGAACATTTTTGTATCAAAAAGACGAGGAAAGTGGGTTTATTTTTAAAATATCCAACACAATGTCCCTATTTTCAAACTATTAAATACCGTGTTCCTATTTTGAAAATTGATTTTTTTTTAAATCGAGTTTCAATGTAACTAAATTTTAATGTTTTCGAGTTTTAAGTAAGTTTTTGCCGGACTGGACGAGCACCTGTGGCTTTTCCCAATAAATAAATAAAAAATCTAGTTGGAACTCGAGTTCCTCAAAAAAATTTCAACGTTGAATTCGATATTCCTAAGACCGAGTTTCACGGGAATTTGAAAAAATATTCTATGAAGTTTTTTTGTCCTGTTTGTAACTCGATTTTAAAAGTATTGAGTTATATTGGGATTTTTTTTTAAAGTGAACTCAATTTTAAGAAAATCAAGTTTCACTAATGTTATATCCAGAACAGGTTTTTTCATAATCAACATTTTTGGTCCCCTTAACTTCAATGTTTCTCACAGCTCCACAGCTATACATCCCTGGATTCGGTGTTATCTCTCAAGCGATCATCATCTCAGGTACAAAACCCATATCATAATATGATGCACATAGAAATTTTTTTTGATGTAGGTGAGGAATAGTTTTAGATATTGCAAAGGTTTATAAGCCAAAATGTATTTTCATATTGGGGAAGTATTTTCATTTGATATGTTGTTGTAGAGAGGGAAAATTCCCGACCTATCACAAGCTGACACATCATACTACCAAGTTCACAAAATACAACCAATTACAAAGTGCCACATACTGTTGCTAGGTTTTGCTATCACTACTCAGAAACCAATAGAAGATTGCCAAGTGTCATGCCAAAGCCAATCACGCACCAGCACGTGTAAGCAATGACATATGCAGCCTCGCACGTGTAAGCGATGACATAATCAGTTCAACACGTGTAAGCGATGACATAAGCGGACCAATCAGGCTGTGACATGTGTCACCAATCAAACTCCTCCATGTGTCACTCACCCACCCCCAAACTCCTATAAATAGAAGCCTTCCTCAGGCATTTCAGACACCAAGCCATCTGAAGCACTCAGAAGTACAGAAACTCTGCAGGAATCAAGCCTCGAAGCCTTCAAGAACTTCAAACTCGAAATCGAAGAACATTCGAAGCAGAATCATCCAAACTATCTGCCTAGATCTCAAAGTTCACCGGAATCAAGCTCAAAAGCCTCCAGAAACCTCAACAAACCATAAATCAACGAAACTCTACGGATCCAAGCCTCTAAAGCACCGAAGAACTTCCATCATAAACCCTTCGAAGACGAAGAGCGCACCAAGAACAGGAAGAACACGAAGAACAAAGAATTTCTAACAAGTTCATAGCCAGAGATTCATTATGATTCTGTTTTAAGGGTCTTCAATCCATCCTTCAGCCAAATTGAAGAATATTTTGTGTTCAAATCAAAATCATATTATTACAATTCCAACCAACAAAGTCTTTCAAGGAGATCTAATCAGAGAATCACTTTTTTAATTTCAAAGAATTGTACCACACATTTATAAATACAAATTCGCATTTGTGAAACTATTTTACTTGTTTGATTTATTTCAAACTAGAAATTTAGTCGTCTACAGTTGTATTGCTTATGCTTAGGTATTTGGTTGAATGAGCATTATATGAGTACATTGGGGTTATATTAGTTGTTTAGTGTTGTAAATTTGAAGTACAAAAAATAAAAAATTTTAGATCTGTAAGAAGCAATGAACAATAAATCTTATTTGGTTAAGATTTTTTTTTAAATTGTTATTAAGAGTTTAGGAGGGATCTTAGCGAAATAAAGGGTCTTGTTTTGTTAGTTACTATTGTTATTTTCCCCCTATATATATACTTACTATATAATAAAAGTTGAGCTTAAAAGTTGTGGTTGCGCCAAGTGACTACACCAAATTGCAGAAAATTCATTAAATTTCATTTTAAGAAAAAAAATTAAATTTAGTGTGTTTGGCTTTAGCTTAAAAAGCCAACTTATTTTACTATTTAGCTTATTTTTATTATTATTTATAGGCTCCATTAAACTATATGGTACTATTCATGTACTATTTTAGCTAACTTTTACTTTTATCTACGATACTTTCAGCAAAAAGTTTTCAGTTTCAGTAAAATAAGCGAATCCTAAACAAACCCTTAGTTGGTTGATGTCATACAACCACTATACTTGAAAGAGACTTAAATTATCACTTGAAATTTTTAGATAAAAAAATTATTATATTTATCCTGCCCGATTGTATTTTTAATAAAAATTAGAAAATTTATTGCTGAAATTATAGTATATATTACAAAGGAGTATGATAAGCTTAGAACTGCGGGCTAATAGAATTTAGTAGTATCATGGTATTGTAAACCTAGCCCAAAAAACTGTATATATCCCCTCCAAAATATAAAAACGTTTGATATATACACAGTATTAACGTAGAAAATTATATAAGGTATTTTGATTTTTACTTGTCCTTTTAGGTGGAGAATGTGTGTGTATATATATATATATATTTTTTTTTCTTTGCCTTCTTGTAGCCGACTAGCCGCATCTTCTCCCCCCCAAAAAAAAAAAAAAAAAAAAGACTTTTTTAGCCGCAAACCCAAACCAAAACTCCCATCGATGTCTCAACCTACGGAAGAGCTAATATTGTCAACCGAGTGTGTCCCGGACGACAGCGTATCGACATACTGACTCGGCTGCCAGTGAAATCCTTAATCCGATTCACGTGCGTTTCAAAATCTTTGAACTCCACCATAACCAGCCGCATATTTATTACCACACACTTCAAGCTCAACGAAGCCAAATCATTATCCAATAAAGATAGTCACAATGATTATCTGCTATATACATCTAAATCAAAGTACTTTTCATCTAATGAAGAATTGCTTGCATTTGTTTGCAATAGGGATCACATATTGACTGAGATTTCTAGATTTAAAACCCCATTTGGCTTTTTGGATGCTTACTTCGTCGATTGCTTCTGTAACGGCATATTCTGCCTTAGTAGATATGATGATAATCCTATAATATGTTTGTGGAACCCAAGCATTAGAAAGTTTAAGATGCTTGCTCCTGCTCTTCTGACTGAGTTTTTTAGTTGTGTCACTCTTGGACTTCCCTATAATTCTCAAAACAATGATTTCAAGATTCTCAGACTTGGGTGTTTTCTAAAGTCTACTGAAGAGCCAGATGGCCCAGATTGACCAGCTGAGGCCGAGGTTTACACATTGAGCACGGATTCATGGAGAAAGGTTGTAATATCGGTGGATTCATCCGAACCCAACATTGGATATGTTTATCATACTTCACCGTTTATATTTTTTAATGGAGCACTTCACTCTATAGCATCTACTAACAACGGCCGTTTCATTTTGTCCTTTGAAGTCAATGATGAGAGATTCCATAAGATATGTTGCCTCAGGATTCCTTAGATGGATACCAAGGATGTCTTGCAGTGTTCAAGGGATTGCTGGCTTTTATTGTTTTGTCTCATGATATAGACCCCATATGCAACATATGGGTGATGAAGGAATATGGTTTGGTAGAGTCTTGGACTAGAAAATCTGTACCAATTGATTGGATTCATTGTTTTTTTGGCGTCACTGACAATGGTGAACTTCTATTTGGCAATGCCAAAGAGCTGAATTTGATTGACCCTGAGAAGAATCTAAATCAAAACATTCTTGTATCAAAAAGAAATATTAGATGGGTTGGTTATGCATCTAATTTTATGGAGAGTTTGGTTCTACTTGATGGGGGTAAATGCGTCGTCCGAATATGAAGATTAGTCTGTTGAAGTTTCTAGCAAGGTAGCTATTTTTGTGAAGTTCAATGATATTTTGGTATCAAATATGCAATTTGAATTTGAGCTCTTATTATGTTGTTTCTTTCTTTTCTCTTATTGTTTATGACATGCATGAACATAAGACGTATTAATTTATTAAGAAAATTATTTTAATGGGGATTGTGGCTGTTATGCACAATTGATATTTGTGTCAATAACATTGTTCGCATCCTTAAAGATTGCAATTCATGGTGCTGCATACATGACATAATCTTATCATATGTGATTGCCCTTGTGATAACATGAAAATTTTGATGAGCTTAATCTCTTTGCCTTCAGAAATCAGAACCCACCCAAAAAAAGGGGCTTAATTTCTGTATCCTATCCAGGGTGCAAAGAGTGGACTTATTGGTGATAAGCAATAAATAAGGTTGCGTTTGTTTCGCCTGAGATGCATTTCAGGAAATCATTTTACACCCAGCTGTGTGTTTGGTTGCGCATGGAAAATTTGGTCAAACGGAAAATCATTTTCGTTGACTGTAAAATATACCCACTTTAGCCGTAAAATGAATTACACTCTCATTTTACCTTCAAATGAATTCCAGGACTCAGAGAGAGAGAGAGAGAGAGAGGGTCCGGCTGAGAAGAAAGAGCATAGGGGTCCGAAACCCATCTCCCCTCAGCTCCACCCCACACACCAATAAGAGAGAGAGAGACGCAGCTCCACCCCACACGCAGACGCCGGTCCGAGGTCCCCCACACTTCGACGAGCAGCGCCGCCGTACCCGATCCACTCAACCTCACCTCTGCCCACTTTGAGCTCTGCATGTACCTGATCCACCAAGGCAAAACTCTCCCTCACGCCGACAAAACACTTCTGTCAAACCCACCCTCTACAATACCCGATCCACCCAAGACTGATCTCGATCTCGACCCACCCAAGACCGATCTCGTCGCCGCCGCTGAAGACCGATCTCGTTGATTTTGATTTTGTGAATACAAGATGTTTTGGTCGGTGTTTCTTCCTCCTCTCACCAAGTTTGTGAATAAAAGATGTTTTGGTTTTGATTTTTGGTTGTGTTAAGTGTATATTTTGAATTTCTCTGTTATAAAATTTTTTTGGGAGCTGAGAAAATATGAAAATTTTGTAGGAAAATAACATTTTCAGAATGTTACTAAACACCGAAAATTGTTTTCTAGACTATTTTCCATTGCAGAACCAAACACCCGGATTTCATTTTCCTTACGGGAATTCACTTTCCCCTGCATTCATTTTACACTCGGAATTCGATTTACATTGAACCAAACGCAACCTAAGTCTAATTTTATATTTCACTACATCAAATAAAGCCTTCATATTCTTTGCATTTGATTTTATTGTTTAAAAAAAAAATGTTTTAACTGCTTGAAAATGTTAAGAGTTTGCTGAAAATCTTGGAGTTATCAAAATATATTATTTTGTATGATATAAGATGGTTGGGCTGCTTCTCAAAAAAAAAAAAAAAAAAAAGGATGGCTGGGCTTATTGAGATTGTTGATAAGTGGGCCAGTGATATATATAGACCACTTGATATGATTGAATACTCCTACTTTTGTATACAGCATAAGTTGAAGTCAAATTTTGTACTCAATTATATGATTTTTCAGTGCCTTTATTCTTTTAGTTCTTTTAAAAAAATTAAGTCTGTTAATTTAATAAAATTACATGCTTAGTTTAGTTTGCCTATTTTTCAATGATTGTTGCTGATCTGTTCAAGGATAATGTGCACACTTATATGACAAGTGATTGAATCACTATTTTTCTGCCTCTGTTTCAACGGTTAAGTCACTGCAAAAAAATTATAAAAAAAAAAAAAAAAAGGTTAATTCACTAATAAATTGATGTGCTCTCTTGTTTCAAACAATTTTTCCTGGTCGAATGATTTGGTAGTTATGTTTGCTAACATGTCACTCCTTGCCTAGGGATTTAGATAGGCCTTTTCAACCTCAAGCTCAGGAATAATTTTGATTACAGGTTTGACATAAAAGATGTAAGACATGACCCTTTTGTGGTGATAGTGTTTTATGGTATAGGAAAGCTGCTGAAGAATTGTTATCGAATGAAGCTTGTGTTTAAAACATAGCCGTAATTATGTTGGCTTTCATTCTTGCTGCTGCTGGCATGAAACTATTGCTGTGATTTGGAAGACTACAAAATTGTAATGAGCATAGCTTTTGGTTTTAGTCCTTAATTCCAAATGTCTATTTGTAACTTACTATTTGAATGTCAAGTACGTTTGAGTTGGTAGCTTTTGATAGGACCAGCATTACAATTTACAAAAGGCACGAGAATGTTGTTGACTTGTTATTGGAAAATAAAAACAAACCCAAGGGTGAGGGAAGAGTGAGAGACTTTCTCCTCCTTTAACCTACCAGACCATATAGGAACAGAGATTTTTTTTCATCGAAATTTGTTTCAATGCCCAAACAATTTACAATTGCCATACAAGTTTGGATAATTGCTTCAAATAATTTTATAATTTGTAAATCCATATAATTCAACACAATTTAGTACAAAATTACTGGTGAGGCTCCTTGGCGTAACAAATAAATGAAATTCTTTTTTCATAATGGTTTACATGCAATTTAGAAAATTTTGTCAAAAATGCATCTTTATAAAGTCCTGGGTCAAACAATGGGATGACAATAAGGCAGGGCTGCCTTGCCCCCGCCACGCATAATAGTGATTTTGCTCTGAACCTGCCCCATTGTTCAAGGTGACTTGCATGGCATGTTCCTGTCCTACAACACCACCCAAACCCCCCCCCCCCCCCCCCCAAATAAAAAGTCAAATTCCTCATACAAAACATTATTAAAAAAACATTCTCAACTGTAAAGCTTGGAAAATGAAGAGCTTTAATGCTATATTTGAAGAAGAAGCGGATCAGTGATTACAAATTAGTTAATTGAATTGAGTAAATTATAATTAGTTATTGAAAAATGATATTAAATAGTTGAATGGAAATCTAATATTTTTATTAAGTTTGAGAAAATTTCTCAACCCAATCCTTATGAGTGGGTTTGGTTTTAAAATATCCGAATCTAGTATAACCCAATCCATGTACACTTATATATCATTTTGTATGAAATAACTGTTTTTCTCTTTAGATAGGAATTAGTCACATCTTAGGTAAAGTTTTATTACTTTAGCTTGAATAATTGAAACAATCAAACCATCTGCAAGACGTTAGTTTAGTGGTTCCTAATGTCTTGTGAGATCTATGAGATTTTTGGTTCAAAACCTTCTTTTTTTTTCTTTTGCTTTTTTTTTTCTTTTTTGGTTGGACTGGTTCAAAACCATTAAGTAGCAATCTAGCATCTTAGGGCCAACCATACAGTTTGAGTCTTCAAGCGATGGACTAAGCCGACCCACGCGAGTCGGTTGTTGGTTTTTCGTTTCAAAACCCGTGACACCTGACCCAAAGCGAGACCTTTATCCTTTCCGGGGAATTATTACGAATTTTGGACCAAATCTGGCGAGATCTCATCCAAATCCTTCGAGATCCAGCGAGATCTCACCATTATCCGGCGAAATTCTAGCCAAATTTCGCCAGATCCGACCAGATTTTGGCCCCAGTGATAAAACCCGAGACCGACCCGAATCAACCCGAAACCGACGAGACCAAAACCAAAAAATCTGACCAGATCTTCAGGTCGGTTTCGGGTCAAATTTTCATCCACCCGCCTCAGTCGGGTCAAGTCCGGGTTGGGCACAAACCCAACCCGACCCGACCCGTGGACAACCCTAGCCTAGAGGCATCTTTGCAACATTTGGGGCCATCAACATTTTCAAGGGACTTCTCTCGATAACATCATAGAAAAAAGATTACTCACACCACGTGAATACTAAGTTTTTTATTTTATTTTATTGCCTAAATGCAAAACGCATCATCTAAATTTTACCAGAATTCATTTTAGTCTTATAACTTTGCATACTTTTGTAGTCTTCCAACTTATTTAATTAATTAATTTATTATTTAATTGCTGAACACTTTTAGAAAAAAAATAAAAATAAAACAAGAAAAGAAGCTAGTTTCATGGCCAAATTTACCGTTTAACACCATTTTAGGAACAATTTCGTTCGTTAGCAGGTTTTCAACACATATTACTATATTAGCATACTAGCTTCTTGAGTCTCTTAAACTTGAGTTCACTATAGCAACTCGAGCCAAAGAGACTCGAGTTCTATGTGCGGGCAGAGCTGAGGTGGATTTAAAATCCATGTGGAATTCGAGTTTTAGACACTCGAGTTCCTTCTTGTTCTTCCTTCTGTTCTTTCTTTTCTTCCTTCGTTCTTCTTTCTCTAGACCCTTTCTTCAGACCCAAATCAAAAACAACCCCCAAACCAAATCAAAAATAACCCAATAGATTCATAATATCTTTGCACAGAGCATAAACCCAAACCCAAAAATCACGATCTCGGCACCAAAGCAACTCTCTTAGCTTTGCACTAGAGCGGCTTGGGTTTGTTGTTTCTCTCTGGTATTGTTGCTTGTTTTTGTTGTTTTTTGGGTTTGTTGTCTCTGGTGGTATTGTTGCTTGATTTTGTTGTTTTTTGTTTTCTAGGTTTGTTGTCTCCGGAAGTGGGTTTGGGGTTTTGAATGTTAGAAAGATCGATTAAATGTGAGTTTTTGGGTTCGGGTTTAGAGAAAAGGCAGAGGCTGAAGTTGAGAAGCCACCCTCATAGTGGTGGTGGCTAGGCTTCATCATGAGTTAGGAGGTTGTGCCTCGTTTAGATCAGAAAGATGAGATCAAGGTCTAGAAGGAGGTAGGGTCAAATCGGAGAAAGAAGAAAGGGCTTAGGCTGAGTGATGTAGGGAGAGGAGGATGAGTTGGAGAAGCGAACCACCGCCTGAGGTAGAGGTGTTGATTGAAGAAAGAGAGCCATAGAGATTTGGTCATGGTGGTCCGAAGGTTCTAAGATTAGAGAGTCTCTACAACTTGAATTGCTACAGCAAACTCAAGTTTAAGAGACTTAGAGCATTCACAATAAGCAAGCTAAACATTATAACTTTTAGCAACTCGGAAAACAATTTGATCTATTTTAACAACCCACTTTATAATATACCCAACATCAAAGACTCTACATTTTTAGCAACTCATTAAAATAATAAAAGCATTCACATCCCAAAATTCTATCACATCCTATTTTACCATCCCAAAAAGCTATTTTATCAATTATACCATACCATTTTACAATACTCTCAACATCCCAACTTTTATTTTATAATACAACACATTAAAATAATATTTTTACATAATAAAATAATATATCTCAAAACCCAAATAAAAACAAAAACCCAAAACCCGGTAAGAGAGAGAAAGAGAGAGGAATTAATAAAGTGAATAAAATATTAGTCTTTTTTTTTTAATTTTAGAATTGAGCTACAGTGCAATTCTACCTTTAGAATTGTATTGTAGCACTATTGCAAATTTTTTTGCAATAGTTGGTTTTTACAAGTCCAGATGCTAAGCTTGTTTGGTGCATTAATGCTAAAATTCTCTTACATATAGCATTTGCAATACCAAATGCAAATGCTCTAATAAACATCCACCACAAAATCCAACACAATAGCATCAGCCACCTCCACCATTTCCACTGTCACCCCACCAGCTACAACTACAAACCACAGCAGCAAGGGAAAAAAAAAATCCAGCCCCCAATAACCTTTCTCTTCCACTTCTCAACCTACAACCACCAACCACAGCAAAAAAAAAAAAAAAAACAACAACAACAACAACAATCAAACCAAATCAGAAATCAAACCACAGCACAACTTAACAAAAATCAAACAAATCGACCCACGCTGATAACCATGAACCATAGCACAACCATGCCGATACCTACAACACAACCACATGTTGATGATACCCACAGCACATCCACGCTAATACTCACAAACCACGCTAATACCCACGGACCCACGAACCACACCGATAGGAACAAAGCACAATCCTGAATTGATGTAAAATGTTATGCATGTTTTGAAATAGATACTACTATATGAGTATACAAAAGTACACATGTAAATATTCATATATTGTCTTGGTTTGATGAATGAATGTTCTAATTTTTAAATTTAAGTGTAAATTACCTAGTTAGTTAAATGATTAAATCCCACATAGAATAGTAATAAAACCGGTGAATGATTAAAATATCTTTGTAACGATAACGCGTTGACACGGTAGTTTCCGAATCATAAAAAAATAAAAAATAAAAAAAAAATAAAAAAATAAAAAAAATAAAAAGAGGCAAGTTAGATTCCTTCGTTGATGGGGACGTTTCTAGTCTTTCGCTCATCTAATTTAGAAATGAACGAATAAAAAGATAAAAAGTGTAATGTTACTCTGCTACTTGAAAAAACATTCAGTCATCTCTCCCTATATAAATAAACTAAAACAATCTCCCAAGCCTCTACGACACATTGAACACAAGCTTGACTCCTGTTCTTTTTTGTATCTCATCCATGCTCTGCTTTTGTTGGTTTGTTTGAATTACGTCTTATGAATAGTTTGTGGTGTAAGTCTGTAAGGTTTCTGTTAGAAACTGAAAAGAATATGGACAGACACCCAAAGTGAGCATATCCCTTTGCCTCAGAATGATTGTAACATCCGGGAGTTATAGAGTAATAGTTTGGACTGTTACTCTACCCCATTAAGTCCACTATCCCACTCAATATTAATGAAGTGGTGTGTATATATAAACACCAAGAGTGGTACCCATTGAACAGTGAATGACTTCTGCATTTCTCATAGTGTTTACAGAGTATTGTAAGGCTCTTAGGTTGTGGGTTATGTTTGCATCACTCTAGTAGTGTGCAATACCGTCGAGAAACTTTTTTTTTTTTTTTTTGTGGGTTATACAAACTAGAATTCAGAACATGTTTGAATAGTTGGTCTGCGTGGAGGCTGGCTCTAGACAGCGTAGAACAATCCCGAAGCTCTTGTGTGATCGTCGGTTTAGACCAAGAGAGGTATGCCGAAAAATCGATTGTTTTTATTCCGCTGCAAGTCTTTGTTTCTTACATTGGTATCAAAGCGTTTATAGGTTGTTCTCGATGTCATAGGCATATATGATTAGTTTTTAATGTATTTTATGCTTCTGTGATATGCTATGAATTTCTATGCACCTCACATGGCCTTTAATGGCAAGTCTTGATTTTGAGCATTTCGTTCCTTGAAATTAATATGTGTTGTTTATATTACATGTATTAATATCTACGTTAAGTTTCGTAGCAAATCTCTAAGTGTACCATGAGATGTAGTTTAACAAAACTTAGAACACCGAAACTTTAAGGACAAAACTGCTCTTATATGATTTCTATTTGCAAACTATAATTTCATATTATGAAACTATATGTTATAAGCTTTAAATCGGTATATGGTACGTCAAAAGTGGATTTGAAATGAAAAAGATATAAGCACTTGAAGTTTTTGTTTTAAACCCGTGTTTTGCAACTTTTGCTAAAGAATTTTGAAGGCTAGAGGTTGAAGACAACCAATTCCAGCAAAAACCTACTCTCTCTAGCACAATGTACAGCGTGTTAGCTTTATGGAGGTTTGTCCTCTACGTAAGGCACAACATAGAGTCCCACTCGCCTAGTACAGTTTACACGGACTGTTAGTATTACAGTTAAACACACAAAATGCAGAGTGAAATATACGCGTCTAACGTAATAAATAAATAAATAAACTTTTGAGGACAGTAAACACAAAGCTAGAAACGGATACATTGTTTGGCTATCATTTAGCCTACATGAATGTAAGTTTTTTTTTTTTTGAGAGAGAGTTTCAATCTATAGCGTCCGCTGTTAATAATTGCTCTTTATTATCAGACCAAGACACCAATAAGTTTTTGGTGTAGGCGGGGATTGAACCCCAGATCTCTTATACAACCATCAGAGACTTTACCAGTTGAGCTAACTGAAACCCACACATGAATATAAGTTTATTATAAAGCATTTGAAAATAAGATGGTGGGGCCATAAATTTTCTTGTGGCTTAAAAGTTTTTTTTTTTTTTTTTTTTTTTGTTCTGGAATTGCTCTTAAACCTGTAGCATGACATGTGAATAGTGTTTCTAGTTTAAATATCATGACGATTCATTATTCTTAGATTTAAAGTGTTGCTGCAATTTACTAATGATGATGCGGCTCTTTATTGGTGGTGTACATATTTTTAAGAAATATTTAATGATATGGAATTAATTGATTCTTTAAATTATTTAATTACGTTATTATTTCTTAGTGAAATATGGTATTAAAAATATTTATACAACATTAAATATTATTTTTAACACGACAAAGCAATAATTATTTCTTAGTGAAATAATAACATGCCTATATGATTTGTTCTCATGAGTTTAAATTGTGATAGTATGTTTGGCTTAATAGTTAATTGATAAAATTAGTGAATTTTTTTTTTTCAATACATATTTTTTGTAAATATGTTTAGAATTGAAATATGGAATAGTGGGAGTATGGTTGAGTTGCGTTATCTCCCATACATAATTTTGCATGAATAGATTAAAATTAAGCTTAGTAATAAACACTAGTGGGGCAAGAGATGATTAAGAAGCTTAGCGAATTTTCGATCTTGCGATGTGTGTTGATTATCTAAGTTTATTTTAGATCGAACGTCAAAATTTTTGAAATGTGTGTGTAATGTCCCATTTGTGAAATTTTGTAGTGAAATGGCTTCCAAAGGTATAATTGCTGATCTCAATAAAGGAGAGAAACTGGACGGTGAAAATTACAATATTTGGCACCGCAAAATCCAGTATGTGTTAAATGAGCAAGAAGTCTTAGAGACTCTAACTCATTCTTGAGTAAACCCGATGAGGGAAGCACTAAGCAACACCAACGTGATCTTGCTGCCTATGAAAGTTGGCGCAAGAAGGATTTGTGTGAGCGCTTTTCAATGTTGAGCAGCATGCACAATGACTTGATTGGTGAATTTGAGTAGTATACAACTGCACAAGACATGTGGAAAGATCTAAAGCTAAGATATGGAGGGACGTCAGCCACTAGACTGCGTGGCTTAACAATGAAATTTGATTCATAAAAGATGCGCTCTGAACATACGATGAAGCAGCATCTTAGGGCGATGTCCTCCATGATTCGAGAGCTCAAATCAGCTGGAAACAATCTTACTGATGAACAACAAGTCCAGGTAGCGATTCGTTCACTACTAAGTTCATGGAAGATGATGTGTCAAAACTTGACACATAATGAGAACATCAAAACATTTGATGATATGGCTCGTCACTTGGAACTTGAAGCTGAGCGCCTTGAAGCAGCCAAGCCGATTACTTCTGTGCACATGGTTGAGACTAGCTCGCATAAGGCATCTAGGCCTAAACGCAAGCAACCTGATTACGCTTCTAGAATAGAGACCTAATGGGCCACCACCTAAGAAGGCTAAATTTGTCAAGTGCAATACTAGAGGAAAGCGCACAAAAAAGGACAAGTCTAAGTTGACTTGTTATAATTTTGGAAAGAAAGGAAATTTTGCTCGTGATTGCACTGAGCCAAAAAAGGTAACACCTAATCCTACATCTCACCATGTTTTTGTAACTAGTCATGTCCTTGTTGCTAATTCTGCTCCTATGTGGACTATAGACTCAGCAGCAACAGAACATGTAGCGAGAGATAGAGTGGGATTTATGGAGTACAATCGAATTCTTGTTGGGAGTAAAGACATCAAGGTGGGAAACAGAGCTAGCATGGAGGTACTTGGAATTGGTACCTACAAGCTAGGGTTGCGAGGTGGTCACACTCTGTTACTCCATGACGTATTGTGTGCTCCAGAGATCCGAAGGAACTTACTTTCCGTAGTTACTTTGTTAAGACTTAGTTTCTGGTTTATTTTTTAGAATAATTATGTTTTATTGCATTTGGGAACAATTTATTATGGCTGTGGTTTTATTTCAAATGGTTTTTTAATTTTGGATATTGAATATTATAATAATGATAGTTCAATTTTTTTGACTTCATCTGATAATGCTTCTGATAATTCAATTATATGGCATGCTAGGCTTGGCTATATAGGGCAAGAAAGGATGAGTAGGTTCACAAGAGTAGGCCTTATGGGCAATCTCGCTAAGGTCACTTTGTCCATATGTGAACATTGTCTAGTGGGAAAGTAAAAAAGAAAAACGTTTGGAAAAGCCACAAGGGCATCTTTTCCATTGCAACTAATCCACTTTGATATATGTGGTCCAATGAATGTGAGGGCAAGGCATGGAGGTTTTTACTTCATCACATTTATAGATGACTATACATGTTACGGTCATGTCTATTTGATTTCTCATAAGTCTGAGGCTTTAGATTGCTTTAAACAATACATGAGATTGGTTGAGAATCAATTACCTCTCAGAACTGATTGTGGGCGTGGGTATTCACCTAAGCAATTTAAGTAGCTCTGTGATGAAAAGGGAATTACAAGGCAATTAACGATGCCTTATACACTGCAACAAAAATGGTGTGGCGGAAAGGAGAAATCGAACACTGTTAGAGATGGTTAGGTCAATGATGGCGCAAGCTAACTTGCCGATTTCGTATTGGGGGGATGCACTTTTGACTGCAACCTATATACTTAACCTAGTGCCCTCTAAATCAGTATCTTCCACACCTTATGAACTATGGACCGGCAAGAAACCTGACTTAAATAACTTGCAGCCATGGGGTTCAACAGGTTATGTTCACAATACTTCTCATAGATATGGGAAGTTAGGGCCTAGAGGAAAGAAGTGTATCTTTATAAGATACTCTGAGCATTCCAAAGGCTATGTGTTGATAGGTGAACAACTAGATAGAAGTGTGACTGAATTGGAGTCACGTGATGTTGATTTCATTGAAAGTGAATTCCCTAACATAGGTGAGGTTGAAAAGAACTTAACTCTTTATGAAATGATGGATCGAAGAAATTCCTGAAACTCCTAAAGACAGTGGGAGTGACTCATAACCTAGTGGGAGCACACCATTAGAAGTTGATCCACAACAACCTCAACCACGTAGAAGCAACCGTGGTAATGTTCCTCGTCGTTGTTTTGAGATTGAAGGGCAAGCTTTCATGATTGCTTCATAGGATGATGATAAGCCAAAAACTGTGCAAGATGCTCTCTCACCTTCTATTAGTTATGAATGGATGAAAGCAATGAATGATGAAATGGAGTCTATGAGGACTAATTTGGTATAGGATTTAATAGACCTACCATCAGGGCGTAAAGAAATTGGGAACAAATGGGTTCTTAAAATCAAACGCAAAACAGATGGATCAATAGAAAGGTATAAAGCTCGATTAGTGGCAAAAGGATACACTCAAAAGGAGGGTGTTGACTATGAGGAAACTTTTTCTCCGATTGTGAGGTTTGCCTCTGTTCGACTTATTCTGGCCATTGTTGCAAACTTGAATTTGGAATTATACCAAATGGACGTTAAGACATCTTTTCTCAATGGAGAACAAGATGAAGAAATCTATATGGGTCAACCTATTGGCTTTGTGACCAAAGGTCAAGAGCACAAAGTGTGCAAACTTAAGCGATCCATATATGGTTTAAACAGTCATCTAGACAGTGGTATCTGAGATTTCATCGAGCCGTTCTATCGAATGGGTTTACGATGATCAAAGAAGATAATTATGTCTACATAAAACGGTCCAAGGGAAGTTTCATTATTTTGTCATTGTATGTCGATGACATATTATTGGCCAATAATGACATGGAAATTATTATCGCCACAAAAGGGTGGTTGTCCTTTAACTTTGAGATGAAGGACATGGGTGAGGCAGATTAAATTCTAGGGGTTAAAATCCTCAGGGATCACTCAAAGAAACTTTTAGGTTTATCACAACAAACCTACATTAAGAAAGTTCTTGAGCGTTTCCAAATGCATAATCGCAAACCTATAGATACTCCAGTTGCAAAAAATGAGAGCTTAAGCCTTGATATGTGTCCTAAGACTCAAGATGAAAAAGAAAAGATGGCTCGTGTTCCTTATGCTAATGCAGTTGGAAGCTTGATGTATGCAATGATGTGTACTCAGCCTGATATATGTTATGTTGTTGGATTAGTCAGCAGATTTCAGTCTAATCCAGGACTTGCTCATTGGAAAGCTGTCAAGAGGATATTAAGGTATCTTAGAGGGACAGCGGACTACATCCTTTGTTATCAGGGTTCAGATTTACGCATGATTCACTATAGTGATGCTAATTGGGGTAGTGACCTAGATGAACGCAAATCTACATCTGGATATGCTTTCTTGCTAAATAATGGCACCATCACTTGGAGTAGCAAGAAACAACCCTGTATAGCATTATCAACTATGGAAGCTGAGTATGTAGCATGTTCAGCAGCTGTTCAGGAAGCAGTTTGGTTGAAAAGGTTCTTTCAAAATCTTGACGTTGTCAAGGATACCTCAGATCCTGTTATAGTACATTGTGATAGCATGGTAGCACTTGCCTATGCTAAAGACTCTAAGTACCATGGTAAGACCAAACACATTGATATATGATATCACTACATTCGAGACATGGTTGCTCACAATGAAGTGGTTCTAAAACAAAATTCTACAAGCCTTATGATTGCTAATCCACTAACAAAGCCTATAGGAAAGGATGTCTTTCAGGCTCATGTTAGGAGTTTAGGGCTACGTAGAAATATGATGATATGTTGTTTTTTAGTTACCATTCATTGTACTCTTTTGGGATATTTTGTTTTAAATGCATATGATGTTATTTAGTTAATAATATGTATGTTTACACACACATATACCATATGATGAGTTCTGTGGTATGAAAGGCATGTCGGCAGGCTTAGGTCGGCTCACTCACACGAGCGATCGCCTCTGGCGCTTGAGTAGTGAGCAGAGATGAGACATTGTGTCATTCAATGCTTACGTAGCACATATAGATGGTTGACACAAACAGATGTCGCCTTAGTTGGAACTAAGATAAGGTCTATAATATATTTATCTTAATTAGACCGTACATGGATAGCCCATGATCCATGTAGCCTATGGTTAGCCAAATGCGAGACCTTATTTGATACCTGAAGTGGCAAGCGAATAAAGGACTCAAGTTAGGCGCTTGAGTAGCGACTAGACTAAGATTTGTACGATGTATTGAGTTAAGACATACGCTCTTACTTAAGAGAACTCCACCGTAGCATGTATTTCATACTACATGTGCTTGCTCAACCAAAAGTGGAGGTGAGAGAATAAATCCTTGCTTCTTCACCGTGTGAGTCCCATGGATCTTTCATTAAGATCCAATTTATGCCCTTGTTACTTTTGACTATGTCATGAAGTTGAGGTTTTGATGTCTGCTACTTTGGCATGTTACCTATGGTCATGTTGGATCCGGTCTAAAGGGACATTGCTAGAAAAGCGATTAGACCAAAGTTAAAGGACATGAGTGCAAAAGGAAGACTATTTTTGTAACACATCCTTATATTTGTACTCACTATCGACAGGTTATAGCGCTTATGATAGCGAAATAATCGTGAGTAAATCTAGATAGTTACGATGGATCAAGCATAAGTCTGAGTATTAAACTCAAGAGGGGTTAGAGATGCTTGATTCGATGTGTTAATATATGTCTAGGGCATAACGAGACACTTTAGGGATGTTGCTATGCTGGTCTTGGTATAAGATTTAGTATAGTGCTCCCAAATATGTTTTTCAAGTGTGCTCGGCGATCGCGCAACCTATTTGCCAATATGAACGCACTGAGAAACACATTGAGAGATGGATAATAGGGCCATGCCCACAGTGGATGACTGGGAGATGTTAGAAACTAAAAAGAATATGGACAGACACCCAAAGTAAGCATGTCCCTCTGTTTGCCTCAGAATGATTGTAACATCCAGGAGTTATAGAGTAATGGTTTGGACCGTTACTCTGCCCCACTAAGTCCACTATCCCACTCAATATTAATGGAGTGGTGTGTATATAAACACCAAGAGTGATACCCATTGAACAGTGAATGAATTCTGCATTTCTCATAGTGTTATAGAGTGTTGTGAGGCTCTTAGGTTGTGGGTTATGTTTGCATCACTCTAGTAGTGTGCAACACCGTCGAGAAACAATTTTTTTTTTTTTTTTTTATCGTGGGTTATACAAACTGGAATTCAGAACGTGTTTGAATAGCTAGTCTGCATGGAGGTTGACTCTAGACAGCGTAAAACAATCTCGAAGCTCTTGTGTGATCGTCGGTTTAGGCCAAGAGAGGTATGCCGAAAAACCGATTGTTTTTATTCCGCTGCAAGTCTCCGTTTCTTACAGTTTCCTATATATATGTGGTGTGGATCTATTGTACTATAGTCTTCAGTGAACCCCGGCCCTTAATTCCTGCCGTAGAATGTCGTAGTCCCTTGGTTCTCGCTAAGTCCCAAATCTCCAAGGTTGCTGCCACAAAATGCATCATCCTCGTTAAATATCCCTACATCAATTGCTTTAATGGATTACAAACTTGCAAGATTGGTAACTATCAGAGAAGCCCTTCCCAGTGTGGCAAGCTTGGGATACAACAGAATAGTTATCTTAGTTAGCAGAAAAGATCTTCTAAAAAAAAAAAGTTAGCAGAAAAGAAATTCAGCAACATTAAAAAATTAAAGCCATTGGCCTTGGTGGAATGAAACTATTTTGGAGGATATTTGTGCTATTATCCAGCAACATAATCTTTTTGTTGCTATTTTGAATGCTTCTAATGTAATTCTAGCTGAAAGTAGGACCTAATTAGCTGTTAAGTTAGCAAAACAATCTCCTCATTTTGTGATGTAATCATTTTTTAACTTTCTTGCTTGGTATTAACAAAATAAAAATAAAATAAAATTTCCTAACCACCACTCCCCCCTTGGTGCGGTGGTCACTTTACAAGTATAAATACTTGTGAGGTGTGGGGGGCAAAGGTCAGGATTCAAGTTTCCAGAAGAGAGTTTCACACACATATACACTTAGATTAGGCTAGAGCAGACATTTTTATTGGATGTAACTTTTGAAAATTTACCACCGCGCACCCTTTGTGCAGTGATTACTCCATAAGTATAAATACTTGTAGGGTGTGGGGAGTAAGGGTCGGGGTTCAAGTCTCTAGTAGGGAACTTCACACACAAATCGATGTCATTTACATTTTGATCAATACACTTATTTTTTTATGCATAATTTTATACCACAAAAACTTGAAACTTAAAAAAAAATAAAAAAATAAAAAAATAAATAATAATAATGATAGAATGAAACTTAAAAATTTGATTGTTGATGTAGTTATTGATCTTTAATCTTATTAAAATTTTATAAGTATGAAAAATATAATAAAAAATGTAATTCTACTGTTAGATTTTTAAATTCCTTTATATCTTTTTATTGGACGTAACTTTTGAAAATTTAACCGTTGAATTGCATATTATTTATATTCCTAACACGCATGTCAAATTTCATTCAAATCGGTGTTATTTACTATTTGATCGATATACTTATTTTTTTATGCATAATTTTATACTACAAAAACTTGAAACTTAAATTTTTTTTTAAAAAAAATTAATAGAATGAAACTTAAAAATTTGATTATTGATGTAGTTATTGATCTTTAATCTTCTTAAAATTTTATAAGTATGAAAAATATAAGAAAAAATGTAATTCTATTGCTAGATTTTTAAAATTCATATTTATTATAAAAAGAAGTTCAAAAATTTTCTAGAAAATTTACCTTTTTTTTTTTATAAATGGGCTTTTTGCAAGGTGGGTGTTTAGGTCCAGAGCCGCAGCATCATGGGCCATAGGCATTATAAAAGTAGTAAGGTCTTAACAGTTAGAGTAATCAGAAACATTCAGAAAGCTAAATGGAACCGCCGACGAAGATGTCTCAACCTACGGAAAAGCGCCTCCCTGTCCCTGACGACATCGTGTTCGACATCTTAACTTGGCTGCCAGTGAAATCCTTAATCCGATTCAGATGCGTTTCCAAATCTTGGTACTCCACCATCACCAACCCGATTTTCATCACCACACATCTCAACCGCAACAAAGCGAAGGAATCACTATCCATTGACAACAGTAACAATGGTTATCTGTTATTTACATACGTACCAAAGGATTTTTCATCTCGCCATGAACTGTGTACGGCTGTTTACAATAGCGACCACACACTCGCCCAGATTTCTGCTTTTCAAATCCCCTTTTCTGGTTTCAACGTGGTTGGCTTCTGTAATGGCATGTTCTGCCTTGATTGTCTTACCGACCATGGTGATCATAAAATATGTCTGTGGAACCCAAGCATTAGAAAGTTTAAGACACTTGCTCCTGTTCGCTTGATTGACTATGTTGATAGCGGGCCGCGGCACTCTTAGATTTGATAGCGTCACTCTTGGACTTGCTTATAATTCTCAAAACAATGATTTCAAGATTCTTAGACTTGCGTGTTTTTATGAGATTATTGAAAAATTTGTAAGAAATCGGTTACGGATTGAGGCCGAGATTTACACATCCAGTACTGATTCGTGGAGAAAGGTTGAAATATCAGTGGAGTCCTTAAGTCGACCTATTTTTAATTTAGGTAAACGTTGTGTATTTGTAAATGGAGCTCTGCACTTTATAGCATATTTCAGTTCTATAGCTGCTGTGGTTGCACTGACAATGGTGAAATTCTATTTAAGAATGCCAATAGGCTAGTTTCGTTTAACCCTGAGAATCATCAGAACATTTTTGCTATTGAAGATGCACATTGGGCGGATTACACTGCTAATTCTATGGAGAGTTTGGTTTTACTTGATGGGGGTAAAAGTGTATCTGAATACAAAGATTAGTTTGTTGAATTTTCTAGAAAGTTGACTATTTTGGTGAAGTTCATGTTGACAGGTATTTGTGGTATCAAATATGGAATTTGAATACTAAATTGAGCCCTTATTATGCTCTCTTTATTTTTTTCACCTCTTATTGTTGAACACGTGAACATTAGAGTTATTAATTTATTAAGGAGTAAAAAATCCTAATGGGAATTGTGGCTATTATATCCCAACTGATACTAGGGTCAATAACATTGTGCACAGCCTCAAAGATGGAAATGTCATACATACTTAACCAACATAATCATATCTTATTTTATTGCCCATGTGACAACATGGACAATTTGATGAGCTTCTCTTTGACTTTAGTCCCTAAAAAAAAAAAAAAAGGCTGAACTTGTGCAATCTGCACAGGATGCAGAAAGTTTATATTTAGGTTGTAAGTAATGAATAAGTCAAATTTATATTTCACTATATCAAATAGAAGGCTTTTGATTCCTTGCACACATATTTAATTGATTATGTGGTTTTTTTAAAGATGTTTTTAACTGCTTGAAATTGTTAGGATTTGATGAAATTCATCAAATATATGATTTGGTATGATATATGATGGCTGGGCTTATGAAGCTTTTGTTTTAAACAAAGTTGTTATTCTGTTGGCTTTCTTCCTTCCTGCTGCAGGCATGAAAGTATGGCTGTGACATAGAATGCCACATTTATCTTTGTCGAACAAGAGAAAGGGAAATCCTTAAGAGCTTATGGCTATTATTTATTTAACTGACGGCTATTGTATAAGGATTATGCATATTATTTGACATGCAATGTCATGGTCAAGAATAGGTGCTTAAAAATGTTGCTTAAAATTTGTGCTAGTGTCAAAAATGTATCGAGCAAGATTTGCTTCAGCTTTAAGCCATTAGTCCCAAAAGAAAGCATGAATATTTTAATTTTGTATGAGATGTGTGAGGTTGATTTACTGATCCTGCCATTATACTACAAACATGGAAATGCCATGGTACAGTACATGCTTAGTCAATATAATCTTATCTCATAGGTATACCCTAAAGACATTAACAATTAGATCAGCTTAATCTCTATGTCTTCAAATTTTCTTTTTTAAAAATAAAAAATAAAAACAGGCCTATTGAACTTTCTACTGTTTGAAAATGTTAAGGTTTGCTAAACATCATGAAATTATTGAAATATATGATTTTGTATGGTAAAAGATGGCTGGGCTTAATGAGATAATTGATAAGTGTGCTTAGCGATATGGACAATTAGGGATGCCTGAACTGCTTTAATTTTGTATACAGTAGAAGTCTTAGTCAAATTTTTTACTAAATACTATATCTTTTGTTTAATTTGCCTACTAGCCACTGATTGTTGCGGCTCTTTCCAAAACTACTATGCAAGTGAATGTTTCCAAATGCAATTGATTAGTCATTGTTTTCTGCCTCTGTTTCAAAGTTTCAGATAATAATAACAATTTGATGCACTTTCTTCTATGGAACCCTTTTACCAGATTGAATGATTGGGTAGTATAATTTTCTTAAGCTGTTACTCCCGACATAGAAATTCAGGGAGACCCTTTCATGCCAAGCTTATAATAGAGTTCAATTACATGACTTATAAGATATGGCTGCTTATTTATCGATGTAAGTAAGTATACCTAAATCTTATCCATTAGTCAAAACTACCTGTACATAACTCACTGATTTATCTTAGTAAAAAAAAAAAAAGGCTAGCCAGCCTTGATATGTTTGGATTTCGGTAAATGACAGCAATAATCAGATAAGACCTACTTGCTTAAAATGTTAGAATATTTTAACTGCTAGTATGAATTATCTTTTGGCTGGATTGTATCCTGGTTTAAGTTATAGTTCTTTTATGTGATGTGTTAATTGATGTAGATGCGACACAATTACAAGCTTGCTACTTAGAAGGCTTTTGCATGTTACATTGTTTTAGCTTAGTTACATAAAGTTTGTCTTGAAAGTGTTACATAACTTTGATATAATAGTTTTATGTTTCACTAGAAGAGAGATAATTATACAACTTCGAAACACCAGTGTCAATAATTTTGACATAGTATGTGTGACTGCTGATGTCCTTACACAAGTTTAACTTGTATCAGATAACATATTGAAGCCAATTACTCTAGTGTGTCTTTCTCATACTCTTCCACGCAAGGAGGGAGAGTGGGGGACTTTCTCCTTCTCCTCTAAAATACCAGACCAATTAGGAACAGAGGATTTTTCATTGAAACTCTATTTCAATGGCCAAACAACTTCCAATTGCCATACAAGGTTGGATACTTGCTTCAAATAATTATATAATCTATTGAAGATCCATAGTTGACCCCAAAATTTTGGGACTAAAGCTTTGTTTACTGTTGTTGTTGTTATTATTGTAGATCCATAGAATTCTATACAATTTAGTACGAAATTACTAGTGAGGATCCTTAGCATTACAAATAGAGATAATTTTTTTTTCATAATTGATTATGTACAAATTAGAAAAATGCATCTTTATTTCAAGTATGGTAAATAAATTAATTGTTAAATCTTCAATATTAAGTTATGTGACCAACAATGGGATGGCAAAATAGCAGGGCAGGGTGGGGCTGGATAATGGCTGCCTTACCCCCATCTTTAGTCTAGTGATTTTTCCCCGAACTCGCCTCACTAGTCAGGGCAACTTGCCATGCCTTGTTCTTGTCATGCAACCAAATAAAGAGGGGAAAAAAATCAAATCTCTCATACGGAATTTTTTTTTTTTTTTTTTCCAAAAAAAAAAATCTCACAAGCAAAGCTTGGAAACTGAAGAGCTTTAGTGTTATACCTAAAGAAAGTAGTGGATCAATGGCTATTGAAAAAGATTGATTTTAAACAATTAGTGGGTCGATGGCAATCTCACTGTAGATATCTACTAGTTTAAGTCCATACTGAGGTTTGTTTAGTTAGCATAAACAAAGAGATACATTGGTTAAAGAAGCAATGAAATAGACTAATAATTAAAGAGGGAGTGTACCATTGTGGGTGGGCCTATTAGTGGCATAGGGATCTCTTGGTGGAGCTGCCGGTGGTTTTCGGTGGAGAAAGAAAGAGAGAGATATAGTAGGGGCGGGCGACAGTCTTATACTTGCTCAAACCAAGGCAGCACAAACAATCCTTTTCAATATAACATCCAAATTATTGAAATATATGATTCTGTTTGACATAAGATGGCTGGGCTTAGTTTGATAATTGATAAGTGGACATAGCAACATGAACAATTAGGGATGTGTGGAACTGCTTTAATGTTGTATACAGTAGAAGTCCTAGTCAAATTTTTTGACTAGATACATTTACTTAGTTTGCCTAGTAGGCTACTAGCCACTGATTGTTGCTGCTCGGTCCAAAGTTACCATGCAACCCAGCACTTCAAATTTCTATTTCTAACTTGCTATTTGTATGTTAAGCACTTTTGGTTTGGGATACAATAATATGTATAATGAGATAAGATAAATCCTACTTGGAATTCAAGAAGAGCAATGGTTATCACACAGACTTGTTTTAACAGAAATTGTGACAAGTGTGTATAAGTTATTAGTTGTTACCGATAAAAGAATAGGTTAACTGCTTGTGTGAATTATCTTGTGGCTGCATTTTATCCTGTTTTAAGTTGGAGTTCTTTTATGTGCAACATTAACTGATGTAGATGCGGCAGTTTTATGTTTCACTAGAAGAGAGATGATTATATAAATTCAAAACACCAGCGACAATAATTTGGACATAGTATGATATACGATCAACTTTAACTTATTTGTCGAGGATCCATAGTCTTGCCCAAAATTTTGAAACTAAGCCTTTGTTTGTTGTTTTATGTGTGGCCACTGATGTCCTCACTCAAGTTTTCTTGTATCAAAGAAAATATTAAAGCTAATTACTCTAGTGTTTCTTTCTTATACCATTCCATCTTATTGCTTGCTCCAGAGTTATATGTATATCTTTGAACTGCAGGATAAATATTTTGAATGAGAAGGTTGGGCATCTAAATAGATCTAATTACCTTTTTTTATTTTTATTTGTTGACTACTCTAACTAGATCCAATTGCTTGTTAAGCTTATAACTTGCTTTTAATAAGATTCCAAAGTTCTAAGGATGGATGGTATGATTTGTGCTATACAGTAGTGAGATAGAGATACTTTATATATCTCGCTGTTGTCCTTAGCATTTCTCTGAAGTTCCTTGTCATGAGGCTGAAATTGAGTTTCTTTGTATTACTATCTGTTGAAGGCATATTTTGAGCTCGAAGCTTTTGATAGGACTAGCATTACAAAAAGCACAACAGCATCCCTAAATATAAGATAAGATAAAAAAAAATAATAATAATAATAATAATAAAAAGAGATTGAGAGACTTCCTCCTTCTCCTTTAACCTACCAGACCAAATAGGAACAGAGCTTCTTTCGTTGAAACTCTATTTCAATGGCCAAACAAATTCCTGATTGCCATATTAGGTTGGGAGACTTATAATAATTTTTTCCTTTGTAAATTCATAGAATTCTACACAATTTAGTATGAAATTACTAGTAAGGATCCTTAGAATGACAAATAAAGATAATCCTTTTTTTACAATTTGATGAAGCCCTATTACCAAAGGTAAAAAAGTTTAAATTACTATTTCAAATAAAATTTTGAAACAAAATTTAAAATATTTTCTATTTAAAAAAAATACAATCATACATTATAAATGGTAAAAAAAATTACTTTACAAGATTTAAAAAAATATTAATTAAAACATTAATTTTTTAATTCAATAGTTGGAGGAGTATCAATGGTCATATATATGTATATATGACCATCGATACTCTTGGCAGTTGGCACAATCGTATTGTTAGAGCATTCACATCAGTCTTAACGCAATTTTAGTCAAATTATTCGGTCTAGAAAATAAAATTTTCTCTTTTTCTCTTTTAACAAACTCAAAGTCACAGGACAAAATTGCTTTTTGCCCCTTTCAAAAAAAAAATCCAGCATTTTGCCCTCTTTCTCAAACTAATTAGGGAAATGCCCCTCTTTTGAAAATCGAGTTTCTGAAAATCGATTTAGGCCTGTAGGGTCAATTTTTGTAACCCAAGCCCAAAAGGTATGGATTGTGAGCCCAATGAACCCAATACAATAAATTTGTAGAGAGTGGGTGAAAGAGCTAGGCTAGTAATGAATTAAACAGTATTGGACTGCAGTGCTTGTAAATAAATTAACATTCAATCGTGCTCGGACAAATGCAAACATAGACGTCCGAAGAGGAATTTGTATTGAATGAACGTGGGTTACAATTCTTAGAGCTACAGTAATGGAGTTTTCTCCTTTCTAACTTTCTTTTTTCGATCCTCCCTTATCCGAGGTCTTTCCCCCTTATATAGTACCCCCTCCTTTCATCTTCATCGTCCACTTGTTCATCATCTAGACGCCCACTTGAGTGCATATCCCATCATGTACTCTTTTTTAGCCTTGTGTGAGTGGTGGTAGCTGAGAGTGCACTGTTCAGGTGTCTTCTCCACATTAATGCGGCCAGGGAAGTAGGTGCAGTGCATTTAATGTGGTGGTTGAGGTTGTCTTCTAGATATTTTCCCGTTTCTGCTATTTTCATGCGTGCCTGAGGTTCATCTCTACCCTTACACCTGTCAGGAGGATCAGTTGAGCGTCCCAGATGCCTGCCGGACCAAGCTTCTTCGGATCCGAGGATAATGGCCTCCTCGAAAAACTGAATGTCTCCTCGGATTATGACCATGCTCCTCTCCAGACATGCTTCTTTTACATGGGCTTCTTCTCGAGTGTTTTCATCTCTTCGGACAAACAGTAGTTTTCAAATAGGGCCTTGGGCCCAATACGTTAGGTTGGGCCTTTCACCCCCCACAATAGCCCCTCAAAATTTTAGTTTTTCCCTCGCATCCGAAGAGAAAAAGTAGAATTTTGACTTGTCACGGAGTAAAAGCTTGAGAACAGACAAAAATTTGAACTGGCACGTGTGTAGGCATAGAAGTAGGCGCTTCATTAATGCCGCTGTCGTTTCAGTCTCCCCGAGGCACTGCCATTTACTCCAGGCGGCGTTCTGTCTTTAGCATCCAACGGTGGGCTACAAATCCAACGGATGTGATTTTTTCCTCAGAATTTGGGCAAAATAACTTCTGCCCCTTCGTTTGACCTCGTATAAAATCTCAGAGGAAGTCATTCCTTCCTTACTTTGCAACTTCCAGACCATCCAACAAGAACAAGCACACAATTGCTCCGAGCTCTTTCGGTCGCCGATTTCAATCTTTCCCAAAGTCATCAAGAATCCTTCTGCGCGTTCGAAGATCGATCTCCAGTTTAGTTCCTGTAAGTTTTCATCTTCTCGAGCCTCCAGTCCTCTCTTAGGCCAACTTTCTCGCCCTTTGAACGGTCACTCTCTGGTTGCTACACTCAGTGCTTCCATTTTTCCGTTTAAGCGTAATGGGTAAACTCCAGTATCGGGTGGACAGTTCTACCCAGTTGGAGGAATTTAGGGCCACATATCGCATACCTCCAAACGTGGGGGTGAGGTATTGCCCTCCAGAGAAAATACTGACTGATCGAAAAACGGGAGAAGTCATGATCCCCGTCAACGCTTTCCTAGAAGGGGGGATGACAATCCCCATGGGTCCCATCACCACTAGCTACCTTCGAAACCATAGGCTTACTCCCTGGCAGTGCGCGCCTAACATGTTTAGGATCTTAGGAGCAATTGAGGACCTTAACCGTCACCTAGGATTGGAACTCACCTGGCTCGATGTGGTACATATGTACGAGTGCCACAGCCAGCAAGGGGCGGGATATTATTTAAAATCCCGGTCCGACATTGTTAGGCTCATTTCCTGCCTCCCCAAATCCAACAAAGGGATGAAAGACGACTATGTGATCGTCTCGGGCGCATGGTATGACGGCCCTCACTGCCCAACCAAGCATGGAGAGCCAGGTGGGACATGTTAGATTTAGGCACACTAACCATAGGCCTAGGATCCTCGTCTTTTAATGATTTTTAATTCTTCTTGTGTTGCTATTTTTGAGTCTCTAACAAAGTTCCGCTGTGACTTGTAACAGATAAAAACCACGTTTCTCCTCGGCTCAGCCTTACAAACACCATCGCCCTTAATTTTTTATTAAGATCAGAGATTTTTGTAAGCGAGGACAGGCAACTCCGATCGGCTCCCCTTATTCTAGGATACACAGCAAAGCCAAAGAATTTCCAGCCAGTCAGCAACGCGATAACCTAGGGAGATCGTCGCCTTAATCGCATTGACGTTGATTGGAAAGGTTTTTTGGCGTCGCACGAGCTTGCACCTGTACCCCATCCAAACCCTCAGGGTATACCCCCTCTCGTCCAGCCGCTCCAGCAAGTTCCCCCCGAACAGGTGGTTGAGGGTGAGAGGGTCGGCTCTTCCACCTCCTCGCTAGAGGAGCAAATAGACAAATTCAAGTTCGGGGGAGAGGCTTCAGGAGGAGATCGAGTGATAGAGGTCTCAGACGCCGAGGAAGAGACCGACAGGCAGTCAAGCATTCACCATACTTTGCTAGCTGCTCATTCTGAAGACTCCTCGGGCGACGACATGAATTTGAGGAGTTTAATGAAGGGTAGGGGCAAAAAGGCCGAGCAGAAAGGCACTGGGACTTCCCAACCAGTGGTGAATCTGCCTCCAGTGCCATCCCAGGTTCCTAACCCCGGCTTAAAGCCCGTTCCTGACCTGAGGAAGAAGAGGCCCCTCCTTGATACTGAAGAAAGGCAAGCGCTGCCACCCAAAGGGACCAAGCAGCAGAAGGTGGTGAAAGACCACCGGAACCAGAGGGCCTCGTCCACTGAAAGCCGAGATGAGGTCTTAGTGGCAGATGTCCGCCGAGGAGGAGGACCTCGAATCTGGTCTCCAAGGTTGGAGTTGGATGGCGCTCCAATCTCCTGGGACACCTCCCTCAGGAATTATGATGAGGGAAGGGCAGGTTATGTTGCTGAGGCCTTGCAGCAGCCACTCCTCCTCCCCCATGACATGGACTCCTACAGGCGATTCAACCAACATTAGCTCTTCCAATCCCTTAAGAGGGACTTAGCCATGGTAAGTGAGCTCAGTCTGCTTAGCTGAATTGCTGAAACTTTTGCTTTTTCCCTTTTCTGTGCTTTATATTCGGAATTTCCATCATGTAAGTCACCCAGCAGATCTTTGTGGCCGAGGAGTGGAATAAGAAGAACCATCTTGAGGCCCAGGCAGCGGTCTACTCTCAGAACGAGGCGGAGAAATCTCTTGGCCAGCTGAAAGAGGAATATGCCCATCTGTCCGAGGAGTTCAAAGAGATGACCAACCAGAAGAAAAGCCTTGATGCTGGTATTAAAAATGTTGAAAAACAGGCCGAAAAGCAGCGCAAGCAGCTGAATACGGCCGAGATCAACTTGGCAACCGAGAGGGAGTTGGTGAAAGGGCTTAGAGCTGAACTTAAGAAAGCCAAGGAGAGCGCCAGATTGGCCGAGCAGAATGCCCAACTGGCCAAGGAGGCAATCGAGGCTGAGAGAAAAGCAGCATACCAGCTGGGGGTGGATGAGACCGGGTCCCAGCTTACGAAGCAATTTGCCTCGGTTAGCCGAGATTATTGCGACATAACCTGGAACAATGCATTGGACGCCGCTAGAGTCCCTGCTGACTCGGAGCTGAGACTGTCTGGGAGCATATACTACAATCCTGAGATCCGAGAGCTCCCGGTAGATGATCCTCCTCCTACACAGCTCCCAGAGGCCTCGGATCAACCCCTGGCTAGCCAAGTCCCTCCTGCCAACCTTGAGGTCTCCAAGGAGTCTGACCAGCCAGGTGACAAGGGCAAACAAGCTGAGCCACCCAAGGATAAGGGCAAAGGGCTGGAAAAGGGGAAGATCTCTTCTGAGCCCAAGGACCTGGCCCCAGAAGCTGCTGCTACTCGGACAGACCAGGCTGCTGACCCTGTGGCCCCTCAACCGAAGACTTAGATGTAGGGGCTTTTGTTTTGCACTTGTACTTATTTTTGTTTTTATGTAAGGAATTGTGAACCCCTTTCTTTTTATTAATGAAATGGCTTTCCTTTTGTTTCTAGTGTTTTCGATACATGTTTTATAACTTGTTACTGCTGCATATAACTGTACATTGCAATTATAACATAACAATGCGAATAAACTTGATTAATGTATCATACTGATGGTGTGAGTAATTGAAATTGATATTGAAAAGAACAGTTCGTATAAGAGTTATTAATAAGTAATGAATACAGTGAGTAATTATGGAATTTCACATGTCTTTCCAAATATACAAAGAGTGTTACTACCCCTCGGCTTTGAATTAAACATAACGAAGGAAGTCAATCGTAAATTAGAATCAATTTAAGCACAATCAAGAATTTTAGCACTAAGCCCCACTGACAATAGCTGTGTGGGGGTGTTGACTAACCTGTGTCATTTGGTTCAAGGACCATAGGGAACGAACGTCTTTGAGTGTTAACTAACCCAAATCATCTGGTCCGAGGACTACAGGCGTGACTGGATTTAAGTTTAAACACCTGGAGGACTGCAACGGAGTGTTAACTAACCCTAATCATCTGGTTCGAGGACTACAGGCATGATTGGATTTAAGTTTAAACACTTGAGAACTGTAACGGAGTGTTAACTAACCCTAATCATCTGGTCCGAGGACTACAGGCATGATTGGATTTAAGTTTAAACACTTGAGAACTGTAACGGAGTGTTAACTAACCCTAATCATCTGGTCCGAGGACTACAGGCATGATTGGATTTAAGTTTAAACACTTGAGAACTGTAACAGAGTGTTAACTAACCCTAATCATCTGGTCCGAGGACTACAGGCATGATTGGATTTAAGTTTAAACACTGGAGAACTGTAACGGAGTGTTAACTAACCCTAATCATCTGGTCCGAGGACTACAGGCATGATTGGATTTAAGTTTAAACACTTGAGAACTGTAACGGAGTGTTAACTAACCCTAATCATCTGGTTCGAGGACTACAGGAATGATTGGATTTAAGTTTAAACACTGGAGAACTGTAACGGAGTGTTAACTAACCCTAATCATCTGGTCCGAGGACTACAGGCATGATTGGATTTAAGTTTAAACACTTGAGAACTGTAACGGAGTGTTAACTAACCCTAATCATCTGGTCCGAGGACTACAGGCATGATTGGATTTAAGTTTAAACACTTAGAGAACGGAGCGGGGTGTTAACTAACCCTAATCATCTGGTCCGAGAACTACAGGCATGATTGGATTTAAGTTTAAACACTTGAGAACGGAGCGGGGTGTTAACTAACCTAAATCATCTGGTCCGAGGACTACATGCATGATCGAATTTAAGTTTAAACACTTGAGAACTGTAACGGAGTGTTAACTAACCCAAATCATCTGGTCCGAGGACTACAGGCATGATTGGATTTAAGTTTAAACACTTGAGAACTGTAACAGAGTGTTAACTAACCCTAATCATCTGGTCCGAGGACTACAGGCATGATTGGATTTAAGTTTAAACACTTGAGAACTGTAACGGAGTGTTAACTAACCCTAATCATCTGGTCCGAGAACTACAGGCATGATTGGATTTAAGTTTAAACACTTGAGAACTGTAACGGAGTGTTAACTAACCCTAATCATCTGGTTCGAGGACTACAGGCATGATTGGATTTAAGTTTAAACACTTGAGAACTGTAACGGAGTGTTAACTAACCCTAATCATCTGGTCCGAGAACTACAGGCATGATTGGATTTAAGTTTAAACACTTGAGAACTGTAACGGAGTGTTAACTAACCCTAATCATCTGGTTCGAGGACTACAGGAATGATTGGATTTAAGTTTAAACACTGGAGAACTGTAACGGAGTGTTAACTAACCCTAATCATCTGGTCCGAGGACTACAGGCATGATTGGATTTAAGTTTAAACACTTGAGAACTGTAACGGAGTGTTAACTAACCCTAATCATCTGGTCCGAGGACTACAGGCATGATTGGATTTAAGTTTAAACACTTAGAGAACGGAGCGGGGTGTTAACTAACCCTAATCATCTGGTCCGAGGACTACAGGTATGATTGGATTTAAGTTTAAACACTTGAGAACGGAGCGGGGTGTTAACTAACCCAAATCATCTGGTCCGAGGACTACAGGTATGATTGGATTTAAATTTAAACACTTGAAAACGGAGCGGGGTGTTAACTAACCCAAATCATCTGGTCCGAGGACTACATGCATGATTGGATTTAGGTTTAAACACTTGAGAACTGTAACGGAGTGTTAACTAACCCTAATCATCTGGTCCGAGGGCTACAGGCATGATTGGATTTAAGTTTAAACACTGGAGAACGGAGCGGGGTGTTAACTAACCCTAATCATCTGGTCCGAGGACTACAGGCATGATTGGATTTAAGTTTAAACACTAGAGAACGGAGCAGGGAGTTGACTAACCCAAATCATCTGGTCCGAGGACTACAGGCATGATTGGATTTAAGTTTAAACACTTGAGAACTGTAACGGAGTGTTAACTAACCCTAATCATCTGGTCCGAGGACTACATGCATGATTGGATTTAAGTTTAAACACTGGAGAACTGTAACGGAGTGTTAACTAACCCTAATCATCTGGTCCGAGGACTACAGGCATGATTGGATTTAAGTTTAAACACTTGAGAACTATAACGGAGTGTTAACTAACCCTAATCATCTGGTCCGAGGACTACAGGCATGATTGGATTTAAGTTTAAACACTTGAGAACGGAGCGGGGTGTTAACTAACCCAAATCATCTGGTCCGAGGACTACAGGTATGATTGGATTTAAATTTAAACACTTGAGAACGGAGCGGGGTGTTAACTAACCCAAATCATCTGGTCCGAGGACTACATGCATGATTGGATTTAAGTTTAAACACTTGAGAACTGTAACGGAGTGTTAACTAACCCTAATCATCTGGTCCGAGGGCTACAGGCATGATTGATTTAAGTTTAAACACTGGAGAACGGAGCGGGGTGTTAACTAACCCTAATCATCTGGTCCGAGGACTACAGGCATGATTGGATTTAAGTTTAAACACTTGAGAACTGTACGGAGTGTTAACTAACCCTAATCATCTGGTCCGAGGACTACAGGCATGATTGGATTTAAGTTTAAACACTTGAGAACTGTAACGGAGTGTTAACTAACCCTAATCATATGGTCCGAGGACTACAGGCATGATTTGATTTAAGTTTAAACACTAGAGAACTGTAACGGAGTGTTAACTAACCCTAATCATCTGGTCCGAGGACTACAGGCATGATTGGATTTAAGCTTAAACACTTGAGAATGGAGCGGGGTGTTAACTAACCCTAATCATCTGGTCCGAGGACTACATGCATGATTGGATTTAAGTTTAAACACTTGAGAACTGTAACGGAGTGTTAACTAACCCTAATCATCTGGTCCGAGGGCTACAGGCATGATTGGATTTAAGTTTAAACACTGGAGAACGGAGCGGGGTGTTAACTAACCCTAATCATCTGGTCCGAGGACTACAGGCATGATTGGATTTAAGTTTAAACACTAGAGAACGGAGCAGGGAGTTGACTAACCCAAATCATCTGGTCCGAGGACTACAGGCATGATTGGATTTAAGTTTAAACACTTGAGAACTGTAACGGAGTGTTAACTAACCCTAATCATCTGGTCCGAGGACTACATGCATGATTGGATTTAAGTTTAAACACTGGAGAACTGTAACGGAGTGTTAACTAACCCTAATCATCTGGTCCGAGGACTACAGGCATGATTGGATTTAAGTTTAAACACTTGAGAACTATAACGGAGTGTTAACTAACCCTAATCATCTGGTCCGAGGACTACAGGCATGATTGGATTTAAGTTTAAACACTTGAGAACGGAGCGGGGTGTTAACTAACCCAAATCATCTGGTCCGAGGACTACAGGTATGATTGGATTTAAATTTAAACACTTGAGAACGGAGCGGGGTGTTAACTAACCCAAATCATCTGGTCCGAGGACTACATGCATGATTGGATTTAAGTTTAAACACTTGAGAACTGTAACGGAGTGTTAACTAACCCTAATCATCTGGTCCGAGGGCTACAGGCATGATTGAATTTAAGTTTAAACACTGGAGAACGGAGCGGGGTGTTAACTAACCCTAATCATCTGGTCCGAGGACTACAGGCATGATTGGATTTAAGTTTAAACACTTGAGAACTGTAACGGAGTGTTAACTAACCCTAATCATCTGGTCCGAGGACTACAGGCATGATTGGATTTAAGTTTAAACACTTGAGAACTGTAACGGAGTGTTAACTAACCCTAATCATCTGGTCCGAGGACTACAGGCATGATTTGATTTAAGTTTAAACACTTGAGAACTGTAACGGAGTGTTAACTAACCCTAATCATCTGGTCCGAGGACTACAGGCATGATTGGATTTAAGCTTAAACACTTGAGAATGGAGCGGGGTGTTAACTAACCCAAATCATCTGGTCCGAGGACTACAGGCATGATTGGATTTAGGTTTAAACACTTAGAGAAAACGGAGCGGGGTGTTAACTAACCCAAATCATCTGGTCCGAGGACTACAGGCATGATTGGATTTAAGTTTAAACACTTGAGAACTGTAACGGAGTGTTAACTAACCCTAATCATCTGGTCCGAGGACTACAGGCATGATTGGATTTAAGTTTAAACACTTGGAGAATGGAGCGGGGTGTTAACTAACCCTAATCATCTGGTCCGAGGACTACAGGCATGATTGGATTTAAGTTTAAACACTTGAGAACTGTAACGGAGTGTTAACTAACCCTAATCATCTGGTCCGAGGACTACAGGCATGATTGGATTTAAGTTTAAACACTTGAGAACTGTAACGGAGTGTTAACTAACCCTAATCATCTGGTCCGAGGACCACAGGCATGATTGGATTTAAGTTTAAACACTAGAGAACTGTAACGGAGTGTTAACCAACCCTAATCATCTGGTCCGAGGACTACAGGCATGATTGGATTTAAGTGTAAACACTGGAGAACGGAGCGGGGTGTTAACTAACCCTAATCATCTGGTCCGAGGACTAAAGGCATGATTGGATTTAAGTTTAAATACTTGAGAACTGTAACGGAGTGTTAACTAACCCTAATTATCTGGTCCGAGGACTACAGGCATGATTGGATTTAAGTTTAAACACTTGAGAATGGAGCGAGGTGTTAACTAACCCTAATCATCTGGTCCGAGGACTACAGGCATGATTGGATTTAAGGTTAAACACTAGAGAACGGAGCGGGGTGTTAACTAACCCAAATCATCTGGTCCGAGGACTACAGGCATGATTGGATTTAAGTTTAAACACTTGAGAACAGTAACGGAGTGTTAACTAACCCTAATCATCAGGTCCGAGGACTACAGACATTATTGGATTTAAGTTTAAACACTGAGAACGGAGCGGGCTGTTAACTAACCCTAATCATCTGGTCCGAGGACTACAGGCATGATTAGATTTAAGTTTAAACACCTGAGAACAGTAACGGAGTGTTAACTAACCCAAATCATCTGGTCCGAGGACTACAGGCATGATTGGATTTAAGTTTAAACACTTGAGAAATCGGAGCGGAGTGTTAACTAACCCTAATCATCTGGTCCGAGGACTACATGCATGATTGGATTTAAGTTTAAACACTTGGAGAACTGTAACGGAGTGTTAACTAACCCAAATCATCTGATCCGAGGACTACAGGCATGATTAGATTTAAGTTTAAACACTTAGGGAACTGTAACGGAGTGTTAACTAACCCTAATCATCTGGTCCGATGACTACAGGCATGATTGGATTTAAGTTTAAACACTTCAGAACTGTAACAAAGTGTTAACTAACCCTAATCATCTGGTCCGAGGACTACAGACATGATTGGATTTAAGTTTAAACACTTGGGGAACTGTAACAAAGTGTTAACTAACCCTAATCATCTGGTCCGAGGACTACAGACATGATTGGATTTAAGTTTAAACACTTGGGGAACTGTAACAAAGTGTTAACTAACCCCAATCATCTGGTCCGAGGACTATAGGCATGATTGGATTTAAGTTTAAACACTTGGGGAACTGTGACGGAGTGTTAACTAACCCTAATCATCTGGTCCGAAGACTACAGGCATGATTGGATTTAAGTTTAAACACTTGAGAACTGTAATGGAGTGTTAACTAACCCTAATCATCTGGTCCGAGGACTACAGACATGATTGGATTTAAGTTTAAACACTTGAGAACTGTAATGGAGTGTTAACTAACCCTAATCATCTGGTCCGAGGACTACAGACATGATTGGATTTAAGTTTAAACACTTGGGGAACTGTGACGGAGTGTTAACTAACCCTAATCATCTGGTCCGAGGACTACAGGCATGATTGGATTTAAGTTTAAACACTTGAGAACTGTAACGGAGTGTTAACTAACCCTAATCATCTGGTCCGAGGACTACAGGCATGATTGGATTTAAGTTTAAACACTTGAGAACTGTAACGGAGTGTTAACTAACCCTAATCATCTGGTCCGAGGACTACAGATATGATTGGATTTAAGTTAAACACTTGAGAACGGAGCGGGGTGTTAACTAACCCTAATCATCTGGTCCGAGGACTACAAGCATGATTGGATTTAAGTTTAAACACTAGAGAACGGAGCGGGGTGTTGACTAACCCAAATTATCTGGTCCGAGAACTACAGGCATGATTGGATTTAAGTTTAAATACTTGAGAACTGTGACGGAGTGTTAACTAACCCTAATCATCTGGTCCGAGGACTACAGGCATGATTGGATTTAAGTTTAAACACTGGAGAACGGAGCGGGGTGTTAACTAACACTAATCATCTGGTCCGAGGACTACAGGCATGATTCGATTTAAGTTTAAACACTTGAGAACAGCAACGGAGTGTTAACTAACCCTAATCATTTGGTCCGAGGACTACAGGCATGTTGGATTTAAGTTTAAACACTTGAGAACTGTAACGGAGTGTTAAGTAACCCTAATCATCAGGTCCGAGGACTACAGGCATGATTGGATTTAAGTTTAAACACTAGAGAACTGTAACGGAGTGTTAACTAACCCTAATCATCTGGTCCGAGGGCTACAGGCATGATTGAATTTAAGTTTAAACACTGGAGAACGGAGCGGGGTGTTAACTAACCCGAATCATCTGGTCCGAGGACTACAGGCATGATTGGATTTAAGTTTAAACACTTGAGAACTGTAACGGAGTGTTAACTAACCCTAATCATCTGGTCCGAGGACTACAGGCATGATTGGATTTAAGTTTAAACACTTGAGAACTGTAATGGAGTGTTAACTAACCCTAATCATCTGGTCCGAGGACTACAGGCATGATTGGATTTAAGTTTAAACACTAGAGAACTGTAACGGAGTGTTAACTAACCCTAATCATCTGGTCCGAGGACTACAGGCATGATTGGATTTAAGTTTAAACACTTGAGAACTGTAATGGAGTGTTAACTAACCCTAATCATCTGGTCCGAGGACTACAGGCATGATTGGATTTAAGTTTAAACACTTAGGGAATGGAGCGGGGTGTTAACTAACCCTAATCATCCGGTCCGAGGACTACAGGCATGATTGGATTTAAGTTTAAACATTTGAGAACTGTAACGGAGTGTTAACTAACCCTAATCATCTGGTCCGAGAACTACAGGCATGATTGGATTTAAGTTTAAAAACTTAGGGAACGGAGCGGGGTGTTAACTAACCCTAATCATCTGGTCCGAGGACAGGCATGATTGGATTTAAGTTTAAACACTTGAGAACTGTAACGGAGTGTTAACTAACCCTAATCATCTGGTCCGAGGACTACAGGCATGATTGGATTTAAGTTTAAACACTTGAGAACTGTAACGGAGTGTTAACTAACCCTAATCATCTGGTCCGAGGACTACAGGCATGATTGGATTTAAGTTTAAACACTAGAGAACTGTAACGGACTGTTAACCAACCCTAATCATCTGGTCCGAGGACTACAGGCATGATTGGATTTAAGTTTATACTCTTGAGAACTGTAACGGAGTGTTAACTAACCCTAATCATCTGGTCCGAGGACTACAGGCATGCTTGGATTTAAGTTTAAACACTGGAGAACGGAGCGGGCTGTTAACTAACCCTAATCATCTGGTCCGAGGACTACAGGCATGATTAGATTTAAGTTTAAACACCTGAGAACAGTAACGGAGTGTTAACTAACCCTAATCATCTGGTCCGAGGACTACAGGCATGACTGGATTTAAGTTTAAACACCTGGAGGACTGCAACGGAGTGTTAACTAACTCTAATCATCTGGTCCGAGGACTACAGACATGATTGGATTTAAGTTTAAACACTTGAGAACTGTAAGGGAGTGCTAACTAACCCTAATCATCTGGTCCGAGGACTACAGGCATGATTGGATTTAAGTTTAAACACTGGAGAACTGTAACGGAGTGTTAACTAACCCTAATCATCTGGTCCGAGGACTACAGGCATGATTGGTTTTAAGTTTAAACACTTGAGAACTGTAACAGAGTGATAACTAACCCTAATCATCTGGTCCGAGGACTACAGGCATGATTGGATTTAAGTTTAAACACTGGAGAACTGTAACGGAGTGTTAACTAACCCTAATCATCTGGTCCGAGGACTAAAGGCATGATTGGATTTAAGTTTAAACACTGGAGAACTGTAACAGAGTGTTAACTAACCCTAATCATCTGGTCCGAGGACTACAGGCATGATTGGATTTAAGTTTAAACACTTGAGAACTGTAACGGAGTGTTAACTAACCCTAATCATCTGGTCCGAGGACTACAGAAATGATTGGATTTAAGTTTAAACACTTGAGAACGGAGCGGGGTGTTAACTAACCCTAATCATCTGGTCCGAGGACTACAAGCATGATTGGATTTAAGTTTAAACACTAGAGAACGGAGCGGGGTGTTGACTAACCCAAATTATCTGGTCCGAGGACTACAGGCATGATTGGATTTAAGTTTAAATACTTGAGAACTGTGACGGAGTGTTAACTAACCCTAATCATCTGGTCCGAGGACTACAGATATGATTGGATTTAAGTTTAAACACTGGAGAACGGAGCGGGGTGTTAACTAACACTAATCATCTGGTCCGAGGACTACAGGCATGATTCGATTTAAGTTTAAACACTTGAGAACAGCAACGGAGTGTTAACTAACCCTAATCATTTGGTCCGAGGACTACAGGCATGGTTGGATTTAAGTTTAAACACTTGAGAACTGTAACGGAGTGTTAAGTAACCCTAATCATCAGGTCCGAGGACTACAGGCATGATTGGATTTAAGTTTAAACACTAGAGAACTGTAACGGAGTGTTAACTAACCCTAATCATCAGGTCCGAGGACTACAGGCATGATTGGATTTAAGTTTAAACACTGGAGAACGGAGTGGGGTGTTAACTAACCCTAATCATCTGGTCCGAGGACTTCAGGCATGATTGGATTTAAGTTTAAACACTTGAGAACTGTAACGGAGTGTTAACTAACCCTAATCATCTGGTCCGAGGACTACAGGCATGATTGGATTTAAGTTTAAAAACCTGAGAACTGTAACGGAGTGTTAACTAACCCTAATCATCTGGTCCGAGGACTACAGGCATGACTGGATTTAAGTTTAAACGCTTGAGAACTGTAACGAAGTGTTAACTAACCCTAATCATCTGGTCCGAGGACTACAGGCATGATTGGATTTAAGTTTAAACACTAGAGAACTGTAACGAAGTGTTAACTAACCCTAATCATCTGGTCCGAGGACTACAGGCATAATTGGATTTAAGTTTAAACACTGGAGAACGGAGTGGGGTGTTAACTAACCCTAATCATCTGGTCCGAGGACTACAGGCATGATTGGATTTAAGTTTAAACACTTGAGAACTGTAACGGAGTGTTAACTAACCCTAATCATCTGGTCCGAGGACTACAGGCATGATTGGATTTAAGTTTAAACACCTGAGAACTGTAACGGAGTGTTAACTAACCCTAATCATCTGGTCCGAGGAATTCAGGCATGACTGGATTTAAGTTTAAACACTTGAGAACTGTAACGAAGTGTTAACTAACCCTAATCATCTGGTCCAAGGACTACAGGCATGATTGGATTTAAGTTTAAACACTTGAGAACTGTAACGGAGTGTTAACTAACCCTAATCATCCGGTCCGAGGACTACAGGCAAGATTGGATTTAAGTTTAAACACTTGAGAACTGTAACGGAGTGTTAACTAACCCTAATCATCCGGTCCGAGGACTACAGGCATGATTGGATTTAAGTTTAAACAATTGAGAACGGAGCGGGGTGTTAACTAACCCTAATCATCTGGTCCGAGGACTACAGGCATGATTGGATTTAAGTTTAAACACTAGAGAACGGAGCAGGGTGTTGACTAACCCAAATCATCTGGTCCGAGGACTACAGGCATGATTGGATTTAAGTTTAAACACTTGAGAACTGTAACGGAGTGTTAACTAACCCTAATCATCTGGTCCGAGGACTACAAGCATGATTGGATTTAAGTTTAAACACTGGAGAACGGAGCGGGGTGTTAACTAACCCTAATCATCTGGTCCGAGGACTACAGGCATGATTCGATTTAAGTTTAAACACTTGAGAACTGTAAAGGAGTGTTAACTAACCCTAATCATCTGGTCCGAGGACTACAGGCATGATTGGATTTAAGTTTAAACACTTGAGAACTGTAACGGAGTGTTAACTAACCCTAATCATCTGGTCCGTGGACTACAGGCATGATTGGATTTAAGTTTAAACACTAGAGAACTGTAACGGAGTGTTAACTAACCCTAATCATCTGGTCCGAGGACTACAGGCATGATTGGATTTAAGTTTAAACACTGGAGAACGGAGCGGGGTGTTAACTAACCCTAATCATCTGGTCCGAGGACTACAAGCATGATTGGATTTAAGTTCAAACACTTGAGAACTGTAACGGAGTGTTAACTAACCCTAATCATCTGGTCCGAGGACTACAGGCATGATTGGATTTAAGTTTAAACACTTGAGAACTGTAACGGAGTGTTAACTAACCCTAATCATCTGGTCCGAGGACTACAGGCATGATTGGAATTAAGTTTAAACACTAGAGAACTGTAACAGAGTGTTAACTAACCCTAATCATCTGGTCCGAGGACTACAGGCATGATTGGATTTAAGTTTAAACACTTTGAGAACGGAGCGGGGTGTTAACTAACCCTAATCATCTGGTCCGAGGACTACAGGCATGATTGGATTTAAGTTTAAACACTAGAGAACGGAGCGGGGTGTTAACTAACCCAAATCATCTGGTACGAGGACTACAGGCATGATTGGATTTAAGTTTAAACACTTGAGAACTGTAACGGAGTGTTAACTAACCCTAATCATCTGGTCCGAGGACTACAGGCATTATTGGATTTAAGTTTAAACACTGGAGAACGGAGCGGGGTGTTAACTAACCCTAATCATCTGGTCCGAGGACTACAGGCATGATTGGATTTAAGTTTAAACACTTGGGAATTGTAATGGAGTGTTAACTAACCCTAATCATCTGGTCCGAGGACTACAGACATGATTGGATTTAAGTTTAAACACTTAGAGAACTGTAACGGAGTGTTAACTAACCCTAATCATCTGGTTCGAGGACTACAGGCATGATTGGATTTAAGTTTAAACACTTGGAGAACTGCAACGGAGTGTTAACTAACCCTAATCATCTGGTCCGAGGACTACAGGCATGATTGGATTTAAGTTTAAACACTTGGGAACTGTAACGGAGTGTTAACTAACCCTAATCATCTGGTCCGAGGACTACAGGCATGATTGGATTTAAGTTTAAACACTTGGGAACTGTAACGGAGTGTTAACTAACCCTAATCATCTGGTCCGAGGACTACAGGCATGATTGGATTTAAGTTTAAACACTTGGGAACTGTAACGGAGTGTTAACTAACCCTAATCATCTGGTCCGAGGACTACAGGCATGATTGGATTTAAGTTTAAACATTTGAGAACTGTAACGGAGTGTTAACTAAGCCTAATCATCTGGTCCGAGGACTACAGGCATGATTGGATTTAAGTTTAAACGCTTGAGAACGGAGCGGGATGTTAACTAACCCTAATCATCTGGTCCGAGGACTACAGGCATGATTGGATTTAAGTTTAAACACTGGAGAACGGAGCGGGGTGTTAAATAACACTAATCATCTGGTCCGAGGACTACAGGCATGATTCGATTTAAGTTTAAACACTTGAGAACTGTAACGGAGTGTTAACTAACCCTAATCTTCTGGTCCGAGGACTACAGGCATGGTTGGATTTAGGTTTAAACACTTGAGAACTGTAACGGAGTGTTAAGTAACCCTAATCATCAGGTCCGAGGACTACAGGCATGATTGGATTTAAGTTTAAACACTAGAGAACTGTAACGGAGTGTTAACTAACCCTAATCATCTGGTCCGAGGACTACAGGCATGATTGGATTTAAGTTTAAACATTGGAGAACGGAGTGCGGTGTTAACTAACCCTAATCATCTGGTCCGAGGACTACAGGCATGATTGGATTTAAGTTTAAACACTTGAGAACTGTAACGGAGTGTTAACTAACCCTAATCATCTGGTCCGAGGACTACAGGCATGATTGGATTTAAGTTTAAACACTTGAGAACTGTAACGGAGTGTTAACTAACCCTAATCATCTGGTCCGAGGACTACAGGCATGACTGGATTTAAGTTTAAACACTTGAGAACTGTAACGGAGTGTTAACTAACCCTAATCATCTGGTCCGAGGACTACAGGCATGATTGGATTTAAGTTTAAACACTTGAGAACTGTAACGGAGTGTTAACTAACCCTAATCATCTGGTCCGAGGACTACAGGCATGATTGGATTTAAGTTTAAACACTTGAGAACTGTAACGGAGTGTTAACTAACCCTAATCATCTGGTCCGAGGACTATAGGCATGATTGGATTTAAGTTTAAACACTTGAGAACGGAGCGGGGTGTTAACTAACCCTAATCATCTGGTCCGAGGACTACAAGCATGATTGGATTTAAGTTTAAACACTAGAGAACGGAGCAGGGTGTTGACTAACCCTAATCATCTGGTCCGAGGACTACAGGCATGATTGGATTTAAGTTTAAACACTTGAGAACTGTAACGGAGTGTTAACTAACCCTAATCATCTGGTCCGAGGACTACAGGCATGATTGGATTTAAGTTTAAACACTGGAGAACGGAGCGGGGTGTTAACTAACCCTAATCATCTGGTCCGAGGACTACAGGCATGATTCTATTTAAGTTTAAACACTTGAGAACTGTACCGGAGTGTTAACTAACCCTAATCATCTGGTCCGAGGACTACCGGCATGATTGGATTTAAGTTTAAACACTTGAGAACTGTAACGGAGTGTTAACTAACCCTAATCATCTGGTCCGAGGACTACAGGCATGATTGGATTTAAGTTTAAACACTAGAGAACTGTAACGGAGTGTTAACTAACCCTAATCATCTGGTCCGAGGACTACAGGCATGATTGGATTTAAGTTTAAACACTGGAGAACGGAGCGGGGTGTTAACTAACCCTAATCATCTGGTCCGAGGACTACAGGCATGATTGGATTTAAGTTTAAACACTTGAGAACTGGAACGGATTGTTAACTAACCCTAATCATCTGGTCCGAGGACTACAGGCATGATTGGATTTAAGTTTAAACAGTTGAGAACTGTAACGGAGTGTTAACTAACCCTAATCATCTGGTCCGAGGACTACAGGCATGATTGGATTTAAGTTTAAACACTAGAGAACTGTAACGGAGTGTTAACTAACCCTAATCATCTGGTCCGAGGACTACAGGCATGATTGGATTTAAGTTTAAACACTTGAGAACGGAGCGGGGTGTTAACTAACCCTAATCATCTGGTCCGAGGACTACAGGCATGATTGGATTTAAGTTTAAACACTAGAGAACGGAGCGGGTTGTTAACTAACCCAAATCATCTGGTCCGAGGACTACAGGCATGATTGGATTTAAGTTTAAACACTTGAGAACTGTAACGGAGTGTTAACTAACCCTAATCATCTGGTCCGAGGACTACAGGCATTATTGGATTTAAGTTTAAACACTGGAGAACGGAGCGGGGTGTTAACTAACCCTAAGCATCTGGTCCGGGGACTACAGGCATGATTGGATTTAAGTTTAAACACTTGAGAACTGTAACGGAGTGTTAACTAACCCTAATCATCTGGTCCGAGGACTACAGGCATGACTGGATTTAAGTTTAAACACTTGAGAACTGTAACGGAGTGTTAACTAACCCTAATCATCTGGTGCGAGGACTACAGGCATGATTGGATTTTAGTTTAAACACTCGAGAACTGCAACGGAGTGTTAACTAACCCTAATCATCTGGTCCGAGGACTACAGGCATGATTGGATTTAAGTTTAAACACTTGAGAACTGTAACGGAGTGTTAACTAATCATAATCATCTGGTCCGAGGACTACAGGCATGACTGGATTTAAGTTTAAACACTTGGGAACTGTAACGGAGTGTTAACTAACCCTAATCATCTGGTCCGAGGACTACAGTCATGATTGGATTTAAGTTTAAACACTTGAGAACTGTAACGGAGTGTTAACTAACCCTAATCATCTGGTCCGAGGACTACAGGCATGATTGGATTTAAGTTTAAACACTTGAGAACTTTAACGGAGTGTTAACTAACCCTAATCATCTGGTCCGAGGACTACAGGCATGATTGGATTTAAGTTTAAACACTACAGAATGGAGCGGGGTGTTAACTAACCCTAATCATCTGGTCCGAGGACTACAGGCATGATTGGATTTAAGTTTAAACACTACAGAACGGAGCGGGGTGTTAACTAACCCAAATCATCTGGTCCGAGGACTACAGGCATGATTGGATTTAAGTTTAAACACTTGAGAACTGTAACGGAGTGTTAACTAACCCTAATCATCTGGTCCGAGGACTACAGGCATGATTGGATTTAAGTTTAAACACTAGAGAACTGTAACGGAGTGTTAACTAACCCTAATCATCTGGTCCGAGGACTACAGGCATGATTGGATTTAAGTTTAAACACTTGAGAATGGAGCGGGGTGTTAACTAACCCTAATCATCTGGTCCGAGGACTACAGACATGATTGGATTTAAGTTTAAACACTAGAGAACGGAGCGGGGTGTTAACTAACCCAAATCATCTGGTCCGAGGACTACAGGCATGATTGGATTTTAGTTTAAACACTTGAGAACTGTAACGGAGTGTTAACTAACCCTAATCATCTGGTCTGAGGACTACAGGCATGATTGGATTTAAGTTTAAACACTGGAGAACGGAGCGGGGTGTTAACTAACCCTAATCATTTGGTCCGAGGACTACAGGCATGATTGGATTTAAGTTTAAACACTTGAGAACTGTAACGGAGTGTTAACTAACCCTAATCATCTGGTCCGAGGACTACAGGCATGACTGGATTTAAGTTTTAACACTTGAGAACTGTAACGGATTGTTAACAAACCCAAATCATCTGGTCCGAGGACTACAGGCATGATTGGATTTAAGTTTAAACACTTGAGAACTGTAACGGAGTGTTAACTAACCCTAATCATCTGGTCCGAGGACTACAGGCATGACTGGATTTAAGTTTAAACACTTGAGAACTATAACAGAGTGTTAACTAACCCTAATCATCTGGTCCGAGGACTACAGGCATGATTGGATTTAAGTTTAAACACTTGAGAACTGTAACGGAGTGTTAACTAACCCTAATCATCTGGTCCGAGGACTACAGGCATGATTGGATTTAAGTTTAAACACTTGAGAACTGTAACGGAGTGTTAACTAACCCTAATCATCTGGTCCGAGGACTACAGGCATGATTGGATTTAAGTTTAAACACTTGAGAAAACGGTGAATGAGTGTTAACTAACCCGAATCATCTGGTCCGAGGACTACAGGCATGATTGGATTTAAGTTTAAACACTTGAGAGAACACTTTCCGTAGCGAATTGGCATATCGGCTTAAGAGAAAATTCGATTAATAAAAGTACCTCTTGAGGTTATTTACATTCCACGGACGTGGTATTACATGACCATCCAGGTCTTCCAAGAAATATGCCCCAATGCCAGCCCCTGAAGTGATGCGATATGGCCCTTTCCAATTGGGTCATAATTTTCCCCAAGCTGGGTTCTTTGCAGTGCCCACAACTTTCCTCAGCACCAGATCACCAGGTTCTAGAGGCCTTAGCTTTACGTTAGCATCGTAGCCCTGTCTGAGCTTTTGTTGGTAATGTGCCAGCCGAACCATTACACTCTCCCTCCTTTCCTCAATCAGGTCCAAACTCTTCTCTAGCTGCTCATTGTTGCCGGTCGGACTAAACGAGCTAGTTCTTAATGTTGGGAACCCGGTTTCCAAAGGAATGACAGCTTCAGCCCCATAGGTCATTAAGAAGGGGGTTTCTCCGGTAGACCTGCGAGGCGTAGTTCTGTAAGCCCAAAGTACATGTGGCAATTCCTCTACCCATTTGCCCTTCGCATCATCTAGCCTCTTCTTCAAGCCGTTCACTATGACCTTGTTGACAGCTTCTGCTTGCCCATTACCCTGGGGGTAGGCAGGAGTGGAGTATCTATTTATAATTCCCAGCTCGCTGCAATAATTCCTGAATGCCTTGCTATCGAACTGTAGGCCATTGTTCGAGATGAGAGTGTGAGGAACTCCAAACCGAGTGACAATATTCTTCCACACAAACTTTTGCACATCAACGTCTCTGATATTGGCTAGCGGCTCGGCTTCGACCCACTTGGTGAAATAGTCTATGCTGACCAGAAGGTACTTCTTGTTTCCTGCAGCTTTAGGAAAGGGTCCCACGATATCCAAGCCCCATTGGGCGAAAGGCCATGGGCTAGATAGCGGATTAAGAGTTCCCCCTGGCTGGTGAATTTTTGGGGCGAAGCGCTAACATTGATTACACTTTTTGACATACTCGTGGGCCTCTTTTTGCATGTTAGGCCACCAATAACCTTGGGTGAGGGCTCGATGAGCCAAGGATCTGCCTTCAGTGTGGCTCCCACAAATTCCTTCGTGCAGCTCTTCTAGTAATAGCTCAGACGCTTCAGGATGCATGCATAACAAGTATAGTCTTGAATAGGAGCGTCTGTATAATTTCTGGTCCTTGGATAACCAGAACCTGGTCGCCTTCCTCCGAACTTTGTCAGCTTCCCCCTTCTCTTCTGGCAATATATCTTCTTTGAGGAATTTAATTATAGGGTCCATCCAGCAGGGCCCGGCCCTGACTTGGTGAACCTGGATTACCTCTCTTTTTGCCTCTGTGGGCCCATGCAAGTCCTCGACGAGGATGGTTCTCGGCAGGTTTTGTGCCGAGGAGGTAGCAAGCGTGGCCAAGGAATCAGCATGTGAGTTACCACTTCTGGGGATGTGTAGCAGACTGAAAGAGTCGAACTCCGATTGCAGACATTTAACTCGGCTCAAGTACCCCTACATTCTTTTGTCCTTCGCCTCAAACTCGCCTTGTACTTGACCTACGACTAACCTTGAGTCCGAGAACAACTCCACGGACTTTCCTCCCATTCCTCGGACCATAGCCATTCCCATCAGTAGGGCCTCATACTCCGCCTCATTATTCGTTGCCGAGAAGTCCAGCCTTAACGACTTCTCGATAATGATCCTTTCGGGGGATATCAACACTAGCCCAACTCCAGAACCTCTTTGGTTTGCCGTGCCATCAACGTACACTTCCCAATGGGAAGGACTCTGTTGGGAGATCATGCCAACTGATTTTTCATCCATGTCTGACGTGGGCTTTGCTTCTTCTAGTTAGGGCTCCGTGAACTCAGCTACCAAATCTGCAAGGACCTGACCCTTGACCGATGTGCAAGGCATATATCTTATGTCGAAAGCCCCTAAGATCGTACCCCATTTGGCAATCTGCCCGGTGTAATCAGCGCTTCGGAGTATAGCCTTGAGTGGGAGTTGAGTGAGGACAATAACCGTGTGGGCCTGGAAGTAGTGAGGTAGCTTCCGTGTACCGAGCACTACTGCTAGGATAGCCTTCTCTAGAGGCAAGTAACGGATCTCGGCCTCATGCAGCGACTTGCTTACGTAATAAACTGGTCTTTGCACACCACAGTCTGATCGTATCAACACCAGGCTCACCGCACAGGGAGCTACAGCGATGTAGGCGAACAATACCTCATCTGGCTCAGGACTGGACATGATTGGTGGCCGAGCTAGATAATCTTTGAGTTGCTGAAAGGCCAAAGCCCATTCTTCAGTCCATTCGAATCCCTTCCACTTGTTGAGCAGAGAGAAGAAGGGCCGACACCTGTCTACTGATCTAGAGATGAATCGATTCAGGGCAGCAGTCATTCCGGTTAGTTTTTGAACCTCCTTGGGATTCCGAGGAGCTCGTAGATCGTTGATGGCCTTTATCTGGTCGGGGTTAACCTCAATCCCTCTGTGAGTCACCATGTAGCCCAAAAACTTGCCGGACCCCACCCTAAATGAGCACTTAGAAGCATTTAGTCGCAGTTTGTACTTTCTTAGAACCTCAAAGGTACTTTCAAGGTCCTTCACATGCTCGGCGACGACCTTGCTCTTTACCACCATGTCATCTATGTAGACCTCGATATTTTTGCCCAGCTGCGGCTCGAACATTTTCGTCATCATCCTCTGGTGGGTAGACCCCGCGTTCTTCAAGCCAAATGGCATCACTTTATAGTGGTAGTTACCAATAGGGGTGACAAAAGCAGTTTTCTCCTGATCATCCAGGGCTAATGGTATCTGGTGGTAGCCTTGGAAGGCGTCTAGGAAGCTCATCCGAGGATGGCCGACAGTGACATCCACCAGCTGATCAATTTTCGGCATAGGGAATGGATCTTTGGGGCAAGCCCTATTCAAATCAGTGAAGTCCACGCACACTCGCCATTTCCCACTCTTCTTCTTTACCACCACGGTATTTGCCAGCCATTCAGGATAAAAAACTTCCTTAATAGTCCCAGCTTGTTTGAGCTTCGCTACCTCTTCTCTTACTACATCAGCATGTTCCTTGGACGGGCGCCGAGGAGGCTGTTTCTTGGGGGTGATCAGTGGATTTACCTTTAAGTGGTGACATATGAACTCCGGGTCTACCCCTAGGGCTTCGTAAGCACTCGAGGCAAATACATCAAGATTTCGCTTGAGGAACTCTATTAGCTCTTCCCTCTCTTGAAGAGGCAGCTGAGATCCGACTTGGAAGAACCTATCAGGATCATCTCCTATAACCACTTTCGTTAAATCTTCACATCGAGTGCCTTCGTCTGAACCTTCGACGGGCAATTCCCGAAACTGTAACTGCTATAAACCCCTTTTGGCTCTAGACGAGGACTGAGCTTCGGGCTCATGTTGAATGGCAGCCACTAGGCACTGTCGGGCCACGGACTGGTCTCCTCGGATCTCATGAATTTACCCTTCAGATGGGTATTTGACCTTCTAATGCAAAGTAGAGGGAACAGCCCCAAGTGCATGAAGCCAAGGTCTGGCTACGAGTGCAGTGTAGGGTGAATATACGTCCACAACTATAAAGTCCACCTCTACTACTTCGGAGCCGGCCTGCACGGATAATCGTATCCGGCCTTTCGGGGTGACAACCCTTCCTTTAAAGCTTATGAGGGGGGAATTGTATGGTGTCAGGTCTTGGAGTTTTAGGCCTAGCCCCTTGTAGAGATCTGGGTACATTATCTCCACAGCACTACCCTGGTCCACCATCACCCTCTTCACATCGTACCCTCCTATTCTGAGGGTGATGACTAATGCATCATCATGGGGTTGGATGTTGCCAATCATGTCTTCGTCCGAGAACCCTATCACCAACGGGGCACCAGACTTAACTCTCTTCGGACCTCGGCTTGACTCCCCTGCTGATGGTCGGCCTACCGACATAACTTTCAATGGCCAGGATCCTGTTCTCCCCGGCGCAGCGAAGACGACGTTAATAGTCCCTAGTGGCGGCTTTGAAGGGTCATCTCTTCGTGGCCCTGAGCCCATCTGCCCTCCTCGGCCGCTGGAGGGGTGTAAGAGGTGTCTTAGTCTACCATCACGAACCAGTTGGTCCAAGTGATCCCACAGACTCCTACAATCCTCCGTGGTATGCCCATGGTCTTGATGGTACTGGCAGTAGAGATTATGGTTGTGCCTCTCGGGGTTTCCTACCATCTTGTTCGGCCACCTGAAGAATGATTCATTGTTGATTTTTTCCAAGACCTGGTGCACTAGCTCTTTGAACACAGTGTTAACCGCTTGAGGATTTGTCGATCCTGATTGCCCAGCAAAATCTCTTCGCGGTTTACTGTGGTTGTAATGGTCCGACCTAAAATCCCTCCTCTCCTGGGGGATAACCTTGTCCTTTCCCTTCCCTTGCTGCTGATCCTCTTCAACTCTCTTGTACTTTTCTATGCGGTCCATAAGTTGACGCATGTTTGTGATCGGTTTGCCAGATAAGGACGTCCTCAAACCATGGTCAGTAGGGAGGCCGAGCTTGAATGTGTTGAGGGCCATTGCATCAGAGTTGCCCTCCATATCATTGAACATCTCCCAGTATCTATCTGAATATGCCTTCAAGGACTCACCCTCCTGCATGGTCAAGGATAGCAGTGAAGAGAAGGGTCTGGCCACTCTTCGACATGTGACAAAACGGGAGCCGAATGCTTGAGTGAGCTCTTTGAAGGAGTTGATGGAGTCTGCCTTCAGACCGTCAAACCACCTCATGGCAACTGGCCCAAGACTGGAAGGGAAAACCTTACACATCAGAGCTTCATCTCTAGAGTAGACAGCCATCCTTTGGTTAAAATGACTCACGTGCTCCACGGGGTCTATTTTACCATTGTAGATGGTGAACGTTGGTTGGTTAAAGCGCCGAGGAAGTCTCACCTCCTCAATCCTGCGCGTGAAGGGTGACCTAGAAATCTGATTCAGAGCCCTGCTCATGGCATCGTTTCCCATGTCCCCACGTGATGGGCTTCTGTGTTGCCTCTTGCGATGGGACTCCTCTTCATAGGTGTAGGACTCGCTGGCTGGTGTCCTAGATTTATGTTGATAAGTGACATCCTGCTCGTCATCAAGGTCCTCATCAGAATACGAGGAAGCCCGTTTCCTCTTTGCATGGCGCAACTCCTTTTTTAGTTTTTCTACTTCCAGCTGCAAATCCCGATTCTTCTCTACATGGGACATGTGACTTCCGCCCTGTGACTGGCTTTGGCCAACGTGCACAGTGTGTACACTGCCCTCACGATCTTGTCTCCTTTCCAAGTTAACAAAAGGGTCCACGTGTTGGGATGCCCTGGATTCTGCTTGTTGTTGACCTCGTCCTGCCATCATCAACTGTTGTTTTCACCCTTGTACAAGCTCTTCCCACAGACGGCGCCTATTGTAGGATCAATTTTCGTAGCCCAAGCCCAAAAGGTATGGATTGTGAGCCCAATGAACCCAAGACAATAAATTTGTAGAGAGTGGGTGAAAGAGCTAGGCTAGTAATGAATTAAACAGTATTGGGCTGCAGTGCTTGTGAATAAATTAGCATTCAATCGTGCTCGGACGAATGCCAACATAGACGTCCGAAGAGGAATTTGTATTGAATGAACGTGGGTTACAATTCTTAGAGTTACAGTAATGGAGTTTTCTTCTTTCTAACTTTCTTTTTCCGATCCCCCATTATCAGAGGCCTCTCCCTCTTATATAGTACCCCCTCCCTTCATCTTCATCGTCCACTTGTTCATCATCTAGACGCCCACTTGAGTGCATGTCCCATCATGTATCTTTTTTAGCCTTGTGTGAGTGGCGGTAGCTGAGAGTGCACTGTTCAGGGGTCTTCTCCACATTAATGTGGCCAGGAAAGTAGGTGCAGTGCATTTAATGTGGTGGTTGAAATTTGTCTTCTAGATATTTCTCCGTTCCTGCTATTTTCATGTGTGCCTGAGGTTCATCTCTATCATTACACCTGTCAGGAGGATCATTTGAGCTTCCCAGATGCCTGTCGGACCAAGCTTCTTCGGATCCAAGGATAATGGCCTCCTCGGAAAAATGAATGTCTCCTCGGATTATGACCATGCTCCTCTCCAGACATGCTTCTTTTACATGGGCTTCTTCTCGAGTGTTTTCATCTCTTCGGACAAACAGTAGTCTTCAAATAGGGTCTTGGGCCCAATACGTTAGGTTGGACTTTTCACCCCCCACAAGGCCCTATAGCGGCGTTTTTAAGGACCCTATAGTGACGTTTTAAGGACCTATAGTGACATTTTGTAACTCGATTTTCATAAAGTCGAGTTATAGGTAAAAAAAAGAAAAAAAATTGCATGTAACTCGACTTTATGAAAATCGAGTTACAAAACGTCACTATAGGTCCTTAAAACGTCACTATAGGGTCCTTAAAAACGCCGCTATAGGGCCTAAATCGATTTTCAGAAACTCGATTTTCAAAAGAGGGGCATTTCCCTAATTAGTTTGAGAAAGAGGGCAAAATGCTGAATTTTTTTTTTTGAAAGGGGCAAAAAGCAATTTTCTCCCAAAGTCACATACACTTAAATCAAACTTAATATTAGTTTTTCTATTTTATTTAAATATTAGTTTGATCTCTAAACATATTAATATTTGTTTTTCTCTTCCCCACCTTTCCTTTCATAGCAACACCACCATCTACTTTGCAAAGCACCTTCAACAACAAAAAGACCCTTCTACCATCGCTTGACAACAATAGCGTCAAGAGCATCACTGATCTCCATCGTTTGCCAATCCAAAGGTGCTAACATCAATTTATCTATACAAACATTAGTTAATCCAAGTGGCAGAGAGAAGTGAGTCAAAAGATGAATAAAAAATACAATTATTTGGCATGTTGATATCTCAATAAGTGTACTGAGCTATGTTATTCATAAGTAAAATTTAAGTATAAATTTTTGAGACTGATGATAGGTGTTTTTAATTTTGTTTAGTTTTTTTTTTTTTTTTTTTTTTTTTATATGAAATAGAAATTCTACTCTAACTTAATTTAATTGTATATGTGTGTGAAACTCCTTTCTAAAGACTTAAATCTCGACTCTTGCTCTCTACATCCCACACTTTACAAGCACTTATACTTGTGGAGTGACCAATGCACCAAGAGTGCATTATGATAATTTCATTAGTAAAATATTTGTAGAGTGCTCTAATTATATTAAAATTTGTTTTATACTAGTAGTTACACCAATTTTCATCCTTTTTTTCTTTATTTTATTTTTTGTAAAATACTAAACATGCTATAAAATTTTTAGTAATATGATAATAAATGTGATTTATAAACTTCAAATATCAAATAAATGAATGTTTAGATTGTTTTAAGTGATTGGTGACACCTCAAACAGTAAAAAAAAATTAAGCTTTGTTTGAAAACGGAGAGAAAAAAAAAGTTGGCTTAACATGACAACTTCCCTTAGCATTATAAGAAAGAAAATGAGAAAGTAGAGAGAGTAAGGGTCCATTTGGTACATGTGTTTAAAAACTGAAAATTGTTATATAAAAATATTTGTAGAAATACGTGTAGGTGAAAAAGTGTATAAAAATGTGTGAAATGTTATTTAAAAACTGAAAATTGTTGTTTGGAAACACAAACCAAACACTCCCTAATTATCCACCCGAGCCCACTTTTCTCGTCAACTAGAAATGAGGAGAAAGGCAAGTAAAAAGGCTGTAATTTTTGGAGGTCACCACTAATGATTTTTAAAATTTCAATTTTTATTTGGAGTATTCAAGGAAAAAAAAATCTAAATTAAATATAGGGTAAAATATCATTTTCGTCCCTAAACTATCACAAAAGTTCGTTTTTCGTCCCTAAACTTTCAAAAGTTCTATTTTCGTCCATAAACTATCACAAAAGTTCATTTTTCGTCCCTAAACTTTCAAAAGTTCTATTTTCATCCCTAAACTTTTCCAAACGTATTGATTTTCGTCCCTCCCACATCAACACTTTGTCAAACCACGTTAGCACTCCGTCAGAACTTTTGAAAGTTTAGGGACGAAAATAGAACTTTTGAAAGTTTAAGGACGAAAAACGAACTTTTGTGATAGTTTAGGGACGAAAATAGAACTTTTGAAAGTTTAGGGACGAAAAACGAACTTTTGTGATAGTTTAGGCACGAAAATGATATTTTACCCTTAAATATATTATATTCTTTTCCTTTTCTCTTCCCTCAGTGTTTCCAAACATGTAAAAACTAAAGAGGAAGCATTTTCTTTTTCAACCAAACACGCTGAAAATAGGCTCCTCTTACTTTACCTTCTGGCAGCCGCAAACCTATACCAGAGGTCCAAAAGTACCACCGATGTCTCGACCTACGGAGAAGCTAAGATTGTTGACCGAGCGTGTTCTGGACGACGACATCGTATTCGAAATACTGACTCGGCTGCCAGTGAAATCCTTAATCCGATTCAGGTGCGTTTCTAAATCATGGTACTCTACAATCACAAACCCCATTTTCATTGCCACACACTTCAAGCTCAACGAAGCCAAATCATTATCCGATAAAAATAGTCACAATGGTTATCTGCTATATACACCTGTAACAGAGGGCTATTCTTTTCATGAAGAATTGCGTACACTTGTTTACAATAGGGACCGCACAGTGACTGAGATTTCCAGGTTTATGACCCCCTTTCCCATTTGTGATGCCTTCATGGATTGCTTCTGTAATGGCATCTTCTGCCTTGATGGGTGTGACGGAAACAATGGTGATCATATAATATATTTGTGGAACCCAAGCATTAGAAAGTTTAAGATGCTTGCTCCTGCTCTTTTGACTGACCCTCTTCATAGTGCCACCCTTGGACTTGCTTATCATTCTCAAAAGAATGATTTCAAGATTCTTAGACTTGTGAGTTTCTCAGGGTCTCTTGGAGAGCCAGATCCACCGACTGAGGCTGAGGTTTACACATTGAGTACGGATTCGTGGAGGAAGGTAGTGTCGGCCGAGTTGTCCGACCCCAACGCTGGATGTCTTTATCATCATTCACCGTATATATTTTTTCACGGAGCACTGCACTGTATAGCAGCTAATAAACACTGCAGTTTCATTTTGTCCTTTGACATTAATGATGAGAGATTCCATAAGATAATGCTGCCTCTGGATTCCTTAGATTTATACCAATCATATCTTACAGTGTTCAAGGGATCGCTCGCTTATTTTATTATCTCTAACCGTCTAGCTACTGTGGGCATTATGTGCCACTTATGGGTGATGAAGGAGTATGGCGTGGCAGAGTCTTGGACCAGAAAATGTGTACCAATCGATTGGTGTCATCATTTCCATGGCTGCACAGACAATGGTGAATTGCTAATTAAGATTTTCATGGGGCTGATATCAATTGACCCTGAGAATCTACTTCAGAACAGTCTTATAATGGAATCAAATATTAGATGGGCTGGTTATGCAGCCAATTCCATAGAGAGTTTGGTTCTACTTGATGGGGTAAATGTGTCATCTGAATACGAAGATTAGTTTGTTGAGGTTCTAGCAGGGTGGCTATTTTTGTGAAGTTCAATGGCAAGTATTTTGGTATCAAATATGCAATTTGAATCCGAGCTCTTATTATTTTGTTTCTTTCTTCCCTCTTATTTTTTATGACATGAACATCAGAGGTACTAATTAGTAAGAATTTTTTTTAAAGGAGATTATGGCTATTATGCGGAATTGATATTCGTGTCAATAACATTGTTCACATCCTCAAAGATGGCAATGTCATGGTGCTGCATACATGCTTAGCCAACATAATCTTATCGCATCTGATTGCCCTCATGAAAAATTTGATGAGCTTAATCTCTTTGCTTTCAGTCCCCACCAAAAAAAAAGGGGCTTAATTTCTGCATGCAGAGACTTGATTTATTGGTGGTAAGCAATAAATAAGGCTGATTTTATATTTCACAATATCATATAGAAAGCTTTATATTCTTTGCAGCCATAGTTGATTGATCTTATGCTTTTTTATAATATATGCCTTAACTGCTTGAATTAGTTAGAGTTTGCTGGAAATCATGGAATTATTGAAATATACGATTTTGTATGATATAAGATGGCTGGGTTTGGTGAGATTGTTGATAGGTGGGCTAGTGATATAGAGAACTTGGTATGATTGAATACTCTTTACTTTTGTATACAGCAGAAGTCAAAGTCAAATTTTTGACTCAAATCTATGATTTTTCAATGCCATTATTCTTTGAACTCTTTTTAAAAGCATTAAGTTATAAATCTGATTGTTTCTGGTCTGTGCAAGGATAATGTGCACGCTTCAAATATTACAAGTGATTGAATCACTATTTTTCTGCCTCTGTTTCAAATTTCAATGGTTAAGTGATTGATAAATTGATGTACTCTCTTGAGTCTTAATTGTAACATTTTTTTACTAGTTGAATGATTTGGTAGTTAAGTTTGCTAATATATATGTTACTCCTGCCCTAGGGATTTAGACAGGCATTTCAACCTCAAGCTTAGGAATAATTTTGGTTACAGGTTTGACATAAATGATATAAATTATAAAACATGACCCTTTTGTGGTGAGTGTTTTATGTTGTCATTGGAAAGCTGCTGAAGCTGAAGAATTGTTAGCATATGAAGCTTCTGTTTAAAACAAAGATGTTATTATATTTGTTTTGACATGGCAATGTCATGGACACGAATATATGCTTAGCAAACATAATATTTGTTTCATTTTTGTGCTGGTGACCAAAATGTCATGAGCATTGCTTTAGCTCTTAGTCCTTAATCCCAAATTTTACTATTTGAATGTTTAGTTTTTAATTTGGGATTACATTATTACTTCTTTACTCATATACACAGAGGGAGGGAGAAATGATTTGGGAGAGTAATAAAAATTGATAAAGAAATAATATTTTATTGAAATGTAGTGTAAAATAAATAATCTAATGTAACTGTTTTTCTTGCCAGGGCTTAATCATTTTTTTTTTTTTTTTGGTCACAAAACACCCTCACTCACACTTTATTAAGTCTTAGAAAGGTTTAAAGACTCTGGTCAACTGAGTATAAGCACACAATTTTAAATTCCTATATTTTTAAAAAATTTCAGGCCAAAATAAAATTCCTAAATCTTAGGCTTTTTTTTTTTTTTTTAGTTAAAAGATAGAAAGCTAAGTATACAAAAACTGATCTAGGGACAGACAAGCAGGCGAAAAAGTGAACAGCTCACGAAAGAGCATAGCAGGCTTAGCAGCTAAACACAATACATGACCTTGCTGTAAAAGATACACACTTGACAAAATGGACTCTGCTAAGTCCTTTTATTTTTATTTTTTTTTTTTTTTGAGCTTCTCTGAATTGCTGGTACTCTTCCAGAAAAAACAGTAGCTCCATCACGGATTGCATTCGGTTGTAGCTGAATTTTTTCAAAATCGAACTTGTTATGGGCATTCCAATAGAGAGTAGAGACCAAGAGATGACTGTCCAAATCTCAAGGTCTAGTTTCTTTAGCATACTCTGAAACAGTAAGAAGTCTTGTGCTGCATTGGAACATTTTTGTATCAAAAAGACGGGGAAAATGGGTTTATTTTTAAAATATCCAGCACAATGTCCCTATTTTCAAAGTATTAAGCACCATGTCCCCATTTTGAAACTCAATCTTTAAAAAATCGAGTTTCAATGTAACTCAATTTTACTGTTTTTGAGTTTTAGGTAAGTTTTTGCTAGGCTAGATGAGCACCCGTGGCTTTTCCCAATTAAAAATATATAAAAATATATATAAAAAAAAATTCTAGTTGGAACTCAAGTTCCTCAAAAAAAAATTTCAACGTTGAACTTGATATTCTTAAGACTGAGTTTCACGGAAATTTGAAAAAATATTCTATGAAATTTTTTTGTCATGTCTATAACTCGATTTTAAAAGTATCAAGTTATATTGGGATTTTTTTTTAAAGTGAACTAGATTTTAAGAAAATCAAGTTTCACTAATGTTATATCCATATCAGGTTTTTTCAAAATCAGCATTTTTGGTGTCCTTAACTTCTGTATTTCTCACAACTCCATAGCTATACATCCCTGGATTTGGTGTTATCTTTCAAGCGATCATCTCTCTATCGTCTCAAGTACAAAACCTGTATCATAATTTGATGCACATAGAAATTTTTTTGACGTAGGTGAGGAATAATTTTAAATATTTCAAAGGTTTATCAGCCAAAATGTATTTTCATATTGGGGAAGTATTTTCATTTGATATGTTGTATTGTTTGTGCTTAGGTATTTGGTTGAATGAGCATTGTGTGAGTACATTGGGGGTTATATTAGTTGTTTGGTGTTGTAAATTTGAAGTACAAAAAATGAAAATTTTTAGATCCGCAAAAAGCAATGAACAATAAATCTTATTTGGCTAATATTTTTTTTAAATTGTTATTAAGAGTTTAGGAGGGTGTAGGGGCCTTTTTTTGTGTTGTGCGTTGGGCTGGGCTGCCTCCTGCGGTAGTGGGCCCGAATGTTTCTGAGTAAGGGAGTTGAGACCGGTCCAACTGCAACTCAATTTGGGCCGGCTTGTGCACAAACTATGCCTCGTCTGCCGGGAGTATGCTTACGGTAGGCAGAGCTGTTTCAGATGAATTATGGCAGGTAGATATAATAACAACAACAAAATAGAGTACTCTGACTATTTAATAGAAAATGACCAAATAATCCCTATTTATGAGACATAATCACAGTGATAACAATGACTTTTACAAAGAAAGTAAAGGAATAAATAGTAATATGGGCTAATCAAGAAGAAACATAAATCAAGCCAAGTTTGGTCCGCAGAAGCAGAACCAAAGAGGGAAGAACGCCTCCTCTCAATGCAACTAATCTCCTAGGAAAAGATCCTGCCGTGGGGATTAATGGCTTTGAAGGAACCGGACCTGAATGGTTAATGCCCAAAGGAATCCTTTTCACTTTTGGAAGAGAGTAGGTTTTTGAGAGGGAGAGAGGGAAATCGATCTACTGGTGCATGCCCACCGTATTAACTCTCTTCGTTTCCTGTTTTCTCTCTTATCTTTTTCTTCCCTTTTGTTTTTACTTTATTTCGTGATTTTTCCCTGTTTTTTCCCTGTTTTTCGATCCCCTTTTCTAGGCACGGCAAGGGTTTTCTTATAGTGCCTGCCGTGACCAGATTTTACTACTTTGCCCCTTAACCACCTTTGTCTAGTCTGGGTGTACTTGCCGACCACTAAGAGTTCGTCTGTATGCCACTCCCCCTTGCTAGACAAAGGCAGGTTGTTTTATTCATTAGTCTGCTATGACACCCTTTCCTGCCACAGTATAGGTGTTTTCTCTCTCTATCCCTCATGGCATGCACCTAACGGTTCCCCCCTCAACCTTACTTCTTTTGGGTGGTCTGTCATCCCAGCAGGACGTACCCCCCAAAAGAGCTTGGGCAGGAGCCACAGAATAGTTCTTTTCCCCTCTCCCCACCACCAAACCATACCCCCTTACCTCTGACCCATGACCCTACCACATCCCATATTGGCTGGGTACAGGCTGGTGGTGCCTGGGCCTTGCACGTGCTTCCCTTTCATGTATGTCCAAAATCTGCCTGCTGCTCATGCGTTTGCCGCGGTCTGGAGGCTTGCTTGCACAATCTGCCGCCCTTCTTTGACCTTTTATGTGGACTGTTTTATAATTCTTTGTTCCTCTTAAGGGCTGGGCTTTATTTAATACTGGGCTTTACATTTCTTTCAACCTATTTCTTGATTGTCATCATGTCCTGCCATACTACTCTATCATTTATGCTGTAATGACTTGATCCTACATAGCCTTTCCAGGTCTGCCGCTTATTCTTTCCCTAATGGCTTAGCATGGCTATGGGTTTTCTAATTTATAGGCTCCTGTGTCCCTTGTGTTTTCCCTTGGGCATCCTCGGCCCATTTGCTTGTCTTAGGCTTCCTCGGCCCTTTTTCTAACTTTGTGTTCCCATGGGCTTTTACTAACTTCACTGGGTTTCCCCCGCCCAATTACTTCATACTCATCCTTGGGGTTTGTGGGCCTGTCATCAATCCCCTACTCTCTTTGCTTGCATTGCTTTGGGCCTGCCGCGACCCATTCTTACTTTTCTACATCATATACTGCCCATGGGTTTGCTATTTGCTATTTCTCTCTTTCCGGGCTCTTTTGAGCCCATTTGCTTCCTCAAATCCCATTTATTTATATTATGGGCCTGTGATCTATTATTCCTGCCGCTTGGGCTTAATGGTTTTATTCTATGCTTGCCATTTCTTTTGCTGCCCGTGTTGCTGGGTTGGGCTTCCTTCCTTCTATTCGGGTTTCACAAAAAATGACCCTCAACAGAGGGATCTTAGTGAAATAAAGGATCTTATTTTGTTAGTTACTGTTGTTATTTTCCCCTTTAAGGGACAATGAAAACATTTCCCCCCTATGTATACTTACTATATAATAAAAGTTGGGCTTAGAAGCTATGGTTGCAACAAGTGACTACACCAAATTGCAGAAAATTCATTAAATTTCTTTCTTCTTCTTTTTTAATTAAATTTAGTTATGTTGATGCGATATAACCACTCTACTTGAAAGAGACTTAAATTATCACAAGAAATTTTTAGATAAAAAAAACATTTATTATATTTGTAAGGACCAGATTTGGGTCCCTAGCCCAAAAGATAGATGGACTTAGGTCCAAAAAACCCGCAACAATGAATTTGTAGAGAGTGGGTTGGAAAACTGGGTCTTAGTGAATCAAACAACAAATAAGGTAGATCTTGATGATAAGAGAAAGAAGATAGACAAGTTTCAACTAAAGAAAATCATCCTCAGCAAAGTCCGAGGAGATCAGTTCTTATATATTTCTTCCCAAGTTTGGTTACAAAATGCAGTTCTTGATTGCTACAGTCTTTTTCCCTTGTTTTTCTCTCTCCTTTTTTCTCAGGGGTTCCTTACATTATATATCTCTCTTTCTATGATCTTGGCCCTCCATTTGTTGATCATTTAGGGCATTATTTGAGTGCTTGTCTCATCGGACATCCTCCCTGGTCTTCTGTGAGTTGGGGTAGCCAAGGCAGCACTGTTCAGGAGTCTTCTCCACATAAATGCGGCCAGAAAGTTAGCTGCAAAGCATTCAATGCAGTGGCAGCAGCTTTTCCCTAGATATTTCCTAGCTCCCCTTCTTCTTGTACGTTCATAATGCACGTCTTTATTAATAGAACCCCCTAGAATGTCTCCCTGGATGACAGGGAGCTCATCTTGATCTTAGCTGCATTTAGCCGAGGAGATATTCCTCCTCGGACTACTTCTCCCAACCTCTTTAGTCATGGTTTGCTCATGAAGTTCGAAATATTATGTCTCTCTTGCTATTGACCTATTCTCAGATCACGGAGCCTCCTCGGATAAGACCCAAGGCCCAACCTATATTTTGGGCCCCACAGCCCTACAATATTTATCTTGCCCGGTTGTATTTTTAATAAAAAGTAGAAAATTTATTACTGAAATGATAGTATATATTACAAAGGAGTATGATAAGCTTAGAACTTCGAGCTAATAGAATTTAGTAATATCATGATATTGTAAACCTATCCCAAAAGACCATATATATCCCCTCCAAAAATTAAAAACGTTTGATACATACACGGTATTAACACAAGTTCAAGAATTTTAGGGTATTTGATTTTTACTTGGACTTTTTTTTAGGTAGAGAATGTATATATATGCACGGTCAGTTGGTATATATTTTTATAATTTGCCTTCTTGTAGCCGACTAGCTGCATCTTCTGGAAAAAAAAAAACCACCGATGTCTCAACCTACGGAAAAGCTAGTATTGTCAACCGAGTGTGTCCCGGACGATAAATCTTATTTGGCTAAGATTTTTTTAAAATTGTTATTAAGAGTTTAGGAGGGATCTTAGCGAAATAAAGGATCTTATTTTGTTAGTTACTGTTGTTATTTTCCCCTTTAAGGGACAATGAAAACATTTCCCCCCTATGTATACTTACTATATAATAAAAGTTGGGCTTAGAAACTATGGTTGCAACAAGTGACTACACCAAATTGCAGAAAATTCATTAAATTTCATTTTTTTTTAAAATTAAATTTAGTTGGTTGATACCATATAACCACTCTACTTGAAAGAGACTTAAATTATCACAGGAAATTTTTAGATATAAAAAAAAATTATTATATTTGTAAGGACCAGATTTGGGTCCCTAGCCCAAAAGATAGATGGACTTAGGCCCAAAAAACCCGCAACAATGAATTTGTAGAGAGTGGGTTGGAAAACTGGGCCTTAGTGAATCAAACAACAAATAAGGTAGATCTTGATGATAAGAGAAAGAAGATAGACAAGTTTCAACTAAAGAAAATCATCCTCGGCAAAGTCCGAGGAGATCAGTTCTTATATATTTCTTCCCAAGTTTGGTTACAAAATGCAGTTCTTGATTGCTACAGTCTTTTTCCCTTGTTTTTCTCTCTCCCTTTTTCTCAGGGGTTCCTTACATTATATATCTCTCTTTCTATGATCTTGGCCCTCCATTTGTTGATCATTTAGGGCATTATTTGAGTGCTTGTCCCATCGAACATCCTCCCTGGTCTTCTGTGAGTTGGGGTAGCCAAGGGAGCACTGTTCAGGAGTCTTCTCCACATAAATGCGGCCAGAAAGTTAGCTACAAAGCATTCAATGCGGTGACAGCAGCTTTTCCCTAGGTATTTCCTAGCTCCCCTTCTTCTTGTACGTTCATAATGCACGTCTTTATTAATAGAACCCCCTAGAATGTCTCCCTGGATGACAGGGAGCTCATCTTGATCTTAGCTGCATTTAGCCGAGGAGATATTCCTCCTCGAACTACTTCTCCCAACCTCTTTAGTCATGGTTTGCTCATGAAGTTCGAAATATTATGTCTCTCTTGCTATTGACCTATTCTCAGATCACGGAGCCTCCTCGAATAAGACCCAAGGCCCAACCTATATTTTGGGCCCCACAGCCCTACAATGTTTATCTTGCCCGGTTGTATTTTTAATAAAAAGTAGAAAATTTATTACTAAAATGATAGTATATATTACAAAGGAGTATGATAAGCTTAGAACTTCGAGCTAATAGAATTTAGTAATATCATGATATTGTAAACCTATCCCAAAAAACCATATATATCCCCTCCAAAAATTAAAAACGTCTGATACATACACGGTATTAACACAAGTTCAAGAATTTTAGGGTATTTGATTTTTACTTGGACTTTTTTTAGGTAGAGAATGTATATATATGCACGGTCAGTTGGTATATATTTTTATAATTTGCCTTCTTGTAGCCGACTAGCCGCATCTTCTGGGGAAAAAAAAAACCACCGATGTCTCAACCTACGGAAAAGCTAGTATTGTCAACCGAGTGTGTCCCGGACGACATCGTATTCGCCGTACTGACTCGGTTGCCAGTAAAATCTTTAATCCGATTCAGGTGCGTTTCAAAATCTATGAACTCCACCATAGCCAGCCGCATATTTATTACCACACACTTCAAGCTCAACGAAGCCAAATCATTATCCAGTAAAGATAGTCACAATGATTATCTGCTATATACATCTAAATCAGAGTACTTTTCATCTAATGAAGAATTGCTTGCATTTGTTTGCGATAGGGACCATATATTGACTGAGATTTCTAAGTTTAAAACCCCATTTTGCTTTTCGGATGCCTACTTCGTCGATTGCTTCTGTAAAGGCATCTTCTGCCTTAGTAGCTATAAAGATAATTCTATAATATGTTTTTGGAACCCAAACATTAGGAAGTTTAGGATGCTTGCTCCTGCTATTCTGGCTGACCCTCTTGATTTTGTCACCCTTGGACTTGCCTATAATTCTCAAAGCAATGATTTCAAGATTCTCAGACTTGTGTGTTTTCAAAAGTCTCCTGAAGAGCCAGATGGCCCAGATCGACCAGCTGAGGCCGAGGTTTACACATTGAGTACGGATTCGTGGAGAAAGGTTGTAATATCGGTGGATTCATCCGAACCCAACATTGGATATGTTTATCATACTTCATCGTGTATATTTTTTAATGGAGCACTTCACTTTATAGCATGTACTAACAACGGACCTTTCATTTTGTCCTTCGAAGTCAATGACGAGAGATTCCATAAGATAATGTTGCCTCAGGATTTCTTAGATGGATACCAAGGATGTCTTGCGGTGTTCAAGGGATTGCTAGCTTTTATTGTTTTGTCTCGTGATATAGCTAATAATGATCACATATGCGACATATGGGTGATGAAGGAATATGGTTTGGTAGAGTCTTGGACTAGAAAATCTGTACCAGTCGATTGGATTCTTTATTTTTATGGCATCACTGACAATGATGAACTCCTATTTGGCAATGCGACAGAGCTGATTTTGATTGACCCTGAGAATCAAAATCAAAACATTCTTGTATCAAAAAGAAATATTAGATGGGTTGGTTATGCATCTAATTTTATGGAGAGTTTGGTTCTACTTGATGGGGGTAAATGTGTCATCTGAATACGAAGATTAGTCTGTTGAAGTTTCTAGCAAGGTGGCTATTTTTCTGTGAAGTTCAATGACATGTATTTTGGTATCAAATATGCAATTTGAATTTGAGCTCTTATTATGTTGTTTCTTTCTTTTCTCTTACTGTTTATGGCATGAACATCAGACGTATTAATTTATTAAGAAAAATATTTTAATGGGGATTGTGGCTGTTATGCCCAATTGATATTTGTGTCAATAACATTGTTCGCATCCTTAAAGAAGGCAATGTCATGGTGCTGCATACATGACATAATCTTATCATATGTGATTGCCCTTGTGATAACATGAAAATTTTGATGAGCTTAATCTCTTTGCCTTCAGAAATCAGAACCCACCCAAAAGAGGGGCTTAATTTCTGTATCCTATCCAGGGTGCAGAGAGTGGACTTATTGGTGATAAACAATAAATAAGTCTAATTTTATATTTCACTATATCAAATAGAGCATTCATATTCTTTGCATTTGATTTTATTGTTTAAAAAAAAATGTTTTAACTGCTTGAAAATGTTAAGAGTTTGCTGAAAATCTTGGAGTTATCAAAATATATTATTTTGTATGATATAAGATGGTTGGGCTTATTGAGATTGTTGATAAGTGGGCCAGTGATATACAGACCACTTGATATGATTGAATACTCTTACTTTGTATACAGCATAAGTCGAAGTCAAATTTTTTACTCAATTATATGATTTTTCAGTGCCTTTATTCTTTTAGTTCTTTTTAAAAGAATTAAGTCTATTAATTTAATAAAATTACATGCTTAGTTTAGTTTGCCTATTTTCCAATGATTGTTGCTGATCTGTTCAAGGATAATGTGCACTTGAATCACTATTTTTCTGCCTCTGTTTCAACGGTTAAGTCACTGCATAAAAAATTATAATAAAAAAAAAAAAGTTAAGTCACTAATAAATTGATGTACTCTCTTGTTTCAAACAATTTTTCCTGGTCGAATGATTTGGTAGTTATGTTTGCTAACATGTCACTCCTTGCCTAGGGATTTAGATAGGCCTTTTCAACCTCAAGCTCAGGAATAACTTTGATTACAGGTCTGACATAAAAGATGTAAGATGTTATGTCTGAAGAAAAGGGTGCACTGTTAGCTCTTGCCATGGATGGATAGAATTGCATTTGAAATTCGTATTTGGATGACTATGGAGCTGCTGCTGCATTCGTATCTGAATTATGTTTATCTAGATAAAGTTATATTTGAATTGGTATTTGTATTTGAGTTTCTAAGAAGTTAAGTCCCTTAGGATTATCTATTAGTATTTGGATAGTCATAGGATTATCTATGGTTATCTATTTGTCATTTGAATTCCTAGGACTTGTATTTAACGTGAAAGGCAATGAATAAAGGGCAGAGAATTATTATCCCAAATTCCCTCTCTATTTTCTTATTTAGGAGACTGGTCATCTCGAATACTACCAAACAACTACCCATTCCTTTAGAAATTAAACCCAGTCATAACATTTGGTATCAGAGCCGCTATGACATCCACCCGTTCCACATCTGTTGAGGATCGGATGGCTGCCTTGGAGGTAAGCAACCATGGCATCAAACGACAATTGGACTCTCATTAGGAGGAATTTGCAGGAATACGCAACAGCATAGAGGCACTGGCTGATTCCATTGCTCAGATGGTGAAGGAGTGTGTCGATGATGCGGGGGGAAATTCAGTAAGCCAGCCTAGAAGTTCGGGTGCAGGAGGAAGCGTACAAACCCGTTTTTCTCGGATTGATTTTCCACATTTCAGTGGTGAAGATCCAACGGGGTGGATATATAAGGCTGAAAAATTCTTTCGGTATCAACGCATAGCTACAAACGAAAGAGTTTTCCTAGCATCATTCCACTTACAAGATGATGCTTTGCAATGGTATCGGTGGTTTGAGAAAGCTCGGCCAAACATCACATGGGAAGAATTTACACAAGCCTTATGTGTACATTTTGGTCCCACAGATTATGAAGATTTTGATAAGGCATTAGCAAAGCTCCAACAAACTGGTAGAATCCGTGAATACCAAACCCAGTTTGAACGATTGGCAACCCGAGTGCAAGATTGGCCGGAGAAGGCCTTGGTGGGGAGCTATATCGGTGGACTAAAGGAGGAAATTCAATTGGAGGTGAAGCTGTTTAGGCCCACAAACTTATTACATGCCGCAAGTCTCGCCAAGTTACATGAGGAGAAATTACAAAGACAACGGCGTGGGGTACAAAAGCTGGGTTTATTGCCAACACCTTCCCCAAGGCCAACCACAACTCCAATCACAACCCCTAAGCCTACTCTAGGAACAGGATTCAAAAGGCTAACATGGGCAGAGATGCAAGCTAGGCGAGAGAAGGGACTATGTTTCAATTGCGATGAAAAATTTGTGCCAGGCCACAAATGCAAGCTGCAGCAAGTGTTCTTGATTGAAGTGGTGGAAGAATCTAAGGATGGCTGTGAGTTAATTTCGGATGACAAAGAAGAAGAACGTGTGGCCATACCTGAAATCTCTTTACATGCTTTATCCGGCATATCGACTCCGCAAAACAATGCGAGTTGTTGGCACTGTTCGTGGGCGACGGTTACATGTTTTTATTGATAGTGGGAGCACTCATAACTTCATCAATGTGAAGTTTGCAAAGAAGATGGGATGTGACAAAGCTGCAGCTCCAGCGTTCCAAGTCATAGTGGCCAATGGAGACCAGTTACAGTGTGACGAGATTTACAAATCTGTTCCCATGGAAATTCAGGGCTATAAGTTTCACACTAGTATGTACCCCTTGGAATTACAAGGGTCTGATGTGGTTTTGGGAGTACAATGGCTGCAAAGCTTAGGAAGAGTCATTCATGATTGGAAAAATCTCACTATGGAATTCACTATGGATAGCAAGGAGCACGTTATTCGTGGGGATGCTATCAAAACCATTCTCCATGGTACGGTGCACTCACTACAAAAATTAATGGCTAATGGGTTGACAATGTTTATGATGCAGATGGTGAAAGTCACAGATTCATTGCCCCTTAATGCAATTGTTGGAGAGCAGACCCAAGAGTTAGAGCACTTGTTGATGGAGTATCAACAAATTTTCCAAGTTCCTACCACCTTACCACCGCCTCAGAGCCACGACCATCGAATCAACTTGGAACCCGACGCCAAACCTGTCAATGTGCGCCCCTACCGATATCCCCACATTCAAAAAAATGAGATCGAGAGGACAGTGAAAGAAATGCTTGCAACTAGAATCATTCAACCAAGTACCAGCCCCTTTTCTTCCCCGGTGTTGTTGGTGAAGAAGAAAGATGGTTCATGGAGGTTTTGTGTGGACTACCGTGCTTTGAATCAAGTCACCATTAAAGATCGTTACCCAATTCCGGTCATTGATGAGTTGCTAGACGAATTGCATGGAGCTTCTTACTTCACCAAATTGGATTTAAAATCCGGGTACCACCAAATCCAAGTACAACCTGGAGATGTGCACAAGACGGCTTTCCACACTCATGATGGTCATTACGAATTTTTGGCAATGCCGTTTGGACTCACCAATGCACCTTCCACATTTCAATCATTGATGAACGATATTTTCCGCTTTGTATTATGAAGGTATGTCTTAGTATTTTTTGATGACATTTTGATCTTTAGTAAAACATGGGCTGAACATATGGAACATCTCAAGATAGTATTCCACACTCTACTGACTAATCAGTTATATGTGAATCGTTCTAAGTGTTTAATTGGGCAGCAACAAGTAGAGTACTTAGGCCATATAATCAGCCACCTGGGCGTCTCAGCAGATCCGGAAAAGATTAAATGTATGCAAACTTGGCCTACACCAACCACGGTCACTGCATTACGTGGATTCTTGGGCTTGACCGGGTATTATCGGAAATTTATTCAGCATTTTGGTTCCATTGCAGCACCATTAACTCGTCTTCTTCAAAAAGACGCGTTTGTTTGGACCAAGGATGCTGAGAAGGCCTTTCAAGAATTGAAGCAAGCCATGTTACAGCCACCAGTTTTGGCACTACCCGATTTCTCCAAGCTGTTCATCGTCGAAGTTGATGCTTCTGGCCGTGGAATGGGGGCGGTTCTTATGCAAGAGTCACAACCTGTGGCTTTCTACAGTCAAGCATTCTCTAAGTGGGCATTGGGACGATCCACTTATGAGAAAGAGTTAATGGCCATTGTCCATGCTGTCAACAAATGGCGTAATTATTTGCTGGGAAGGAAGTTTCGGATCCGAACCGATCACCGCTGCCTCAAATACATATTAGAGCAACGAATCACCACCATGGACCAACAACGGTGGATGGTTAAGCTCATGGGGTTTCACTATGAAATTGAATACCGCCCCGGCAGAGAAAACAAGGCAGCTGATGCCCTCTCACGGCTGCAAGGAGAAGTGTCTGCCATTTCTTGTCCAACACCGACCTGGTTGGAAGTAGTTCGCATCGAGGCTAGAACTCATCCCACCTTAGAATTCATTAAGAAGGCACTTGTTCAAGGAGACATGCGCTATAAGGATTACAAGATCAAGGATAAGCTGCTTTGGCACAAGGGTCGTTTGGTGCTTCCCTCTAGTTCATAGTACAAAGAAACTATTATTCGGGAGTTCCATGACACACCCGTAGGTGGCCACTCGGGGATACTCCGCACCTTCAAACGCCTTGCTGCCAATTTCTTTTGGTTGGGGATGAAGAAGGATGTGCAGAATTTTGTTCAACGATGTGATATATGTCAACGAAATAAATCTGACTCCATGACTCCAGCGGGTTTGCTACAACCACTGCCACTTCCAGAGCGTGTATGGGAAGACATTTCAATGGATTTCATTGAAGGACTACCGACTTCCTGCAGTTTTTCAGTGATCATGGTGGTCGTAGATTGCCTTTCCAAATATGGCCACTTTGTTGCTGTCAAGCATCCATATTCTGCCAAAACCATTGCCGAATTATTTGTCAAAGAAATCGCACGACTTCACGGCATACCGCGTGCCATTGTCTCAGACCGCGATCCCATATTTACCAGTCAGTTTTGGGTCGAGTACTTTTGCCTTCAAAGGTCTGACCTATGAATGAGCTCTTCGTATCACCCTCAAACGGATGGACAAACTAAAGTCCTTAACCGTTGTTTGGAGACATATTTACGTTGCTTTACGAGTTTTCGGCAGAAACAGTGGAGTCGCTGGCTTCCTTAGGCTGAATATTGGTACAACACCTCTCATCAATCTGCCATCAAAATGACGCCATTCGAAGTAGTTTATGGCCTGCCACCCCCCACGGTACACAGTTATGAAGTTGGCTCCACATCGGTTGCCTCGGTTGAGACTACTTTATGCAAGAGAGATGACTTGTTGCGGCTTTTGAAGGAGAATATGCAAACAGCCCAGAATAGAATGAAGATTAATGCTGATTGTCACCGTCGTGAGGTGATATTTGAACCAGGTGATTTTGTCTTCCTTCGGCTTCAGCCATTTCGGTAACTATCTATTCGAACCAAGGGCAATATGAAGCTTTCTCCACGCTTCTATGGTCCCTACAAAGTGTTGGAACAAGTGGGAAAGGTGGCTTATTGTCTTGACTTGCCATCTCATTCACGTTTGCACCCAGTTGTTCATGTGTCTCAGTTGAAGAAACAGCTTGGCCAAGCGGATCGTGCAATCAGTGACTTACCCAATGTGGATGATAAGGGTTTAATCACTTTGAAGCTAGATCAGATTGTTGATTTTCGTTGGACTCGCCGTGGTCGACAAGTCTTACAAGAGGCCTTCGTTCACTGGACTGGTGTTAGCGAAGATGACGCTACTTGGGAACCATACAAGGAATTACAGCAAAGATTCTCTCAGTTAAATCTTGAGGACAAGATTCGTCTGCAAGGGGAAGGGAATGTTATGTCTGAAGAAAAGGGTGCACTGTTAGCTCTTGTCGTGGATGGATAGAATTGCATTTGAAATTCGTGTTTGGATGACTATGGAGTTGCTGCTGCATTCGTATCTGAATTATGGTTATCTAGATAAAGTTATATTTCAATTGGTATTTGTATTTGAGTTTCTAAGAAGTTGAGTCCCTTTAGGATTATCTATTAGTGATAGAGAGAAATCATAGCACACAGCATCATAGGCTTAACCCGTCAGCTTCTACTCAGGCTGACGGGTTAAGTCATGAAGGATGCGGATCCTAACGCTGACAGACAGGGACAGGCTGACGAGGAAGGAAATCCGCGAAGGGCTTAAGGGGCTAATTCCGTTCAAAGGCTGTCGACCCTTCATGGCTGAAGGAAATGAGACAAGATGACGGGTCAGAGGCCGACGGTTCTTATGAAACCTTGACTTGTCCACCACGCATGAATGATAGAGTCCTATAAGGAAAGGATTTCGCAATCTACGCTCATAAGGATTCTTATATGGAATAGACTTCTACTTCAAGAAAGAGAGGTCAACCCTCTACTACTATAAAAATCCCAATACCCTCACAAATCGAGGTACGCATAATTAACCCCTCTCTAGCACTCTAGAGTTGAAAAAAGTTCTAACTTGACCTTCGGAGGGTATTTGGCCGGCACCACATCGGTGCTCTCTGTGAGGTTTCCTCCTTTTTGTTGTGCAGGTGTCGTTTCGAGCGTACAAGCACTGTACAACTCACTGGTGAGATTTTCGGCATCATCAGTTGGCGCTGTCTGTGGGAAACCTCTGTAAGCCATACTATCGTTTCCCGGACTAAAGGGTTGCATGGTACTCACTCGCTCGATGGCAACCACTAACGACGTTCAAGGAGAGGAGCCACCCACGACTACCCTCGAGAGACAAGTTCGGACTCTTGGTGCTGCCGTGGAGCGTCTCACCAAGCAAAACCACGACTTGGAAGAACAGCTGCGCCAGAAGAATGCAGCACTGAACGACCAACAAGAGGATCAGGAAGGGACCAGCACTCCAAAGAAAAATCAGGAGAAACTTGAAGGCAGCCACGCCCCGAGCAAACCGGAGAGGCAGAACTTGAGCAGGCCATCCCTCACGGATGCGACTCCACCGCATATTATCGCAGAGATGCAGGCGATAAGGGAACAGATGGAGGTTATGATGAACGCGCTCAAGGGACAAATTTCCAGTGATCTTGACGATTTAGTCAACCGCACCGACTCGCCCTTCACTGTGGCCGTGAACTCCTTCCCCCTACCCCACAAATTTCGCATGCCGCATATCGACAGCTATGACGGAGTGAAGGATCCTCTGGACCATCTAGAAACTTTCAAGACCCTAATGCATCTTCAGGGGGTAGCAGACGAGATCATGTGCAGGGCCTTCCCCACAACACTCAAAGGCCCCGCAAGGGTATGTTTCAGCCGACTGACGCCCAACTCCATCAGCACCTTCAAGGAACTAAGCGCTCAGTTCAACACACATTTCATTGGGGGTTACAGATATAAGAAGTCCACGGCATGCTTGATGAGTATCAAGCAACGAGAGGACGAGACGCTGAGATCTTACATAACGCGCTTTAATAAGGAAGCGCTATCGATTGATGAGGCCGACGACAAAATACTTGTAGCAGCCTTCACAAATGGGTTGCGAAAGGGTAAGTTTTTGTTCTCCCTATACAAAAAGGACCCCGAAGACCATGTAGGAAGTACTCTACAGGGCCACTAAGTATATGAACGCTGAGGACGCGCTGCAGGCCCGAGAAGAGAAACCAAGAAAAAGGGAGAGGCAGGACGATGCAGGACAAGATCAAGGGCGGAAGAGACCGAGAACGGGAGATCGAAGAGACGAGAGGCGTTCTAAACCTCCAGGAGGAAGGTTCACCAGCTTCACCCGGATAGATCAAGTCCTAATGCAGATCAAGGACGAAGGGGCTCTGACCTTCCCTGGAAAGCTGAAGGGAGATCCCAACAGGCGTTCTAGAGACAAATACTGCCGCTTCCACAGAGATCACGGCCATGACACATCCGACTGTTACGACTTGAAGTAGTAGATTGAGGCCCTCATAAGACAAGGGAAATTGCAGAAGTTTGTAAGCAAAGAGAGAACGAATCCACCACCTCAGGAATAGCCCCCTCAACGGGACAATGACTGCCCTAGACCACCCATTGGCGACATCAGGATGATTGTAGGAGGGACGCCTACCGGGTCATCCAAAAAGGCTCGGAAGACGTACCTCAGGATGGTCCAAAATGTCCAGCTGACGGGCTCAGTACCAAAAATATCACGGAGAGAAAGCCCCGTCATCAGGTTCTCCGAAGAAGATGCGCAACGTCTTCACCATCCGCACGACGATGCGCTTGTTATCAGTTTGCAAGTGGGGGACTACAACTTGCACTGGGTGTTGATCGACAATGGGAGCTCGGCGGACATCCTATACTACCCGACGTTCCAGCAGATGGGAATGAGTAGAGAACAATTAATTCCGACGGATGCCCCACTCGTCGGTTTTGGAGGAACGAGGGTGTTTCCCCTAGGCGCGGTCACATTGCCTGTAACAGCAGGCGACTATCCTCAGCAGATCACAAAGGACGTGATGTTCCTCGTGGTCGATTGTTCGTCCGCCTACAATGCTATCTTAGGGCGACCCACCCTCAACTCATGGAAGGCGGCAACCTCGACTTATCACTTAATGATCAAGTTCCCTACCGAATACGGAATAGGTGAACTACGTGAGAATCAGGTGGCCGCACGCGAATGCTACGTAGCTATGATGGAAATGGAAGATCAACTCCAAGCCATGAGCATAGAAGAACATCGATGTACGACGGAACCCGTTGAGAAGCTTGAAGAAATATCCCTTGACAACTCCAAGCCTGAACAAACAACAAAGATTGGGACCCTTGCAAGTCCCATGATCCGACAAGCACTTACAGCCTTCCTCAGAGAAAATCGGGACGTATTCGCCTGGAGTCACGAGGACATGCCAGGGATAGACCCTTCAGTCATGGTGCATAAGCTGAATGTATCATTCTCCTTTCTACCCATCCGGCAAAAGAAGCGGGTGTTTGCCCCCGAACGGGATCAAGCCATAGCTGAAGAAGTTCGCAAGCTACAGGAGGCAAACTTTATTAGAGAAGTTTACTACCCCGACTGGCTAGCCAACGTAGTGATGGTCAAGAAAGCTAGCGGGAAGTGGAGGATGTGCGTAGACTTCACCGATCTAAACAGAGCGTGCCCCAAAGATAGCTATCCCCTCCCGAGGGTCAACACTCTAGTAGACTCTACAGCTCAACACCAACTATTAAGTTTTATGGACGCTTTCTCCGGATACAACCAAATTAAGATGCACGAAGCCGATCAGGAGAAAACTTCGTTCGTGATCAGCCAAGGCCTCTTCTGTTACAAAGTAATGCCGTTTGGTCTTAAAAATGCAGGCGCAACATACCAGAGGCTTATGAACAAAATGTTCGCACCACAAATCAGGAGAAATGTCCAAGTCTACGTAGATGATATGCTAGTGAAAAGCCGAAGGGAGGAAGATCACTTGGAAAACCTCAGGGAAACATTCGACACTCTTCGCTCTTACAACATGAAGCTAAATCCAGGAAAGTGCGCCTTTGGGGTGACGGCAGGAAAATTCCTAGGATTCATGGTTTCCCAAAGAGGCATCGAAGCCAATCCGGACAAAATCCGAGCTATAATGGAGATGACACCACCAAAGAATGTGAAGGAAGTACAAAGCCTTAACGGCAAGATAGCGGCACTAAATAGGTTTGTCTCAAGGGCAACTGACAAGTGCTTACCCTTCTTTCGCACACTGAAGAGATCTTTCGAGTGGACTGCCGAGTGCCAGCAAGCGTTCGAGGAATTGAAAACTTATCTCTCTTCCCCCCCACTGCTGAGTCCCTCGCAACCGGGTGAAGAGCTTTTCCTCTATCTCGCCGTCTCCCCAGCCGCCGTCAGTGCCGCCCTGATCAGAGAAGAAAAGAGGGTGCAGAAACCTGTGTACTACACAAGCCGGGCGCTACGCGGAGCCGAAGAAAGATATCCGCCCATGGAAAAACTCGCATTCGCGCTGGTTACAGCAGCGCGCAAACTAAAGCCGTACTTTCAAGCCCACACGATGATCGTCCTAACTGACAAGCCTCTGCGACGGGCAATGAGCAACCCTGAAGCTACTAGGCAATTGGCGCTATGGGCCATAGAATTAAGCGAGTTTGACATCCAGTACCACCCGCGAACCGCCATTAAAGGACAGGTCGTTGCAGATTTCGTAGTTGAGTTCACAAATGGCGAAGACAGGGGGGCAGAAGAATCTCTCCAATGGAGCATACACGTTGACGGATCCTCCAACAGGCAGGCTGGAGGGGCCGGCGTCGTGCTACACTCACCAGAAGGAGACATGGTCGAATGTATGATCCGCCTTGAGTTCCCTACCACCAACAACGAGGCAGAGTACGAAGCTCTGATAGCAGGGCTTGACCTTGCCAAGGTTGCAGGAGCCGAAAGAGTAATCATTCACTGCGACTCTCAAATTGTGGTCAACCAGATAAATGGGGATTATGAGTGTAAAGGCGAAAGGATGAAAAAATATCTGGACCAAGCAAGGTAGAGGGTAGACGAGATGAAGGCTGAAATTACACAGATTCCCCGAGGAGAAAACGAGCAAGCTGATCGCCTAGCCAAAGCCGCTTCAGCTGAACAAATGGCCACCCTTGGTAACGTACTCTCTTTCGTTCAACTCTCTCCACTTATAAATTCTGTCAATATACAGGAGCTTGGTTCCGAAAGCAACTGGACTACGCCATTAGTGTGCTACTTAAAGAACGGCGTATTACCGGACGGAAAGGAGGCTGCAAGAAAGCTGAAGATCCAAGCAGCGAGGTTCGTCCTGATAAGAGACGTCTTGTACAAAAGAGGCTTCTCCCGCCCCTACCTGCGATGCCTAGGTCCTGAAGAAGCAGATTACGTCATGAGGGAAGTGCACGAAGGAATATGTGGAAACCACTCAGGGTCGAGGTCATTAATACACAAGCTAGTACGAACGGGGTACTTTTGGCCAACTATGCAGAAGGATGCCGAGGCCTATGTAAAGAAGTGCGACAAGTGCCAAAGGTTCAGCAATTTTATCAGACAACCATCTGAAGAGCTTACCCCGATGATGGCGCCGTGGCTGTTCGCCCAATGGGGACTGGACATCATGGGACCGTTTCCTACGGCAATACGACAGCTGAAGTTTCTAGTAGTAGACATCGACTACTTTACGAAATGGGTAGAAGCTGAAGCCTTGGCCACCATTACGGAGAAAAACGTACGCAATTTTTTTTGGAGATGCATCATATGCAGATTTGGCATCCCTAGAGTCTTAGTCTCGGACAACGGGAAGCAATTTGACAACGATGCCTTCCGGGACTTCTGCTCGCAACTAGGGATACGAAACCACTACTCCTCCCCCGCCCACCCTCAAGCCAACGGACAGGTCGAAGTCACGAACCGATCCTTGCTGAAGATTATCAAGACTCGGCTCGAGGGGGCAAAGGGTATATGGGCTGAAGAGTTGCCGAGCATACTTTGGGCCTACAGGACGACGGCAAGGACACCGACACGGGAGACACCATCCCGGCTAACATACGGAAGCGAGGCTGTCATCCCAGCCGAAGTCGGCCTCACAAGCTACAGGGTGCACAACCATGACGAAGGGAAAAATGACGAAGCCATATGTCTACAGCTCGATCTAGTGGACGAAGTCAGGACAGCAGCAGGGCAAAGGCTCGCATGATACCAGGACCGCATGGCCAAGCACTACAACTCCCGGGTCAGGCACAGAGACTTCCAGGTTGGAGACCTCGTTCTAAGGAAAGTCATGGGCCCAACAAGAGACCCAACCCAAGGAAAACTCGGCCCGAATTGGGAAGGACCTTACCGAGTCACGACGTGGCAGAGGAAGGGCACCTATCATCTGGAGACACTGGACGGACGGAAGCTATCGCATCCTTGGAATGCTGAGCACTTGCGAAAGTACTACCAGTAAAGGCGATGACATGAAGAACAACACCTATCTTTTTATTCTTAGGTTTACTGTTTACTTTTAAGTATCCACTACAATAAGCCCAACGGGCATGCTCTTTTTTTTTTACTTCGGCTTTGCTACAATAAGCCCGAAAGGGCAGGTTTTTCTTTTTTGGGCTACTTTTTATATAGATGCATGGCAATAAGAGGAATTTATTCAGAACTATTGAAGTTTCTACTTACAAATGTAAATTCATAGGAGACTGACAAATTGCCCATCCACAAGATGGACAAAGCAGTAAAACTGACGGTCTAAAAATGACCGAGTCCACAAGATGGACAAATCAATAAAGTTGAGGGTCTTAAAATGACCAAGTCCACAAGATGGACAAAGCAGTAAAGCTGACGGTCCAAAAATGACCGAGTCCACAAGATGGACAAATCAATAAAGCTGAGGGTCTTAAAATGACCAAGTCCACAAGATGGACAAAGCAATAAAGCTGACGGTCTAAAAATGACCAAGTCCACGAGATGGACAAATCAATAAAGCTGAGGGTCTTAAAATGACAAGTCTGTAAGATAGACAAAGCAATAAAGCAGACGGTCTAAAAATGACCAAGTCCACAAGATGGACAAAGCAATAAAACTGACGGTCTAAAATAGAAGACTGACGGAGTGTGTAAGTCAAAAAACTCAGCTATTAGGCTGACGGTCCAAAAAGAAAAACTGTCCAAAACCCAACAAATGGACAAGTCTATAAGACTGATGGTCTAAAAAGGACTGAAGCTGTCAGTCCACAAAAGGACGAGTCTATAAGGCAGACGACCTTGTCCCGGGATAGTAGAATTGTGCCAAAATTTCTACAAGCAACGAAACGAAATGATAAAAAACTGACGGTTTTATTAAGTAGAATATTACGCCAAGCAGCTCAATATAAAGTTAAACTGACGGTTTAGTAAAGCTAACGGTGCACTAAACTGAAAGGGCCCACAATCCTGATTTCGTTCTTTCAAGTCATAACATAAAAATTAGACAAGCTCCACATCAAGCAAAAGTAGCTATACACAAGTAATCAAGAACGACGGCGTTGCAAACAAGTCAAAGCCCAAAAGGGCATTTAAAGAGTTGTTAAAGTATTACAAATAGGGGCCCAAGGGGCACTTAATGAAGCTGTTTGCTAAATAAATAAAAGAAGGAAAAACATGAATTACAAAAATAAAAAGGCGTCACTTTTTTTGAACAGAAGGATCTTCTCCGTCAAGCAATTCCACAGAAGGGGTAGGAGCAGTTGTTAGAAGGTTCGCAGCAGGTTGGGCCGAAACAACTCCACTACCTCCATGAGGAGAATCCTCTAAGTCGTCAGCACCAGCAGTAACGACATCATTAGCAGGCGTCATAGGCTAGGCGTCATCTAGGGTGATGCCAGACAGGTCCAACTCAGGGAAAGCTGACGCCACTTGTCTGAGGCAGTCATCAAATCCTGTGCCATAGTATCCACCACAGGAATCAATGAAAGAATCTGACGCCTTGAATTTCTCGACCGCGTCAGCCCCTGCAGTCTCCATCTGTTCACGAAGAGTCATCAGCTCTTTCTCTAACTCACCCTTCTGACGACCTGCCTCCTCCAGCTTCTCCATTACTTCTTTCAGCTTGACGTTAAGGACGCGCATTGCCTCTTTGTACTGAGCTTGTTGGTCTCGCATAGTGGCATTATGTTTATTGACGCGGGTGACGACACCCTCCTTGGCCACGCACCGGTCCTGAAGAGCCTTTACGCAAACCAAGACCTAGAAAATGATACAACCGTCAGTCGTTAAATAGGAAAAATATGAAAGAACCAGTTAAGAAAGACAGCTTACCCGGGTGAGGTCAAACAAAGCTGACGTCCCCAGCTCCTCCGTCGCCAACAGATCACAAGGATCTATGTCCGTCGGCTTTATAAGTGATTCCACTGCCTCAACAGCAAAATCCTTGTGAGTCAGCAGGCGACGGGGACCCTTCAGGATGGGACCAGAAGAAGTCATCACACCTTTCCCAGCCCCGTGACTTGACTTAGGAGACGGCTTCTCTGGGGGTTCATTCCCAGAAGCGACGGCTGCCTTCTTGAGGGGACGGTTGGCGTCCTCGTCGGATTTCCTCTTGGAGGAACCCTTGGTGACAACCTTGGGGGTCGATGAGGATGTCATCTCCCCCTTTGCCTTCTTCTCTTCCTTCAGGCGGGCAGCGGCAGCCCTTATCCGTTGCTTAGCTACGTCTATCTCTGCGAAAGAAACATATAAGAAACAATATAAAAATAGTTTCGAAAATAACATGGTCAAGGTACTCACGGTGACGGGAGAATTCTTCTAGCCTACGAGCCTCAGGCGTCGGTTCAGGACCCCCACAGTAAGTGTAAAGATAATCAAGGGTAATTAAGTCTCGACACGACCGCTCCTCTAGAGGGATCTCCAAAATCTGACGGATGAAGTCTTCCTACTCGTCAGTTATGGAAGGGCGAACGAGGGCTAAAAAAAAAAAAAAACAAAACAAACAAACTGACGGCGTTAGAACCATTGAAAAACAAAAATTACTTGCTTAAGTTGACGGGTCAAAAGCTGATGGCTAGAACCTGATTCTTTTACAAACGCCCAAGTATTGTCAAAGTAGCCATGGGGTATCGTTTCCCATTCTTCCTGACGGCACACCCAGTCCGTCCCTTCAACAAAAAAGAACCTACTCTTCCAGGCTCTATTAGAGTCTGGCATCTCGGACACCAATCTCAAATCCTTCTCCCTGACGGCAAAATGATACATCCCCTTGGATGAAGAAAGGTGCCGGGGCCTGTAACAATAAAAAAATTCGTCCAAGGAAAGCTGACGGTGCCCTCCACTTAGACGACCCCATAATACTTCCGCGCCAATGAAGATCCTCCACGAGTTGGGAGCAATCTGACTGACGGACAAACCAAGAAAATCAGCCAACTGACGGTGTAAGGCCGTCAAGGGCAATCTAAGTCCTGCTGCAAACATGGCATCGTACATACCAACATCTGCAGTTCTTCCTGTATAACATTTTTCACCTTCCCTAGGTGGACGGATGGGAATATGGTCGGGGATTTGGAAGCGGATGCGTAATTCTTTAAAGATCTTGTCCGTCATTTTTGGAAGGAACTTATTTACAGCCCACTCCTTGGGCAGGATGAAGGGACGGTTACCTCCAGGACTTCCAGAAGTCCCTTCACAAGATCCCTCGTCACCCTCATCCCCGTCACCACTTATCTCTCCTACTTCGACTTCACTCTCCTCACCTATTACCTCCTCCTGACCACCGTCTCCATGACTTCCTACCTCTTCGATGGGAGTCTGGGCTGACGTTTCCCTCCCTGACGACTAGGAAAAGCTCCCGGACTCACTACCTAAACCAAATACCTCGTCGTAGCCCGCTCCATCGCGGACCGACGACCGGTCACTCGACGCGTCACTCAACATCTGACTACCTACAAGTGACGGGTGTAATCTAAGCACCTAGGATGACGACCTCACTTTAAAGAAAATTAATTGAAATAAAGCATGTGCAAAAAGACACTTACGAGTATTCCAAAAGTGACGGTTGAAGAGGTGACGACAGAAACGTTGGCAGTACTGACGGAGGATAGGCGACGAATGTGCTCTCCAGAAATCAGTAAAAGTGAAATAGGAAAAATGAGGAGAGGTGGACACTATATATATTAAGGAAACGCACGGAAGATGAAGCGACGCCCTCGTCTAGACACAGAACCAACCCGAGCGCGCCACATGCCCGGGCATTTAATATTGACTGCTCGAGGTGTCAGCTGTGGAAAAATTTTCTCTCTCCTGGCCCAAGCAACATATAGTGACGAATGAATACTCCATAGCCCGTCAGTTATAACTGACGGAGATATGGAGTAGGGGGCAACTGATAGGGAGAAATCATAGCACACAACATCATAGGTTTAGCCCGTCGACTTCTACTCAGGCTGACGGGTTAAGCCATGAAGGATACGGATCCTAACGCTGATGGACAGGGACAGGCTGACGGGGAAGGAAATCCGCGAAGTGCTTAAAGGGCTAATTTCGTTCAAAGGCTAACGACCCTTCATGACTGAAGGAAATGAAACAAGCTGACGGGTCAGAGGCCGACGGTTCTTATGAAACCTTGACTTGGCCACCACGCATGAATGATAGAGTCCTATAAGGAAAGGATTCCGCAATCTACGCTCATAAGGATTCTTATATGGAAAAGACTTCTACTTCAAGAAAGAGAGGTCAACCCTCTACTACTATAAAAACCCCAATACCCTCACAAATCGAGGTACGCATAATTAACCCCTCTCTAGCACTCTAGAGTTGAAAAAGTTCTAACTTGACCTTCGGAGGGTATTTGGCCGGCACCACACCGGTGCTCTCTGTGAGGTTTCCTCCTTTTTGTTGTGCAGGTGTCGTTCTGAGCGTACAAGCACTGTGCAACTCCCTGGGGAGATTTTCGGCATCATCAATTAGTATTTGGATAGTCATAGGATTATCTATGGTTATCTATTTGTCAATTGAATTCCTAGGACTTGTATTTAACGTGAAAGGCAATGAATAAAGGAGCAGAGAATTATTATCCAAATTCCCTCTCTATTTTCTTATTTAGGAGACCGGTCATCTCGAATACGACCAAACAACTACCTATTCCTTTAGAGATTAAACCTAGTCATAACATAAGACATGACCCTTTTGTGGTGATAGTGTTTTATGGTATAGGAAAGCTGCTGAAGAATTATTATCGAATGAAGCTTGTGTTTAAAACAAAGCTGTAATTATGTTGGCTTTCATTCTTCCTGCTGCTGGCATGAAACTATTGCTGTGACTTGGAAGATTACATTTATCCAACAAGAGAAAGGGAAATTCTTTGGAGCTTATGGCTGTGTTTTATTTAACTGACAACTATTGTCTTAGGATTATGCATATTATTTGATCTGGCAATGTCATACATGCATAGCAAACATAATCTTGTTTCATTTTTGTCCTAGCGACAAAATTGTAATGAGCATAGCTTTAGGTTTTAGTCCTTAATTCCAAATGTCTATTTATAACTTACTATTTGAATGTTAAGTACGTTTGAGTTGGTAGCTTTTGATAGGACCAGCATTACAAAAGGCTCGAAAATGTTGTTGACTTCTTGTTATTGGAAAATAAAAACAAACCCAAGGGTGAGGGAAGAGTGAGAGACTTTCTCCTCCTTTAACCTATCAGACCATATAGGAACAGATATTTTTTTCATCGAAATTTGTTTTAATGGCCAAACAATTTACAATTGCCATACAAGGCTGGATAATTGCTTCAAATAATTTTATAATTTGTAAATCCATATAATTCAACACAATTTAGTACAAAATTACTGGTGAGGCTCCTTGGCATAAAAAATAAATAAATTTTTTTTTTCATAATGGTTTACATGCAATTTAGAAAATTTTGTCAGAAATGCATCTTTATAAAGTCCTGGGTCGAACAATGGGATGACAATAAGGCAGGACTGCCTTGCCCCCGCCACACATAGTAGTGATTTTGCTCTAAACCTGCCCCGTTGTTCAAGGTGACTTGCCATGGCACGTTCCTGTCCTACAACCAAAAAAAAAAAAAGTCAAATTCCTCATACAAAACATTATTGAAAAAAAAAATTCTTTAATGCTATATTTGAAGAGAAGCCAAATAAAATCACATCCAGGAGAACCTTGTAAAACATTATTGTCGCCATGTTTGCTAGTCCCTGAACTTCTTGGAAAACCGGTTGAGGAGCAATTTGGATGTGAATGTGCTTAATCATCTTTTTTAATGTTGCAATATCATCCATGATGGGCATATTTTCCAAGCTAGTAAAGCGATGTGTCTAAATTAGCTTCGCTCCTTGATTTGATTTTAGAAAAAGGATTATCTCCCTCAAACCTTGCATCCATGCCTCATATAATGCTTCTCTGATTGTGGATAATTGGTTGTTCTCATCATTGCAAGAGTGCCATGAATAACAACCTTTACGAATGGACTGGCCTAAACGATTTTTGATCACAAAGGCACCTCCATTCCAATTAGCTTTGCGCGAATGCTTTTTGTGTCAACTATTATTATGGCTTGCCAATTTTGATTTTGACATGAAATTTGGTTTTCAACACTTACGGTAGTTGTTGAACCATTTTGGAGACCTTCATCTAAATCTATTTTCCATTATGTCAGGAGTTTTTTGGTGTTTGAAATGGCTTGTTGAACATCAGTAGTTTTATTTTCAAAGATAACCTTATTTCTGTTTGTCCAAATGACCCAAAGAGTGGCACTAATATCTTTAAGAACTTTATCTTCTTGTCCATTACCTGCTTTGTAATTTTTGAGAGTGGTTATCAGCCATTGTTGAACAAATGGAATAGCAGCAGATCGAAGGTTCTGAGATGAGACAAACCATAAAACTCTAGCAAAAGGACATTTGAGAAAAAGATGATCCAACGTTTCATCTTCTTGATCACACATTACACATTCGGGACTGACCATTATTTGTCTTCTAATTAGCTCCATTCTAGTGGGTAACCCATTGTGTAAAAGCTTCCATAAGAACATACATATTTTATATGAGATTTTTAGTTTCCAAAGATTTTTCCAACCCATTCCATTCATACCATAATTAGCTATCCCATCTTGCTCCATAGTAATTACAAATTAGTTAGTTGAATTGTGTAAATTATAATTAGTTATTGAAAATGATATTAAATAGTTGAATGGAAATCTAATATTTTTATTAAGTTTGAGAAAATTTCCCAAACCAATCCTTATGAGTTGATTCGGGTTTGGTTTTAAAATATCCGAATCCAGCATTACCCAATCCATGTACACTTATATATCATTTTGTATGAAATAATTGTTTTTCTCTTTAGATAGGAATTAGTCACATCTTAAGTAAAGTTTTGTTACTTTAGCTTGAATAATTGAAACAATCAAACAATCTGCAAGATGTTAGTTTATTGGTTCCTAATGTCTTATGAGATCTATGAGATTTTTGGTTCAAAACCTTCTTCTTCTTCTTCTTCTTCTTTTTTTTTTTTTTTGGTTGGACTGGTTCAAAACCATTAACTAGCAATCTAGCATCTTAGGGCCAACCATACAATTTGAGTCTTGAAGCGATGGAGTAAGCCTAGAGGCATCTTTGAAGCATTTGGGGCCATCAACATTTTCAAGGGACTTCTCTAAATAATATCATAGATGGGAGATTACACACACCGCATGAATAATAAGTTTTTTATTTTATTTTAATTTTTTGCCTAAATGCAAAATGCATCATCTAAATTTTACCAAAATTCATTTTAGTCTTATAACTTTGCACACTTTTGTAGTCTTCCAACTTATTTAATTAATAAATTTATTATTTAATTGTTGAACACTTTTAGAAAAAAAATAAAATAAAACAAGAAAAGAAGCTAGTTTCATGGCCAAATTTACCATTTAACACCATTTTAGGAACAATTTCATTAGTTAGCAGGTTTTCAAAACATATTACAATATTAGCATACTAGCGTCTCGAGTCTCTTAGACTTGAGTTCACTGTAGCAACTCGAGCCAAAGAGACTCGAGTTCTATGTGTTGGTAGAACTGAGGTGGATTTAATATCCATGTGGAATTCGAGTTTTAGACACTCGAGTTCCTTTCTTGTTCTTCCTTTTCTTGTTCTTTCTCTTCTCTTCCTTTGTTCTTCTTTCTCTAGACCCAAATAAAAAACAACCCCACATATTCATAATATCTTTGCATGAAGTATAAACCAAAACCCAAAAATCACGATCTCGGCACCGAAGCGACTCTCTTAACTTTGCATTAGAGCAGCTTGGGTTTGTTGTTTCTCTTTGATATTGTTGCTTGGTTTTATTATTTTTTGGGTTTGTTGTCTCTGGTGGTATTGTTGCTTGGTTTTGTTGTTTTCTGTTTTCTGGGTTTGTTGTCTTCGAAAGTAGGTTTGGGGTTCTGAGTGTTCAAAAGATCAATTAGATGTGAGTGTTTGGGTTTAGGTTTAGAGGAGAGGCAAAGGCTGAGGTTGAGAAGCCACCCTCATAGTGGTGGTGGCTAGGCTTCGTGATGGGTTAGGAGGCTGTGCCTCATTTAGATCAGAAAGATTAGATCAAGGTCTAGAAGGAGATAGACTCAAATTGAAGAGAGAAGAAAGGGCTTAGGCTGAGTGATGTAGGGTGATGATGCCAAAAAATCGTTAATAAGCTGCGCAGTCCTCACATGCTTTAGACAAAACCTGTGAAACAGAGACAAAGAAAACCCTACAGAGAGCACTGGTGTGGTACCGGCCAAATACCCTTCGAAGGTTAAGTTAGAAAGAATTTCTACAACTCTAGAGTGCCAGATCTGGGAAAAATTACGCGTACCTTGATTTGTGAGGGCTTTGGGGTTTTTATAGTAGTGTAGAGCTAACCTTCATTTCTTGGTGCAGAAGGTCTTTCATTGTAGGGAAGATCCTCATTAATACACATATTTTGCGGGATCCTTTCCTTGTAGAGATTCCTTTGATTAGGGTTAATCATGGGATACAAGACATTTTCATATTAGGTTTCTTGGAGACCATTTAAGCCACGTAAGTGCCACGTGGCTTTGCTACCCATCTCCCTTGCATCCATCCATCTCATTGGAATCCGTCCACTACAAAGAGTCCATCCGTCTTGCTTGAGCTCGTCCACTTCAAAGAGTCTGTTTGTCTCTCTGCCTTTCTGTCCAAGATACGATTCCCTCTACCAGTTCTTTGACTATTAGGCCATTTAGACTATCTCTTTTGGCAACACCATCACTTATGACTAACGATGTTGATTGGATCCGTCTGCCTTAGGATTTATCCCTATCAGCTGCCCCCTCACTCTATGGGTCCATCGCTTGGTATCCCAAACAGGCACATGGAGTGATGGTCTCACCTAGTTCTAAGGAGTCGTGTTTTGATTGACAGGGTAGTTGAGAGTCATAAATGTTGGGGGGAAGCGTCTCTTCGTCTTCCGTGCCGTTTCCTTTATATATAAGTTGCTTTCCCCCTCTATTTCTACTTTTCACAACCATTTTCCAGTGTCAGAGCACCACCGTCATCTGCAAGAATCTGTCACTCCGTCTCCTCAGTGCGTCCGTTCACCACACCGTTTCCATTTCTTTTCTGCATTGCACACCTATAAGTGCTCTCTGTCCTATACACATATTTTCTTATTTTCTTATTTTCTTTAAGTATTGTATGTCCGTCGCATACGCAGACCTGTAGAGTCTTAGGAGTTTATTCGTCACGCATAAGTGTAATAGATGTCTAGTAAAGCGTAAAGTGAACAATCGTGTGTCCGTGAAGTAGCGGGCTATGATTAGGTGTACCCGTTAGGTCAAGACGACCCCGGTGCCTCATATTCTAAAAGGGTTCCGTCTGCCAACTCACCTTCCGAGGAGGAGGAGGAGGATTCGGACGTGGACGAGTCAGAGAGTGGTACAGATGGAAACTTAGATAGCAAGGAGAACGTTGAATCTCCTATTAGTTCTGTCATTGGCCCTAATGGCCTTAGGAATTTTGTTCTTTCCCTCATGTGGATGGTTAACGATTTTAACCCGACCATTAAAAGAAAACACTTTGACACCTTACAGGAGAGATATCAAATTCCTGCCGACATCCCCATCCGTCTGCCTTTTAAGTTTGAAAAGTGCTATTACCGTGGTGCTGATGACATCAAGGTGTATGAGCAAATGTTCAAGGCAGGATTTAGACTGCCTTTGAGTGCTCTCCACCGTCACTTACTCCAATACCTAGGACTAGCCGTCACCCAGATTGCTCCGAATGCTTGAAGAATCTTCCTTGGTGCGGAGGTGTTGTATGGGGTTCTAAGTAAGGGGAGGCGTCAACTAACCGTGGAGGAGTTCTTCCATTGTTACCATCCTTCTGAGATAGTCAAGTCTAAGGGCATTTACAGTTTCCTACCAAGGAAACCATTGCTTAGGCTAGTGTATGAGACCCCTAATTCCAACCGGAACTGGAAGAACTGGTACTTCTTCATCCAAGGAGACAACTGGATGTGCCACCCTGATGAACAGGAGAACATGCCCCTTGTTGATAGAACTTGGGGTATAATGCCTCCATCTGGTAGGCGTCCGTTTGCTTAAATTTGCTTATTTATTTATTTTGTTCATTTTACTTGTTAGTCTAACCATCTTTTGTTGCAGCTCAAGACCATCCAGAGGTTAACTTTGAACAATGGAGCTTCTTGGAGAAGATCTTCAAAATTTCACTAAAGGAGAGGACGTGAAAGAAGCTCGTCACTTTGGACACCCTGCACTAGTACTGTGAGGGTCCCAAGCCTACAGATACTGCCCGTCGTTACGACACAATTGCACGCCAACGTGAGTCCATCACTTATTCCTTGCTCATTTAATTCTTTAGAAATTTTCTGCCTAACTCTTTCTTCCCATCCCCTTTGGCACAAAAATGGACAACGGCAAGAGGACTTTCATCCGCCAACAAGCCGCCGCATAGGCGAAGAAATGGCAAGAGGAGGGCGTGCCCCCTACCGAAAGGACGAGTCCAATCAAGCCATTCATTAAGTGGAAGACGACGAACAAGGTCGACTATCCTCCAAATAAGCCAAAGGTAATGATTACTCCAACCGTTGGGGAGACCCCTCCATCTACCAAGCTGCCTCCTCCACCCCGTCATGGGACTGGGAAAGGTTTAATGGCAGCCAAAGGTCTCGTCGTTAGGCAGCACACCCTTCCTCTGCGAGGACTCGCGATATGCCATCGGGTAACTCTCATCCATTATCAAGGACGATGATTATAAGGACTTAGACAACCATGCAACTGAGGCCATGGGTGAGACATGCCTTTTCAGCTTGGCTCAGGTGTGTAACCGTCCTCTTTCCCTTCCGTTTCTCAGTTACCCTTATTTCTAACCTTGTTTTGATTCTTGCAGGGGGGTGATAATGATGAAGGGCTTGATGAACCGTTGCATGGGCCAAGAGAAGCTGGTTGACCGTCTGAAGGAGAGGGCTAAGTTCGCAGAGATAGGGCTGCATGAGCTTAAGGCCTGGAGGGAGGTGCAGATCAAGAAGCTAGACATTACGAAGAAGGCCCTAAAGGAGTCAGAGGGTCATGCAGAGGCGCTAAAGAAGGTTCTTAAGGACAAGGAGGGGGAGATCTTTGCATTAAGGAAGTAAGTCCTTCGGGCTAAAGAGGATGAGAAAACAAAGTTTTGTAACTCCGACACCTTCTTTTACAAGCTTAGCGAGTGTTATGCTGATGATTTTAACGAGTGCCTCCATCAGGTCAAGGCTCTCTTCCCTGACCTGGACGTGTCTCAGATCTCCATTGAAATCGTGGCCTAGACTCTAGCCAGATCCGTCGAGCCTGAAGGTACCGACAAGCTATTTGAGGCTGACCCCACTCCCGACGCTCAAGGTGACAAAGAAGCCGCTCTACAAGATGAATAGGTTAAATCCGTCAAGGATGAGAATTGTCCTCTTGAGGAGGCCAAGACGGCTGATCATGAGAAGGTTGTGGACGAGGAGGCCCCCATTGACCAGCGTTAGATTTTGTAAATTTTATTTTTGTTTTATTATTGAAATCATGTAGAAAACAATGGTTGTATAACTTTAACATTTTTGGGTTTTTGATTCTAAGTTTATTTGCCTCCATTCCATCTAGAAGATTTCAATTTTATGCCCCTCGACTTCTTTTCGCTTAGATTTATATATGTCCACTAATAGATCAAGTGCATCCGTCCACTAATGGACTTTAATGAATCTCAATGTATCTTTTAAAATGTATCCATCCACTTACGGGACTTGTATAGATTTTCATGCATCCCTTGGGATGTGTCCGTCCACTAATGGACTTTATTAAATTTTAATGAATCCATGGGATGCATCCGTCCACTTCGTGGGACTTATATACATTTTTATGCATCTCTTGGACGTATCTATCCACTTCATGGGACTTATATAAATTTTGATGCATCTCTTGGACGTATCCGTCCACTTCATGGGACTTGTATAAATTTCAATACATGTCTTGGATGTGTCCGTCCACTAATGAATCCCTAGGATACATCCGTCCACTAATGAATCCCTAGGATACATTCGTCCACTTATAGGACTTATAAGAATTTTGATGTATCCTGTGGGATGTATCCATCCATTAATGGATGTGTTCACCTATTCTTAGGACTTGTATTTTTCTAGGCACCCCTTGGGATGTGTCCATCCCCTTAAGGACATATTTCAAGGCATCCCTTCAAGATGTATCCGTCCACTCATGGATGTTAATAAATTTCGAAGCATCCCTTAGGATGCTTTCGTCCACTTGTGGACTTAGTTGTAGACGTGGTTTTGTAGAAACGTGCATGATATATATGAATAAATCCTCTTATTATGATAAATACAAGCATAAGCCAAAAATTGTTCTTAAAAATAAAAATAAAAAGCTGTCATTTGGGCTAAAAAGTACTATAGATAATAAAAATTAACTAAAAAGAAATAAACTAGAAATGAAGAGTGGTGCTCTGCATGCCGTCGTCTACTGGTAGTATTTCTTTAGGTGCTCAGTATTCCATAGATGATGCAACTTCTATCCATCTAGCATCTCCAGGTGGTAGGTGTCTTTCCTCTACCATGAAGTGATTCTGTAAGGTCCTTTCCAATTAGGTCTTAGCTTTCCCTAAGAGGGATCTCTTATGCCACCCATCACCTTCCTCAGGACAAGATCTCCAACTTGGAAGTCTTTGTGTCTGACTCTGGAGTTGTAGTGCTTGGCCATGAGGTCCTGGTATCGTGCTAACCTTTGCGCAGCTGTTGCTTTGACCTCGTCTACTAGGTCAAGTTGTAGGCGCATGGCTTCGTCATTCCTATTCTCATCATGGTTCTCCATTCTGTAGCTTGTGAGTTCGACTTCAACAAGGATAACGGCTTCGCTCCAATATGCTAGTCGAAATGGTGTCTCTCCTGTAGGTGTTCTGGCTGACGTCTTGTACGCCCATAGTACACTTGGCAACTCATTTGGCCATATACCCTTTGCCCCCTCGAGCTGAGTCTTGATAATTTTGAACAATGATCGGTTTGTGACCTCAACTTGTCAGTTGGCCTGAGGGTGGGCGGGTGAGAAGTAGTGATTCTTGATCTCTAGCTATGAGCAAAAATCCCTGAATGACTCATTGTCGAAATGTTTTTCGTTGTCCGAGACCAATATTCTAGGGATCCCATACCTGCAGATGATGTTTCTCCAGACGAAGCTTCATACGTTTTTCTCTGTGATGGTGGCCAGTGCTTCAGCTTCCACCTATTTGGTAAAGTAATCTATACTGACCACTAGGAACTTCAGCTATCTTGCCATTGTCGGGAATGGGCCCATGATGTCTAACCCTTATTAAGCAAAAGGCGACGGAGCTGTCATCAGGGTGAGCTCTTATGTTGGCTATCTGACGATGTTACTGAACCTCTGACATTTGTCGCAGGCTTTGACATAGGCTTGGGCAACCTTCTACATGGTAAGCTAATAGTATCCTACCCGAATCAACTTGTACACTAGTGACCGTGACCCCGAATGGTTCTCGTAGATCCCTTCGTGAACTTCCCTCATGACATAATCCGCTTCCTCGGGGCTTAGGCATCTTAGGTATGGTCGGGAGAAGCCTCTTTTGTACAAGACATCCTTTATTAGGACGAATCATGCTGCCTGAACCTTCAACTTCCTTGCGACCTCCTTACCGTCAAGTTATGTGTTGTCTCTTAAATACAAAACTATTAGTGTGGTCTAGTTGTCTTGTGAGCCTATTTCCTACACATCCATGCCATCTATCAGGGGCAAAAGCTGAACGAAAGAAAGTACCTTATTAGGGATGAGCATGTGTTCTGCTGATGTGGCCTTGGCAAGACGATCAGCTTGCTCATTCTCTTCCCTTGGGATTTGAACAAATTTGGCCTGAAGGTTGCCTACTCGTTTCCTTACTTGCCCCAGGTATTTCTTCATCGTTCACCTTTGCACTCGTAGTCACCATTTGCTTGACCTGTGATCACATGAGTCACAATAAACAACCATCCTTATGGCCCCTGCTGCTTTGGCGAGATCCAGTCCTGCTACTAATGCTTCATACTCCGCCTCATTGTTGGTCGTAAGGAAGTCGAGATGAACCATGCACTCGAATTCGTCCCCTTCTAGAGAGTGGAGTACTATACCTGCTCCGCCAGCCTGCCAGTTGGACGATCCGTCCGTGTGGATACTTCATTGAGGACGCTCTTTTGGCCCCTGGCCTTCCATATTGGAGAATTCCTCAATGAAGTCAACGACCGCCTGTCCCTTCATGGCAGTGCACAGCGGTATTGCACGTTAAATTCGCTCAACTCAATTGCCCATAGGGCCATCCATCCAATGGTTTTAGGATTACTCATTCTCTCCGTAGAGGCTTGTCCGTCAGAACGACCATAGTGTGGGCTTGGAAATATGGCTTGAGCTTGTGAGCTGTTGTCATTAAGGCGAAGGCTAGTTTCTCCATCGGGGGGTACTTCTCCTTTACGCCTCGGAGTGCTCAGCTAGTGTAGTATACAAGCTTCTGCGCCCTGTCTTCTTCTCTGACTAAGGCTACACTGACAGCGGCCGGGGAAATGGCTAGGTAGAGAAATAGCTCCTCCCCTGGTTTGGAAGGACTTAGCAACGGTGGGGAAGAGAGATATGCTTTTAGGTCCTCGAATGCTTGTTGACACTTGGTCGTCCACTCAAAGGACTTCTTCAACGTGCGAAAGAAAGGCAGGCATTTGTCTGTTGCCCTTGACATGAACCTGTTCAGCGCCGTTACCTTGTTGTTGAGACTTTGTACTTCTTTTATATTCCTAGGTGGTGCCATCTCCATTATGGTTCGGATCTTGTCTAGGTTGACTTCAATGCCTCTTTGAGACACCATGAACACTAGGAATTTTCCAGCCGTTACCCCAAATGCACATTTGCTTGGATTGAGCTTCATGTTATAGGAGCGGAGGGTATCGAAGGTCTCCTTGAGGTCATCCAAATGGCTGTCTTCCAGTCGATTTTTCACTAGCATGTCGTCTACGTAGACTTGGACATTCCTCCCAATCTGGTGTGCAAACATTTTGTTTATAAGCCTTTGATACATTGCGCCCACGTTCTTGAGACCGAACAACATTACTTTGTAACAGAAAAGGCCTTGGCTGGTGATGAATGAAGTTTTCTCCTGATCAACCTTGTCCAGCTTGATTTGGTTGTAATTAGAAAAATCATCCATGAAGCTTAGCAACTGGTGTCTTGCTGTTGAGTCAACCAGGATGTCGATCCGCAAAAGTAGGTAGCTATCTTTGGGGCTTGCCTAATTTAAGTCTGTGAAGTCTACACACATCCTCCATTTTCCGTTGGCTTTCTTGACCATCACTACATTAGCCAGGCCGTCAAGATAGTATACTTCTCTAATGAATTCTGCCGCTTGATGGACTGGCTAACTGGCGAGGATGCCGATTCTGGTCATTCGCTCAAGTCTTGAGTTATCGAGAAGTATCTACTCCAACCCTTCAATGGGCTTTGCAATTGTCTGTTGTTCTTCTATGCTTATAGTCTATAAGTGGTCGTCCATCTCCAACATTGCTATGTAGCACTCGCGTGCTACCACTTGGTTTCCACGTACCTCTCCTACTCCGTACTTGGTGGGAAACTTGATCATCAAGTGATATGTTGAAGTCACGGCCTTCCACGAATTGAGGGTAGGCCAACCCATTATGGCATTGTAAGCAGACAAACAGTCGACGACAAGGAATGTAACATCCTTAGTAATTTGTTGAGGGTAATCACCGACCGTCACGGGTAGTGTAACTACTCCGAGGGGGTATACTCCAAACCTGACGAGTGGTGCATTGGTTGGTACAAGCCGTTCTCTCTCTATTCTCATCTGCTGGAATGCCAGGTAACAGACAATATCAGCAGAGCTTCCATTATCAACCAGAACCCAGTGAGTGTTGTAGTTCCCTACCCGTATGCTAACAACAAGTGCATTGTCGTGGGGGTGGTGGAGACGTCGAGCATCTTCCTCCGAGAACCCAATTATGGGGTTGTCGACCCGTGCCATCTTTGGAACGAAACCCATCAACTGGATGTTCTGAACCATCCTAAGGTAAGTTTTACATGTCTTCCTAGACAAACTAGACACCGTGGTGCCCCCTAAAGGTGGCCTGGGGCGCTCACCATCCCTTCTTGCAGCCTATTCCTATGGTGGGTCTACCCTTTCTTTGCTGACAAATCGTTGTAGTTTTCCCTATCTGATAAGAGTTTCAATCTGTTGCTTCAAGTCATAGCATTCAAATGTGTCATAACCGTGATCCTGATGAAAACGGTAATACTTGTCTCTAGACCTCTTACTGGGATCTCCCTTCAACTTGCCAGGCCACGTCAAGGTCGTATCATCCTTGATCTGCATCAATACCTGATCAATCAGGGCAGTCAGTGGGGTGAAGTTTGTGAACCTTCCAGGGGGGTTTGGAGCGCCTATCCTCCCGTCGATCACCAGTTCTAGTCGTCTTCCGTCCCCTGTCCTGTCGTGCATCTTCTTGCCTTTCCCTTTTCTTGGGTTTCTCCTCTTAGGCCAGTAGCGTGTCCTCTGCATTCATGTACTTGGTGGCTCGATAAAGCACATCTGACATGGTCTTTGGGTCGTTTTTGTCTAAGAAGAACAAAAACTTCCTCTCCCGCAATCCATTGGTGAACACCGCAACAAGTATCTTGTCATTAGCTTTGTCTATCAAGAGGGCTTCCTTGTTGAAGTATGTTATGTGAGACCTCAGCGTCTCGTCTTCCCGTTACTTGATGCTCATTAGGCATGCAGTGGACTTCTTATACCTATGCCCCCCGATAAAGTGCGACGCAAACTGTGCACTCAACTCATTGAAGCTACTAATAGAGTTGGGCGTCAATTAGCTGAACCATAACCTTGCGGGACCCTTCAACGTAGTTGGGAAAGCTGGGCACATGATCTTCTCCGCAACACCTTGTAAGTGCATGAGGGTTTTGAATGACTCCAAGTGATCTAAGGGATCCTTAAACCCGTCATAGGCTTCTATCTGTGGCATACGGAACTTTGGCGGAAGGAGGAATGAAGTGACGGGTGCAGTAAAGGGCAAGTCCGTTCGGTGGACCAACTTGTCAAGGTCATTTGACACCCGTCCCTTGAGGATCATGAAGTCCATCCATTCCTTCATCATCTACATCTCTGCAACCATGTACAGTGGTGTCATAGCTGCGATGGATGGACAACTGGTGTCTTGTCGCTCTTGTCTGCTCGGGGTGTTGCTGCCTTCTGGTCCTTCTTGGTCCTTTCTTTCGGCACTGGTATATATAAATTTTGGACAAGTTTGTGGGACCAAAAAATAAACACGCTATTCAGAATTATCAAAGCCAAAGCTTACTACCACAATGTGCCCATTAAATTTGAAAAAAAAAATGGGAAAGAATGTAGGTGGGACACGACACCATTTAGTCAAATATTCCAAATAAGAGAAGTGAAAAGTGGAAACAGTTGCATAAAAAAATAAAAATAAATAAAAAAACTGGAAAGTGGGATGACATAATCAGGAAACAAGGAACAAAGCTTAATGTTGGGGCCGACTAAAATTAAAATTTAAAAAAAAAAAATTCAAATGTTAACAAGCACCGTAAAGGTGCTTGTTAAGGTTATACAAAAGTGTAGGGGTGGAAAAATCCAACACGACTCGCGAACCTGACACGACTAACTTGTTTATAAACAGGTCATGGATTGAGGCTAAACAGGTTCGAGTCATATTCGGGTTGACACGGCTGACCCGTTTATTAAACGAGTCATGTTCGTGTTTAACATGTTTAACCCGTTTAACCTATTTGACCTGATTAGCTTATAAAGGTAATTTTACCATTTTACCCTTATAACCTAGGTATATAAACTTATCTATCATCTCTTCTCTTCAGTCAGAACCTAACCTTACGCCTCTCTCAGTCTATTGTCTTTTCGTTTTCATCGTCAGTCTTTACTCTTTGTCTCCGACTCTTCTTCTTCTCCTCAAAACTCCAACCGATCCTCTTTACACTTCTACAGATACAGATTCTGCAATTATAGATACATTGAATCTACAATATAAAATCAAAACCCTAGCCTTCCCATGTCTCTCAATCCTCTACTCCCTCTTCCCCTCAAATCCCTAGCCGACCCTTTTAGTTTCTCTTCCCCTCAAAATCGTGGCTGGCCTCTCTGCTCTCTATTCTCCTTCACGGCTTCACAACTTCACCAGTTCTCTTTCTTCAGCTTTCAACCACTGAATCCACTAGCAAGGTATATATGTTATATATTTTTGTTTTGTTTTCTTACTAATGAAATTGTCAATAATTGTAGATCTTTTTTATTGTGTCAATCATTATCATGTTGATTGTTTAGTGCTAATAGTAGACTTGTTTGTTTTTTTGTTGATTTTAAAATAATTGGGTCTTGCTCTAATTTCTTTTCAAGTTTCTTTGTATCTATCATCTTAAAACAAAATAATTGTAGATCCGTTCCTTTATTTTGTTAATCACTATCATGTTGATTATTTTCTCTTTTTTAAAATAGAAGATAGAAATTTTATTACATCTATATATATCTAAAAGCCGAAGCGTAGCAATTATTGTTGCTACGTTTCTATTAAGCCACATCATCGGCCACGTCACTATTTTTTTTAGATTACAAACTCTATTAGTTTTCCATTCCAAAATTAATTTTTTTGTGGCCAATATGATGCACTACACTCCACCATAAACTCTATTGTCTATATTCAAAGTTCCTTTCAACATTAAATTTTAGTTTTAATGTGAATAGCATGGGATACAAGGTGGTCTTTTGCACTACCACCATAAGTGAACTCAATTTTATTTAAAAAGAAAAAAAGAAAAGGAAATACTACTATGAAACATATCATTTCTTCTTAAAGAGAAAATGATTATAATCACTATTCATCTATTAATATTTTTTTCATTTTCAAAGAGACAGTCAGACTTTAATTTTGGTTTTCCATTTATTTGTAATTTTGAAAACTTTTATAAAACATTTATTTGTATGTTGTAATAGTTGATTCCGTTGTGTATATGAAAAGACGGTGATCATTTCGTCTTCTCCAATCATTTCCTTAGTCATTTAATATTATACCAAAACGTTTTCTTTGCTATATGGAGTATAAAACAAACAATACCATTCTGGTGTGGTGACATTGTAGGTGATGCCTTCAACTACGAGAGAGCACAATGTTTGGTGGCTTCAAAGGTGACAATGCCAACCTGGAGAAGGATGCCCTAAGTGTTGAAAAGAGCCTTGCCATAGGTAGGATGCCGATGTCAAGGGAGATGGGATTTCTTTTTATACTAACATATTCATTCATTACGTAGATTTCATGCTTGATGAGAGCTATACATTGAGTAGGATCTCCATTTCCACTTGCAATGGTTTCCACCAAAAGGTAATATCTCTAATTTGTATAATACCTCTATTATATTTAGTTAGTAGCATTCAAATTGGGACCATGTTTGACATGAGCAATAATTTGTCTTTTTTTCCCCCTTTTATTCTATATTTTATTTGTTACCATAAGTTGAACAATTGTTTTTTGTTTCTTTGTTTCTTTTTTGAATTTTGTATTGCAATAAGAAATTAGAAATATAAGTCAAACAAAAAAAATTATTTTTCAGCATATGTTTTTTCATATTTTAGGGCACTTTTTTTTTATGACATGTCCGAATAAACAAAGTAAAACTCAATTGTCTTCCTTCTTTCTTTACAATTTCTTCGGTCTTGGCCATCATGCTTTTTTTTCTTTTGTCTTTTTTCCTTTTTCTGTTTCGTATATTATAACTTTTGTAATGCTTGATGCTTCTAAATTTTTAATGTTGGATTTGATATGCCATATGTGATGTGCATGACATGTTAATTGGCTTGAGATAATCCAAGATACACACTACCTAGCTATAGCTAATAATCCGCACATTCGATGGTTTGATGTTCAATCAAACTACCCTCAATGAGTATGTCACTCCCACAAGTAGTCTCACTTTTACTTCTAAAAAAAAAAAAAAAAGGTTTAGTCTTACATTTTTTTTAATAGTATTTTACATACATCTTTCCAAATGCTAATGTGGACACTTATCTCTAATGACATGGTAGGTGATAAGCTATAATTGACATACCAACAACGTGATGGCAGTAGGGCTTCAATGTGATTGAAGTTGGATGTATGTAGGTTCTAAGAATGACATAGTAAAGATTTAGGATTTGAGGTAAATAGATTTTTTTATCCCAACATATATAAGGTGGATTTGTTATTATTTAATTATTATATTATGCCGTTATTGTTTAATATTATATATATATATATATTATTGCTACACTCCTATTGAGTCTCCTCATCCGCCACATTATTATTCTTTTTCTAATTATTTTTTACCTTTAATTTTTTTGACAATATTAAATATATAAATATATTGTTTTTACAAATTTATCTTAGGTGGTTTTAACTTTACATATTCATCTACTTTAATTATGATGTTATAACTAAATAATAAATCAACAAAAAATCAAAACAAAAAATTTCATCTATACATATTCATCTTGAGCGGTTTTAACTTTACATATAATTTTGCATTTACATGTTCATTTAGTTTAATTTAAATGTTTATAACTGAAAAATAAAATCAATGAAGAATAAAAAAAAACAAAAAAAAAATCTATAAAATGGCATTCACAAGTCTTGCTTAATATTTGATGGTAGAAATGATACAGCTTGACAATTACCCCATAGGAGGAATCCAAATCAAGCGTGTTATAGATCTCCAGCTAGAGATATGTATTTAATGGTGTTTGTTGTTGACCTAATTTGAAGAAAAATCATATTATAATGAGTTTTATTTTATGTTGTTGTCAGGTTTTAGTTTATTTGGAAAATGACAGTCTGGACAATATGATGAAGAATAGTTAGTACAATTGAAGAAGATGGGCTTTGTGTAGTTTCCTTTCACTATTTGTAAATATTTTGTTTAACAAATTAGTAGCAAATTGTGGTCTTTTTTATAGGATGTTCCTAAATATTTGAGTAACTATTTTAAGCGTTTACGAATATTTGATATTACTCTTCATCTTCCATATCTCATTAGTATATTTTTGAAGATTTTTAAGAAAACAAATTCAAATATTGGATTAGATTATGACAATAGTTACACAATACTTCTTCTTCTTCTTTTCAAAAATTTTCCTTAATTTTTTCCCATTTGGAATTGTACTCTTGGTTTATTGATTTATTTTTATGTTATTTTTTTATTTATTTTTATATTATTAAGGTAAAAGAGTTAAAATCATCATGTATAAAGCTACAACTAGCACTTTTGCTTAGAATCGGCCATCTATTTCTATTGCATAACTTATTAAAAAAATTTTAATTTGATTGTGCGTTGGATATTGAGAAGGAGTTTGATATGTTTCACATTTGATATGTTTTACATATTGAGAAGGAGTTTGATTATGATGTGATTTTTATTTTTCTCTTTCTTTTTTATTTTAAACTAGTATGTAACCCATGCTACCGCATGGGAATTGATATATTATTAATCATGAGTTTATTCATGTTTAAAAGACTCAATTAAGTCTAAATTCATATTATTAACCATAAAATTTTACTAACAAAACTTAGCAATATATATTTCTATATATATATATATATATATATATATGTATGTATAAAAGAAAGCGAGTTGAACCATAATAGATTGATATAGTATACAAGTTACAGTCCCAGTCATGCGTATATTGAAAGGGTAATTAAAGAGTAATTAAGCTCATACAATTAATTGGTTCTTAAGTAAATAAAACTTTAGAGACATTTGGCACAGCAATCAAATTTAAGTAAAAAAATGTTCAAAAGTAGCACAACTATAAGCCAAAATAGAGTAATATGAAACTAAATTGGCAGCCATGAAGCTACCAAGAGAGAAGTGTTTGCCATAAAGGAGACTAATTAATAGGTTTAAGAATTCACAAGGTTGGCATTAGATATTCTTCCCATATGCTAAATATTGTTTTCAGTAAGGTCACACCAAATAGGTTGAAAGCCATCTTCATGCAAGATTGATATCTGCAAGAGAAGTCAATCATCAAGCAAGGACCAAAGGATTTCAAAAAATGTTAATATTGACTCAATGTATGCGCATACACACAAACCCATCACTATATCAATTAAGGGAATCAAAACTGTGGGGGGTGAAAGCCCAAAACTACTTAGTGGGCCTGGGGCACTATATTGAGGGGTGTTATATTTCCGAAGAGCAGTAATTTGTTGGGGCCGAGCCCATCTGAGGGCATGAAGCCCAGAAGTGAAAGAGGGGTGTCGTCTGAGGAGGCTGCCTTCTATCCGAAAGGATCACTATTGAGCCGAAGAGATCTTGCTCCTCGGATATAAATAGCTGTGATCAATCAGACGTGTGGAAGGTCCGAGTGATCTTCCTAGCAATCCTAATGATGATAATAAGCCCAGGGTAAGGCTGGAGATGATAAGAACGAAGAAATATCTAAAGGAAAAGCTGCTACCACCGTATTTAATGCACTACAACAGCTTTTCTGGCCGCATTTATGTGGAGAAGACCCCTGAACAGTGTAACCTCAGCTACCGCCACTCACAAAGAACTAAAGCAGATCCATGATGTGACATGCACTAAAGTAGATACACAGATAAAGAACAGGTGGACGATGGAGATGAGGGGGAAGGGTGCTATATAAAGAAGAAGGGCCCCTAATAGTGGGGGAGGGAAAATAAAGAAAATAGGAAGGAAACGCAAGCTTTACTGTAGCTCTAAACGTTGTAATTACCGTTCATGAAATAAAACACCTCTTCGGACATTCATTCATGGAATTGTTCAAGCATTTCTTCATGTTATCACAACCCTAAATACCTTAGTCACCCATTGTTTAGTTCGTAACCAGCCTAGCTCTTTCGCCCACTCTCTACAAATTCATTGTTCTGGGTTCGTTGGGCCTCTAACCCACACTTTTTGGGCTTGGGCTACAAAAACCGACCCTACACAAACTAAATGGAAATATTACACAGAAAGATGAACCTTGGTGATGATGTTTATCCAAAAGATCCATTCACGCTTTTGAATCTTTAATCTCTATTGGTGATTGAAATTTTCGTAGCTTCAAAAAATTTAAAATTAAAAAAAAAAAACCTCAGAGTTGTACTCATTTTGTAGTTTTACGATGGGTCATTTTGTAACATGATGGGCATTTGTGTGAAGAAAAAACCTCTGAAGTTGCATGGCTGATAAAAGAAATTCTCTCCAATATCTTTTTATAGAGAGATGGATTTGTGCGTGTTTTTATACATCCTTCATAGTTGTATTATCACGAAGCAAGTCCAATGGATTTAGATTGGTACTACCGATTCCCAAAGCATGAGTGTTTAATGTGTTATTAATTTCATCTCATCTCATTACCAAGTCCAATGAATTTTAATTGGAATTCAATTTTTCCAAGTGGTGCATCTCTTGCAATATTCTTTCATTTTTTATTTTTAATTAATTTTTTGAAATTTATTTTCAATTCCCATGGCCACTTTCCATATGGCACTTTGAAGTTTGAACCAAGAGAACAATGAACCTACGTAAAAATAAATAGAAACAATGAATCAGAATAATGGTTCTCTCGAAAACAACCCCAAATTATATTATATTCTTTTGATTATTTTCTTTGTACACGTGTATAGTAAAATTAGACTCCAATTTCAGATTCTAATTGAACAATTGGAATGACACAAAATTGGAACTCGAATTTGGAATTCTATTTGAGTTTCTCTCTACTTCACCTATTATTATATATATAGATTATAGTTTTGTTGAGTTTTATTAATTTTTTTAGATATATTTTTTGGTGTATAGAGTAGAAAAAATTGGGTTTGAGAAAGTTTGTTTAAAGCTGAATGAATAATTTCTAAATTTTATATACTTTTTAATGATACACAAAATGTTATAAATAAGTTTTATTAAAAAATGAATATATTGGCTAACTTACCTTTTGAATTCTTGAGAAAAATTGTATTGTTTTCATTTGATACAACAAAATTTATATATATTACTTTTGTGATTTTTCCCATAGTATAGTTATAAAATACATTATTCTTTATTAAATTAGTCCTAATTGTAAAAATTAACTAAATAAGAGCACCCTAAAAAAGTAATCACGCGCAACGCGTGGGACCGCGACTAGTTAAGTATAATAATCAGTACATAAGAACCATATACTGCAAAAAAACAAACAAGATAATAAACAGTACATAAGAACCAGATACAAGGGAAATCAGAGCTATTTCTGCAGAAAACAACACTGCAGAAAAAACAAACACAGTAGAAAAACTGTGCAGAAAACTGATACTGCAGAAAAATTGTGCAGAAAAATAGACACAAAAAAAAAACTGTGTAGAAAAACAGATTGCAGAAAAATCCATTTGTTTTTTGTGTTAAACACCATACTGCTGATTTTTAGTACTAATGGGAGATCTGTTTACTGATAAAAAAAATAAAAGTAGATCTGTTTATCTCTTTTTTGATTTTAAAATAATATGTCTTGCTCTCTAATTTCTTTTCAAGTATTTTCTGTTTTAATCATCTTAAAATAAAATAACTGAAGATCAATTTGTATTGTGTTAATCACTGTAATGTTGACTATCTAGTACTAATAGGCATAGTAAATTTGTTTTTTTGTTTTGTTGATTTTAAATTTATTTGTCGTCTTTATGATTTCTTTTCAAGTTTATTTGTTTTCGTCATCTTAGAATTACTAAACTTCTAATCAATAATTTTTCTTTAAATTGGCCTAGATGGAAAGTGATGAGATGATACCTATTGAAATTAAGTATGAAGGAGAGGACATTGACTTAGAAGATGAACTTGATGAAATGGCTGAACTTCCTCTGCCAAAGAAGGCTAAGACTAAGTCTAAGAATAAGACAAATAACAAACACAACAAAAGGAGGAGGACTTCATATGTTTGGAGTTTCTTTGAGTTGCTTCCTACAAAAGATGAAGAAAAGCCTAAATGTAAATGCAAGAAGTGTGGAAATGAATATATTGCTGCCAGAGCATACGGTACAAGAAATTTGAAGCACCATTTGGATGTATGTCCAAGAAAAGACACAAGGGATGTTGGCCAGCTTATACTTGGCCAAAATGCAATGTCTGTAAGTTCACCTAAATTTGATCCTGCAAAATTTAGGGAGTTGTTATGCGCTTCTATTACAATGCATGAATTACCTTTTCGGTTTGTTGAGTATGTTGGTATAAGGGCAATTTTTTCTTACTTGTGTGTTAATGTCCCTAATATCTCTAGAAATATTACTAAGAATGATTTGGTTAAGATGTATAAGAGGGGAAAAAGAAAGGATGAAATCTGTCTTGACATCTACTCCTGGTAGAGTTTGTTTGACATCTGATTTGTGGACTTCAATAGCTACTGATGGTTATATGTATGTTACAGCTTATTTTATTGATGCTAATTGGGTCTTACAGAAAAGAGTGTTGAACTTTTGTCATATGCCACCACCACATAATGGTGTGTCTTTGTTTGAAAATGTCTATAAATTGCTATCTATGTGGGGTATTGAGAATAAGATTTTTTGTGTGACGTTGGACAATGTTTCTTCCAATGATGTTTCTATTGACATGCTAAGAACTCAATTGATAAATAAGAAAGCACTTGTTTGTAATGGTGAATTTTTTTCATCTTCGTTGTTGTGCTCATATTCTCAATTTGGTTGTACAAGATGGTTTGTAAGAAATTGATGTTGTTATCCAAAAAATTCATGAAAGCATTAAGTATGTAAGAGGCTCACAAGGGAGGAAAAAAAAAATTTATGAATCTGTTAAGCAAATGGATTTGGATGTTAAGAAAGGTTTAAGGCAAGATGTGCCTACTAGATGGAATTCTACATTTTTAATGCTTCAAAGTGCTCTCTCTTATTGACGTGCTTTTCAAAACCTAGAGTTAACTGACTATAATTTTAAGCATTGTCCTACTGTTGATGAGTGGAAAAAGGCTAAAAAAATTAAGAAGTTCTTGGCTGTTTTTTATGATGCTACATTGGTCTTTTCTGGCACAAAATATCCAACAGCTAACTTGTATTTTCCACAAGTTTTTACTGTTTATTTTACCTTGAAGAAAGAAAGTGATAGTGAGGATAAGTATATGAGAAAAATGGCAAATCAAATGCTTGTGAAATTTGAGAAGTATTGGATAGAGTTTAGTGTTGTGTTAGCCATAGCAGTGGTCTTGGACCTTAGGCATAAGCTGCCTTTTATTGATTGGTGCTATCAAAAGCTTTATGGGTATGCTAGTTCACTCCAATATTTGAAGGTTCATGAAAAATTATTTGCTATGTTTGGAGAATAGGTGAGTAATGTTCCTACACCTTCAACATCTTTCGGAATGGCTAATCAAGCTACTCAAGAAACTGAAGAACAGTATGTTAATGAGTGAACTTTTTCTATGATGCAAGTATGTTATTTTTTTTATTCTTTTTTTTTTTAAATTTATATTATGACATTTATATTCTGCTTAGATTAACATTTATTATATTGTTTTTATATGTAGGAATTTGATTCCTTTCATAGCATGGATGTGGGTAGGTAAGCACAAAAAACACAATTAGGGCTCTACTTGGATGAAACAAAAGTCAATGGGAATGCAAAACTAGACATACTAGCTTTTTGGAAAGGAAATTAATTTCGGTATCCGGAACTTGCTGTCATGGCTCGTGATATTTTGAGCATTCCTATTTCTACGATTGCTTCGGAATCCACTTTTAGTGTTGGGGGACGAGTCATTGATCAATTCAGGAGTGCACTTAAGCCTGATGTTGTGGAGGCATTAGTTTGTACAAGAGACTGGTTATAAGCAGATATAGGTAATGTATTTTTTATTTACATGTTGGCCGAATGAGTTTTAAGTTTTATGATGATTTTTTAAAAAGAAAACTCTAATTATAGGATAGATATAAATGGGAAACTTTGTCTCAGGTGAGATGATTCACTTGATTGTGCTTCAATGCAAACAACATTTCATACTATTATCTTTAAAAGTCAAATTTCATTTTTATGATAAATCTGGTAGAATGCTTCATTTTCCCTTTCAATGTTCTACTCCACTACCCATTTTATGGTCTGATATACGTAATGAGTCATGGTAGCAAGGTCTGATTGACGTTATGAGTCATGGTAGTAACTTATGACCCAATCTCCAATGAACTTACAGATTAAGGAAAGAATGAATATTGGCCTAATCAACTTTTTCTTCTATGTTCATGTTAAATGAAAATGTTATTGTTAATGCCCCTTTCACTGGTTTTGTATAATACTATAACAGTAAGTTAGAGAAACCTACTAGAAATTTGTGTTGGGTTCTAATAGGTTTTAATTTTGTTTTGTTTTTCTGTAATTTAGTATATGATATGATACCTTCATTTCCATAAAATGTCAAATAGTAGTATAGAACAATAAACCAAGGTCTTATTTTCCCCTGGATATAATTGTTGTATAGATGTTGTTTTGGCAGAATACATTTGTTTATAGATGTTGTTTTGGCAAACTTGGTAGACATCACAAGTTCATTACCAGTAATTACTACTATGTGAATGACTATTATTTATTTAATTGATTCAATTGCTTAATTATCCACAGTTTCTAAATTTCTTATTTATAATGCTTTGATTAGTTTTTAATGTTGCATTAAATTTTTTTTGATGTAGAACTTGCACAATCACAATTGGAAGAGCACACTGAAGATATAATGAACATGAATATCAATAAGGATGAGCACAAGGAAGACACCTCTTCAATGGAACCCTCAATGGATCTAGTCCATTAATCAATGATGACTTTTACTTTTTGATATGGCACTTGGATTTTTGGACTTAGATTTTGCCATCATGGATATTTTGATATGCCATATATGTAATCATTCTGGTTTTTAATTTCTTAATATGTAATGTCTTTAAAGTTTTTTATATGGCACTTGGATGCCATGTAATAATTTTGGTTTTTTTTTTTTAATTATTATGGAACTTTGACATATTATTGAATCTGATTGTATGGAGGTTGAAACCTTTTGGACTAGTAATTTTATTTTGAAGGAATGAAAGAATATTTTCTTTCGTTATTATTTGAATTTTTATTACTTGATTTATGGTTGAATTATAATTTTAGATATATGAGAGTTGATAACAGGTTATTTGGGTTAAGTTTAACCTATTAATTAAACAGGTTGTTCGGGTCAGTTAGGATTTATTATTCAAACAGGCTATTAACAGGTCATTTGTGTCAACCCTAATATGACCTACTAATTAAACGGGTTAAACGTGTCATATCGGGTTACTCGTTTAATAAACAAGTCATGTTAGGGTTGAGGAATCCTGACCCGTTTATTAAACAGGTTGGGTTCGGGTTGACCCATATAATATAATACTTACAGCTCAACCCGACACGCGAACACGAATTGCCACCCCTACAAAAGTGGGTCCTATTTAATAAAAAATTAAATAAATAAATGAAAAGGAAATAGAAGTAGTTCTTTTGGTTATTTTAATATTTTTTCTCTCTACAAAGTTGACCTCACATTGAAAAATATGACATAAAACTGCAGAAAAAGACAAAAAATTATACCAAAAAAAGGTCAAAAGTTGCCATTAACGGGCATCTTACGATGCCCATTAACACAACCCATAAAAAAATAATACAAAAATAAAGTAAATCTGAAAAGTTGAAAAGTGGAGATGACACAAACGAAAAATAAGACACAAAACAAATAAAAAAGGAGCAAAAAGTTGAATAGTGGGCATGGCTGAACACGAAATAAGGAACTGTTGAAGAAAAACTAATGCAAACTGCTCCATGAATTGATAAGTTAAGAGAAAAAAGAAGAAGGGAGAAACAATTTCTCAATTCCTCTATAAATTAAAGAGACTTCAGCAGGTTTCAAGGGGAAGCAAGAAAGCACAAAAATAGAGAGAAAAAAAAAAGCCCAAAAAAAAACCAAAGTAGAGAGACACAAATAGAGATAGAGAGCAACAAGCAGGGGAGCAACACGCAACACCAGCGTTAGGTTGGGATTTCATCAATCCCTTCCTTCTCTAAATATCTCCCTCTCCCTCCTCTTCAAATTTGAATTTTTGTTTGGTAAAACAAATAGGGTTGGGTTTCATGAGGAGTTCCTAACTCCATACATGAAGCTTTAGATACGAGTCCCTAACTTGTAAACCCTATTTGAAAATTACCAAATAAAAATTCTCTCAAGTTTTGGATCAGTGTTTTCTCAACTAGAGTCTTTGACTCTACCAAATTAGTTGAGTCCTTGACCCTATCACATCAATGGAGTCTTTGACTCTACCAAATTAATAGAGTCCTTGACTCTACCGCATCAATGGAGTCCTTGACTCTACCAAACTAATGGAGTCCTTAACTCTACCGCATCAATGGAGTCCTTGACTCTATCAAATTAATGGAGTCCTCAACTCCACCACATTTCAATGGAGTCCTTGACTCCCAAAATTATTTTAAATAAAGTGGGGATTCTAATTCCTTCAAATTCCAACATGACTAATTCTTTGGGATTCCTAATTTCTTAATCAAGATTGGAGTTAATAATTCTCAAAATAAAATGACCATAAAAATTAATTTGAGGAAATTTTCCAATTCCCAAATCCTAAAACATGTTCATAAAAAAAATAAAATTGATTCAAGGGAGTTTTCTTTCCCTTAATTAAATTTGGGAACCTCAATCAAAATATCATTAAAATTCCTACAAAGAAGCAAATGAAAGAAAAGGAAAATTGCTTGGACATTCAACTTCTCAAAGAGAGAATCCTTGGATCAATTTCCATAAAAACATGGTCCTTGACTTATCCTTGAGATTAAAACCAATTATCTCACCCAAAAGCAAAATTAAGTCGATACTTAATTAAACGCCAAGTATTTGACTTATATATCCATTATTTAAATTGGGCAAAATCATATTTGAGGATTTTAAATCTAAAACCTCAAATTAAGAACTAAGAATTGGCTTGATCCCCGTCAAGAGTACGTAGGCAACCTAAATAAACTATTAGATGTAGCCACAAATAAATAAAAACACATATCCCCTTAAACATGAAAATAAATAAACTTATACACAAAGACAACGTGGTTGGAGTCAAAGGGTCTTCCCTTGAAACAAGGGATTGTAATTAAGAGATACATTATCTTGAATGGGTACTACTCACATCAATAAAACTCATACGCCAAAAGGCCTATGGGTGAAGTTATGTTTGATGAATTTGACTAAATAAAATTTATTGTTAAACATATTTTGACAATGTTTGTTAAACATAATTTAACAATTCTTGCTAAACATAATTTGACAACTTTTGTTAAACATAATCTAAAGAATTATTGCTAAACATGGGTTAACAATTTTCGTCAACAAACATCATTAACAAGAAAGTCGAGAATAAAAACAAAAAAATGCATAAATATATCTATTATGTATATAGTTTTCCACTACATTTTATACGAAAAGAGAAAAACAAATAAAAAATTATTTCTTCTCTTCACTTGAATTTGATCATTTCTATATGAAAAAAATTATAAAAGGTACAATGATGGTGGTAATGGCCATCCTCAGTGGCATGACCATTGCCTTGATGACTTTGAAATTGACAGACTCAAAAAAAAAAAAATCTGAAAAATAAATTTGTGATTTTGAATGTCATTGGTTCGATCATTGCAGGTCTTATAATCGAAAATTTAGAAACTTGGGCTAGCATGATTACTGCCATGTCTTATGGATTATATTCATTATTAGGGACTCTTTAGAAATGACACTAATTTCTCATTCATTATTAACACTGTCTACTCCATTATTTCTTTTTGAAGAACTACCTAAAATTAAAGGAGCGCTCATCTATATTTATAATAATAAGTACAGCTGAGAGAAACTCAAATTAAAATTCCAAATTAAGAGTTTCAATTTTGCGCCATGTGTCCTAAATGATTTATTCTTAAAAAGTTTTATTTATTAATTTTATAATCAAATGTCATACCATATCATAAATATTCATCCAAATGAGTTATTAAGTACAAAAACCAAAGAATCTAGAATAAATGAATCATAAAAATAAAAAAGGTGCTTCACAATAATTTTATTTAAAAAAACATGGACAATTTACATGTTATACCAAATAATATCTTTACAAAATTTTTTAAAGAGTTAACAAAAGATAAAAATGATTATCAATAGTATTTAAATTATATATATATATATATAGAAAATTATATTATGCATCTTATTATATATATTTAAGTGTATTCATGCATATGCATGGGATTACAAGCTAATTGTTATAATATTCAAAAATCTCAATTGCGTTTGGAGCGATATTAAAATTAAAGTTAGATGGTGTAATTTCAATTTAGCATATAAAAAATTTAATGTAGATGTAGATGTATATGTATATGTATATGTTTATATTAATGTTTATGAAGTTTTTATTAAGAAAAAGAAATGATATGTGCTTTATATATATATATATATATATATATATATATATATATATACATATATAGAATTTTAATCTATGGCATCTATTCCATGATGATAGTTTTTATCATCTTGGCCAAGACACCAATTTATATATATATATATATAGGCGGGATTTGGGATTTTAAATTTGGTAAATGAAAAATAAACATGATATGTTAACGTCTAATGAAAAGTAAAGTTTGGAAGAGTGTCATTCCATGAAACTGAAATAGTGATTTTCATAATTTACCCTATTCGTTATCATATTTTGTCATCATTAATTAGGTAAGATAATGATAATAATGAGGTAGTGGTATGCGTAGATCAAGTTGGGTTAATTTGGAGTATTTTTCATTCCGGTCAATTTGGATTGAGAAATTTCTAATCCAACCCAACCATTAAGGTGTTGCAATTTTGTTAGGCCTTATAAAACCAAAAACAAAATGTTACTTGTCAAAAAAAAAAAAAAATTGTTAAATTACACTTTCACTGAGGAACCACTTCCAATTTTCAATAATGACACTTAGCCCCCTAAAATTATTATTATTTTCATCATATAACAAATCTAGTTAGTAAGCATTAATGTATGAGAAGTGCTACATTCACAACATTTCATAACAAATCATTAAGGTGTTGCGTTTGGAGTGTTTTTAATTCTGGTCAATTTGGATTGAGAAATTTCTAATCCAACTCAACCATTAAGGTGTTGCGATTTTGTTAGGCCTTAATAAACCAAAAAAAAAAATTTACTTATAAAAAAAAAAAAACATTTTTTTTTTGGGTTAAATTACGCTAACTTTCACTGAGGAACCATTTCCAATTTTCAATAATGACAATTAGCCCCCTAAAATTATTATTATTTCCATCAAATAACAAATCTAGTTAGTAAGCATTAATGTATGAGAAGTGCTACATCCACAACATTTCATAACAAATCATAGGTAGTTCGTTGTTATTGGTTCAAATTTGAACCTAACACTAAGATTACTTTTTTGCCCCAACAATAACAACCAGTAACAACCTGCCACTTAGGATTTACTGTGAAAATGTTGTGGACATAGCATTTCTCTTATTGTTATTCCAAATGATAATTTAATTTGAAAAGAATATGGACGTTGACTAAATTGGAATTGATATAAATGGTTATAGAGGGTTATTTGCTATATGAATTAAAACCTTTAGGTTGTCGTATTGTTTATAAAAATAAGATTGGATTTTGACTTTTCCCAAAATCTCGAAGTAGATTGTTTTAATTTACCCTAAAAAATTAGGCTTTCATTTAATTATTTAAATCTATTGTTCTATAAATAACTAACTTGTAACTTAAAAGATATATATTAAGATGCATAGTATAATTCCTATATATATAATTTAGATACTATTGATATATAGTCATTCTTATATTTAGTTAACTTTTTAGAAAATCAAGTAAGAATATTATTAGGTAAAAAATGTAAATTGTAAATATTTTTTTATAAAAAATATTTTATGAACTCTTAATTTTTGATTTTGTGAAGCACTTTTTTTTTTAATTTTTTTTTTTAATTTTTACAATTCATTAACTCTAGACTCTTTGGTTTTTGTACTTAATAACTCACTTGAATGAATATGTATAATGTGGTCCCACAATTGGCTCCAAAACTAAGAAAAAAACTCTCTAAAAATAAATAATTTAGGACACATGGCGCAAACTTGGATTTCAATTGTAGAATCTAATTAGATTTTCTCTAAACTTTACCTATTAATATATACTAGTATGTAACCCGTGCTTATGCACAGGAATGATAAATTGAAGTGGTGCTATTAATATTAACTTAAGTTATTAAACATATAGGACAATAGTTCTACCAGGACATTTAGAAGTACTAAAATGGTTTTTTTTTTTTTGCAATTTTCATGATATTAGTTACGCCAAGTTTCTCTTTATGTATGTTAGGATATATGTGAATCATATTAGGAATATATGTCAATATAGAATTGGTTAATCCTTTGACAAAACGCACTTTACTTATAATTAGATAGATCTAGGATGTGTTTAATACTTCAAGGAACAAGAGTTCAAGTCTAGTATTGAAGCCATGCAAATCTGTTCAAGAAACAAGTGAAGAAGGGTTGTTCATTAAAGCTGGACAGATTCCCGACAGCTCTCGACAGATAGCTCGACAGCTCTATCTATCGAGAATTACGATATTCAAATTTCCAGATCTGATTTTCGACCCATGCTGACATGTATGTGTAAGGTTTCTTTTCTCACAACCCCAGACATATATAAGACTTATTTTAAAGGTCGTCACACAAGAGAATACAAGGAGAACACATGCAAAAGTGACCGAGTGTCTTATTCTCTCTGAAAGAAGCTACTGCGTCTTTGCGCCTTAGGGTTTTGTAACCAAGTGCTTCTTGATCTTCATTGTTGATGAAGTGAAGAACTTTGCAGCCAACATTCTTCTTCATGTTGGTGTGTTAGTCACGTATTAGGAGCCGTGCATCATTGGTTAGTCATGTACTGGGATTTGTGCAAAAAGAGTGGCGTTCATATATTGAAGAGTTCAGAGGTTTTGAAGCGGTAGAGGGTTTCTACTATAAGTTCATCTAAGGGGATTGTAGAGTCTAGAGACAAAGGTTTTGTACTAGATCTGAAACTTCTCTTTATTATAGTGGATTGCTTTTCGGGAAGGTTTCCCCTCAGATTTTTTACTGTGAAACTAGTTCTTTTCATTGGTTTTCCTGGATCATCATATCTTGTCTTATTTAATTTTCCGCTGTGTATGATATTAATGTTTGTTTGTTTTAACAAGTTTTATTTATAATAAATCTAATTAACAACTTGGGTTGAAAACTTGTTAATTCTATCAACCGAAGTCTAAATTTTCCAACAAATGGTATCAGAGCGAATACACTCTGATTGAATTAATTTCCTAAGTGTGATCCTTGACCCCCGTTGTCATAGATCATGGACAATCTCTTTTGATTCCTCCTTTATTTGATGGTAATAATTATGCGTACTGAAAAGTTCATATGAAAGTTTTTTTGCAAGCTTTAGGTGAACAGGTATGGCAAGCTATTGAAGTTCGCTGGATTAAGCCAAAGGAAGTGCCGGTAGATTAGGAGGAAGCAATAATAAAGCGGAAAATTTCAACAATAAGGCCTTGAATGCTTTGTTTTGTGGGGTGACCAATGAGAAATTCAAGAAAATGTCATCCACAGAAGTTGCCAAGGAAGCATGAACCATTCTTGAGACCACTTATGAAGGTACTAAGGCAATAAAGACTGTGAAGCTTCAAAGACTCACTAGTAGTTTTGAAAAAATAAGGATGGAGGAGGATGAGACATTTGATGAGTTCTATGCTAAACTCAAGGGTATTGTAAATTCTTCCTTCAACCTTGGAGAATCTATAGCAAAATCCAAAATTGTTAGGAAAATCCTTAAGTCCTTACCTAAAAGATTCCATACCAAGATCACTGTCATTGAAGAAGTAAAGGACATTGATCAAATTCGTTTGACTAAGCTTGTAGGAAACCTTCAAACCTATGAAGATGAGATTAAGTTTATTGGGAAAATGTGGAAAGAGTAGAAACTTGGCTCTTACGGGTATAGAGGAAGAGATTGATGACTCTGAAGATGATGATGAAGAGAAGGATAATGATCTAACCTTCATAGCTAATGAGATTATCAAGCTTCTTCAATTTAGGAAAAAGGATAAGGACAAACCTCCTAGGAAATCTAAATCCTCTAGGAAGGGTAAGAATGAGAAACCCCTCATCCAGTGCCATGAGTGCAAAGGTTTTAATCATATGCGAATAGAGTGCACAAACTACCTTATAAAGGAAAAGACCAAGAATTCAAAAGATAAAGGGTTGGTTGCTACCTGGAATGATACTGAAAATGACTTTTCTGATGAGTATGTGGATGAATATGGTCACTTTATGGCTTTTGCTGCCACAACCGATAAGTTGATTATGGAGAGTGATAGTGACAGTAAGGATTCTTCTGATGATGAAGTACCCAAGAAGTTGACCCTTCAGGAAGTCTATGATAAGCTATGCACTGAATTTATAAAATCTGAAAAGACTTCTCATCTTTGTAGAAAAGAGCTTGGTGAGGTAAAAACTGAAAAAGCTGATCTGTTTGTCAAACTAGATGAGACTACAAGGTTAGTTGAGACTCTTATTGTGGAGAACACCTCATTAGAAGAGAAGGTCAAGAATCTTGAGGTTGAGCTTAGTCAAGCTAGAACTCAAATAGAGAGGATGTCTAGTGTAAAACTTGATGAGGTATTGAGTGCTCAAAAGCCTAGTTCTGATAAGATTGGCTTAGGATATGCTGGTTCCTCCGGCCCCTCCTCTTCCACGGCTTTTGGATCAAAGACAGTCTTTGTGCTCCAATCTGAGAAAGGTGATAAAGGTATGAAATCCAAAACTGATATGACTAATTCTAAATCCTTTGTTAGACCTCATGTTTATCACCATTATGATGTTTTTGGACACATTCATCCTAAATGCTTTAAGTTGTATCCTCAAAAGCAAGTGTCCAAATGATCATAGGTTTCCTCTCAAGGACCTACACCTTTGTTTGGAGAGTTATTAAAAACTTTGACCTTTTTAACTCAATTTCAGAAGAATTCTAATTCTTATGTGTCCTTTTGTAAACATACTAGGACACGTGCCTTTTCATCTTCACGGCCAAAGACTCGTGTTGTGTAGGTGAGAAAGGAGCCTAAGACTTAATTGTCTTTTCTATTTGTCCTCTACTTTAATTCTTTCTATCTATAGTAGAACTCTCTTGCTTGATTTCTTATCTGTTTTTGGAATCATGCTTTCATGCATCTTCAACTATCTTCATACTTTCATGTTGTTTGTCTGTTTTTGTTTGGTTGTTTAGTTTTCATTTTGTTTTGTTTTCAAAAAAAAAAAAAAATCAGAAAAATACAAAAACAGCGTGTGTTTGTGTACATTGGTACTTGTGTACCTTGGATGGCCATTGAAACAAAGTTTTCTAAACTTTGTATCTTTTGTAACTTAGATGAGCATCTCTATGCACAACTAAGCAAGTGAGCTTTGTGGCTCGTGTTTGTGATGAGTGAGATTAAGTAATCTCTTATACTTAACACTCGTATCACCCTTTTTGACGGGAAAGACTAGAATATCTTAAGAGAAATCATAAATAACCATCTCACCACTGTTGCCCGCTAATCATGAAATGACATCTGTATGCTTCAGTATAACAAAAGTGCAATGTCAAAAACTTAACATCTTTGGGTATTTCTTTTCTCTCTCTTATATGCCTAAGCATAGTTTGCTTAAAAGAAAATATGCAAAGAATATAAAAGCAAAAAGAATCAAAATGCTTTTAAATATGATTGCAAGCGTGTTTTTAGAAGATGTGGGAGTTATAGGATATACCTCGAAGGTGATAGTCCCCATCAGGCAGTTATGATTGTGTGTAAGTTAAAGTGATTTTCTCATATCTCAAATCATCATAACATGTAGACACTTATGCAATCTTGCGATTTTTTTCACACACAGCACGCAATATTCTTTGCTACTCTTGATACATATGCAGGTACAATGTGATTTGGCCATCACAAGGAATACATGTGTTAATGTATGCTCACTAAACTGTCTTGACTTGTTTTTGAAATATAAAATTGGTTAGACTTGTTTGTGTGTGTGTGTTTTGGATCTAAATGCTTGACATTTTTCTTGATGAGAGATGTTTTTGAGAGCTTAAAATGTTGATTAGATCTTTGGTTGAGTAGTATGTTTGATTGCATTCATGTCTGTATTTTTCTCTTCTTTGAAAAACTGTTTTTAAGCAATCTCGATAGCTTCTCGATACCTCTCTACAGCTAGGCTATCTATAAAGCCTCTTGAGCTTCCTTTCTTGATAGCTGTTATCACAATCTCAATCCATCGAGACTCTTGAGATTCAATCTCGATAACTTCTAGACAACTACTCGATCCATCAAGGAAGTTTCTGTATGCTCGATAGATTCTCAATAGCTTCTCGATCCATCGAAGTCACATTGCTGTGGACACCTTTCGATAGCTGCTCGACAGCTTCTCGATCTGTCAAGATCCTCTAGCATGCATTGTTTTTCACATGTTTTGCATCTTTCTATTATCTTGTAATCTATAGCATCTTATTTCATTACATTCATGCATTTATATGGATTCCTTGTGCCCCCTTGATCATCTTTATGTTTTTCGAGTCAAGCTTTCTAGCTTCTTGTACACTTTGTCAATCATGACAAAAAGGGGGAGAAATTGTGGAGAATATGTGGTTTCTTTTTAAGATTCTACATGTTAAGGGGAGAAATACATGCCTTTGTAAGGGAAAGATGTGTTTCATATTGTTAGAGGGAGTGCTTACTTCCTTCTTCTTGTACACCGATCTTGTGACCATTTTTACATACATTGTGCTTATCTTTGATATATATATATATATATATATATATATGATGGTGTATGTCTTCTTCACCTATCTCTACATGTGTTGTTTCTTTTCTCTCTTTATACACATGTTTCTTATGTATGCAATCTTTTTAATTCTGTTTCACACTAAGATACTGTGATGAGTTTTGTTTAAAGTGTTTCAGAAATACAAGTTGTCAAAGTCTTCCGTGCCATGAACTTTCTTCTTGCAAAATTTTTCAAGAGTTTGTGTTAGGGTAGATTTTATTGTATTCAACAAGTGAGTATGAGTTGAGTAATTTATGACTTCTCTCATATTTCATTTGTTTGTTATGGTTTTGTCACGGATTGCCAAATGGGGAGATTGTTAGGACATATGTGAATCATGTTAGGAACATATGTCAATATAGAATTGGCTAATCCTTTGACAAAACGCACTTTAATTATAATTGGGTAGATCTAGGATGTGCTTAATACTTCAAGGAATAAGAGTTCAAGTCTAGTATTGAAGCCATGCAAATCTGTCCAAGAAATAAGTGAAGAAGGGATGTTCATTAAAGCTGGACAGATTCCTGACAGCTCTTGATAGATAGTGTTCTTTCCCATAGACGACGCCGTCTACTACGATCTTGTTCTTTCCCACAAACGGCGCCAACTGATGATGCCAAAAAATCATCAGTAAGTTGCGCAGTCCTCACGTGATCTAGACAAAACCTGTGAAACAGAGACAAAGAAAACCCTACAAAGAGTACTGGTGTGGTACCGGCCAAATACCCTTCGAAGGTTAAGTTAGAGAGAATTTCTACAACTCTAGAGTGCCAAAGCTAGGAAAAATTATGCGTACCTAGATTTGTGAGGGCTTTGGGGTTTTTATAATAGTGTAGAGCTGACCTTCGTTTCTTGGTGGAGAAGGTCTTTCCTTGTAGGGAAGATCCTCATTAATACACATATTTTGCGGGATCCTTTCCTTGTAGAGATTCCTTTGATTAGGGTTAATCGTGGGATACAAGACATTTCCATATTAGGTTTCTTGGAGACCACTTAGGCCATGTAGGTGCCATGTGGCTTTGCTACCCATCTCCCTTGCGTCCGTTCGTCTCATTGGAATCTATCCACTACAAAGAGTCCATCCACTTCAAAGAGTCTATCCATCTCTCTGCCTTTCTATCCGAGATATGATTCCCTCTACCAGTTCTTTGACTATTAGGCCATTTAGACCGTCTCTTTTGGCAACACCGTCGCTTATGACTAACTCTGTTGATTGGATCCGTCTGCCTTGGGATTTATCCCTATCATAGGGAGAGGAGGATGAGTTGGAGAAGTGAACCACCACTTGAGGTAGTGGTGGTGATCAAAGAAGGAGAGCCATTGAGATTTGGTCATGGTGGTCCGAAGGTTTTGAGATTAGAGAGTCTCTACGACTTGAATTGCTACAACAAACTTGAGTTTAAGAGACTTAGAGCATTCATAGTAAGCAAGCTAAAAATTATAATTTTTAGCAACTAAAACAACTTTATCTATTTTAACAACCCACTTTACAATATACCCAACATCAAAGACTCTATATTTTTAGCAACTCATTTAAAATAATATAAATAACTCATTAAAATAATAATAAACAACCACCACAAAAACCAACACAACAACATCAGCCACCTCCACCACCTCCATCGTCGCCCCACCAGCCACAACCACAAACCAAAGCAACAGGGAACAAAAAAAAAAAATCCAATCCAGCCCCCAATAACCTCCCTCTTCCACTTCTCAACCTGCAACCACCAACCCTAGCCCAAAAAAAAAAAACAAAACAAAACAAAACAAAAAAACAAACAAACAAAGCAAAACAATCAGACCAAATCAAAAATTAAACCACAACACAACTTAACAGAAATCAAACAAATCAACCCACGCTGATACCCACGAACCATAGCTCAACCACGCCGATACCCACAGCACAACCACACTGATACCCACGAACCATGTTGATACCCACGAACCACACTGATACCCACGAACCATGTTGATACCCACGAACCACACTAATACCCACGAAGCAATTGGACCCACAATCGACCCACGAAGCAATCGAGCCCATGCCAATACCCACGAACCACCGATGGGAGAAGAGAGAAAAGAGAGAACAGAACAGAGAAGTGAGAGAGGAGAGAGGAGCTATTATATATTTTCATGAGAAAGGAGGGAATAAAAAAAAGGATTTTTATGTTTACCTTCATGCTATAGCGAGCAAACATTATCAGACCAAAACATCAATCAGTTTTTGGTGTAAGCGGGATTAAACCTCAGGTCTCTTATAAAACCATCAAAGACTTTACCAATTGAGCTAACTAAAACCCACAATGCTCTTAAAATGTTAGTTTGTTAATAAGTTTTAAAACATGTTAACTAACCAGTATGTTTAAAAATAATAGGCAAAAAATGGTGTTACACGGCAAATCTGGCCCTAGTTTCAGTTCAGTATACACGTCACACATGTGGGGCTTCCATTCCAAAGTAGCAAGGTCTTTAAACTCTTTGTACTTCCCCTTTCTGGCCGCAAACGTTAATCTTCCAGTTCACAATCAAACCACCGATGTCTCAGCTTCAGAAGCCAATCCGGTCGTGTATCCCGGACGACGTAGTATTCGACATGCTGACTTGGCTTTCAGTGAAATCCTTAATCCGATTCAGGTGCGTTTCTAAATCTGGGTATTCCACAATCACCAGCCCCATTTTCATTAGCGCACGCCTCAACCGAGTTAAATCATAAGAACAACAATCATAATCGTTATTTGCTATGTACTTCACCATCGAATGAACTGTTTACTGTCATTTGCAATAGCGACCGCACATTGTCCTATATTTCAAGGTTTCATATCCCCTTTCATGCTACATTTTCTCCCTTTTCTGATACCCAAATAGTTGGCTTCTGCAATGGTATCTTCTGTCACCAGAACCTATACTAACAATGTGTTGTATTTTTGGAACCCAATTATTAGAAAGGTTAAGATGCTCAATACTACTAGCTTCTGTGTCCCTTTTTCTAGCGAGAATGGCGCCCTTGGACTTGCCTACCATTCTCGACACAATGACTTCAAGATTCTCAGAATTGCGAATCATGAGTTGCAGCCGTCTATGGCTGAGGTTACGGACTTGTGGAAATGGGTTTTTTTTTTTACCCAAGTCATTCAGTGAGACTGGACCCAAGGGGTCTTTTGATTACATTAGAACACGTTACACATTACCCTGTTTGTTTGTTCATGGAGCTCTGCACTCTATAGTAGGATCTTCGTACTGCAAATTCATTTTGGCCTTTGATGTTAACAATGACACATTCCGAGAGATAATGCTGCCGCAAAATTACTGAGATGGAGTTGATGTGGTAGAATTTAATCGTCTTGGCTTTGCTTGTTTTTGGTGAATCTCTGAATGAGTTTCGTGAGGTATGCCTCATATGGGTGATGAGAGAGTATGGTGTGGCTGAGTCTTGGACTAAAATAATTGCACCGTTTACATGTTGTGTTGAGCAATTCTGTGGCTGCACCAGTAATAGTTAACTTCTACTTGAGACATCTGACGATTTTCTCATTTCATTTGATCCTAAGAGTCAAAAGGAGAACAATCTTCTTCCAAATTCTATATGGAAGTATCAGATTTCAACTTCTACATGGATGGATTACACAGCCAATTTCATGGAGAGCTTAGTTTTGCGAAAAACGTCTGATTGGAATTGGAAGATTAGTCTATTAACAGGTGGCTATCTCTGTGAAGTTCATATGTTTTAGTCTTTTGTAGTATCATAATTTGAGTCTTAAATGAAGTTTTTATCATGGTGTCTTGTTTATTTGTAATTTCTCTCCACATGAAAGTTTTACTTCAGAGGTATTAATATATCAAACAAAAAACAAACCTTCTGGAGACTGGCTATTCTATGTCAGTTAATTTTTGTCTTAGGGACGATGTGCAGATTGTCAAACATGGCTATATGATGGTGCAGTATACATTGCTTGGCCAACACAATCTTGTCTTATTTGTACTTTTTGTCCCTTTGTGTTCATCATCATAAACTTAGTTTTTTTAGTCTCAATAGAACTTCATTACTTATCCAAAAAAAAAAAATCTTACGATGGGTGTGTCTGTGCCCTATTGACAATGTGAAGGAGCATATGAGCTAAATCTCTTTGCTTTCATTCTTTCAAAAAAGAAAAGATAATGAACTTTTCATTCTGTTCATGATTCATAGAACTGATTTATTGGTAATGATCGATAAATCAAATCATATATTTCAAAAGATCACATATCAGGCTTTGATTGGTTACTTTTATAATTTTATATTTGTTTTTACTTTTAACCGGGGATTGCTGATTTTTTTTTCTTGTTGAATATACAATTTTGTCTGATATAGCATGACTGAACTTACACTTACTGTGATAGACAATTGGATATGCATGAGACCGCTTTAATTATGTATACAGCAAAAGTCCAAGTGAAAATTTCAATCAACTACTTATTAAAAAAATTGACTAAAAGTCTAAAACCAAGATTTTTAGGTGAAAATATAATTTTCGTTCTTTTTCAAGCATTTGGTCTATTTAGCTTATGTTATTATGTGCTTTGTGTAGTTTTGTTACTACCCAATGATTATTGCTGGTCTGTGAAAAACTAATAAGTGATCCATTATTTTAAGCATCTATTTTTAATTTACTAGTTATTTGATAAGTAGTTTGTTAGGAACCTACTGTGGTCTCCTAATCCCCTGTTGTCCTTAGGCTGTATCTACTATGGGACCTTAGCTTAGCTTAGTTTACTGTCAACTTTAGCGTTGCTGCAGTGCTGATACTAATATACTCTGTTGCTTGCTGCTATACTAATGCTGATGTGCCTGGAATTGAGCTGATAATTGGTGCTAGTATGCCAGAGGGCTTATGTTAGACCCTAGTGCCTGCCTGCATCAGTATTGTTGCTGCCTTGAACCTTCATTCCTGTGTAAGCAGCCTTAATGTTTGTCTAAGCTGCTTACTGCATAGCCTAGTTGATGCTGCCTGTTACCTTGGCGCATACTTGTGCTTACTGTTGTATCTGTGGCTATGCTGTTGGTTATGCAGTCTTATCAAAGCCCATCCAACAATGTTAGTTGTTGTTAAGATTGAGTACTAGGTATACTTGCACAAATTCGTTGGGCTGTTACTGATTGAAGTGTATGGGCAAGAATTTTATTGAGATAAGTAAAGCATGCAGTCAGTTAGTTACTTAGCCCATGTGCATAAATTAGTTAATCAGGTGTTCAAATAGGGTTAGATACATTGTTTGCAAGCTGTCAGGTTAATCCTGCTTGTATCTTGAGGAGCCTTGTATATAATAAAAGCGCTACCATTCAATGTACTCAATTAATGAGAAATAATTAGTCTTTTACTCACTTCTTAATCTCTCCTAACTTGCAGTTCCATTCTAATCTCCCTCATATTCTTGTAGTCCTAGGCTACTTACTCAAAGCAGCTAACCTTAAGTCTCATTTATACCTAAAGTAGGCTCTTAGCATAGTTCTGATTTGGGAAAATTAGCATACATAATGTTTGCAAATGCAAGTGACTAGATTACTATAGTCTGCCTCAATTTCAATTTTTAAAATAATAATAATGACATGTACTTTCTTTTTTGTATCACTCTAATCAGATTGAATGATTTGGTAGTCAAATTTGCTTACTATGTTAGTCCTAGCCTAGGAATCTAGGGAGACCCTTTTCACATCAAGCTCAGAAATTTTGAATACATGCTTGAAATAAGTAATATAAGACATGGATGCTTTTTTTTATCAATTTTTTCATCTATATTATTCAATAACACCTGTGCATACATTAACTGATTTATCTTATTAAAAATCCAAGTGAAATTGCGGAGTCTTGACCACTTCATGCAAAAACATGTTGAAGGTAAGACATAATCCAGGTCCTCCCTGTTTAAACCCCATATAAGCATTGAGTTATTCTTGATCTCATCTATGAATTTGAAAGGGGATTTGATTGGAAGCGGATGAGAGGACTGCAATGAAAAAAATTAAAAGTTAAAGGATTGAATTGAGAGTTTTATGCAAAGCTAGAGAGTGCAATTTGTAATTTAGCCTAAAATTTAAAACAATAACAAATTCTCAAAAGATAAACTCCATCACCGATTCACTTCCATTTTTTTTACAAATCAAATTATTAAACAGTTGCAACAACTTTTAAAATATAAATTTCACCTACATCTTATATTATGTCCTTTTGTTTTTCTCGAATTAATTATGTCATTCGACAAATGTTTAAACGTTTGAAACTTTTTAATTTTTTTGAAAAAGAATATTACATGAATGAGTAAAAAAAAAAACCAAAGACTAACTTTAACGAGATTATGATATCAAATATAATTTTAGATTAACAATATTTAATTACTAGACTCATCACATGCATTTTGCACATGCAATATGGCTTTTTTTTTATTTTGGATTTAGTGAAATTATGTTTAAAAGTGAAGTAGTCTACATGAATTATAAGATTTTTTTTTTTTTGGTAAAATAACACCATTTTGCTAACAATTTTGTTAGTTAGCACCATTTTCAAACTATTTAGCAAAATAACATCTCGAGTTCAACATACTCTGAGTTCTATGGAATACCCAAGCAAACTAACATCCATAAACACAGAGCTTAAATGAAATCAACAAATGTAGAGGCAAAAATACCCAAACAAATTCAGAGACCCACAAAGAAACAACAAACCCATTTCAACTTCAGATTGGATGGCGTCGAGAAGAAAACCTCTAAACAAATTCAATTCATGCAATAGAAAGAAGAAGAAGAAAATGAAGTAATTAGAGGAAAACGAAACCTTCGTCGCCGACGTTGCCTAGGTTCAGTTCGAGCCAAAGGGTTTGGATTAGGGAGATTTGGGTTCGTGGGGATTTGGGTTAGGGAGGCCGAGGGTTTTTGGTTAGGGAAATCTAGGTTTCTTCTTTGTCTTCGTTCTTCTTCTTCGTCGCTCTCTCTGCCTTTTTCTTCTTTTTCTTTAGTGCTCTACCTTTCTTCTTTTTTGTTCTTCTTTGCTATTGCCCCCTTTAAGGAACTCGAGTCTTAAAGACTCGAGTTTTACGACCAACTCGATTCTTTTACAATTGAGTTGTTAGGTAAAATCGAGTCTAACAGACTCGAGATGTTAGTTTTCTAAATAGTTTGGAAACAGTGTTACTTAACAAAATTGTTAGCAAAATGGTGTTATTTTGCCAAAACAAAAATGGCGTAAATACACTTTTAGTCCCTACATTTTACACTTTTTTTCATTTTGGTCCCTACATTTTATTTTTACCACTTTTAGTCCCTAAACCAATTAACGCCTAACATTTAGGTCATTTCCGTCACTCAACTAACGGCAAAAGTTGACGTGGCTGACGGTGGAATAAAAAAATAATATAATCACACACATTAATTAATTAAATTAAAAACAAACATTAAAATAAAAAAAAATTAATTTATCAATTTAAAAAAAAACAACAGCAGAATTAAAATTCAAAAAATACATAATTTAGATCTGAGTTCATCTTCAACAATAACACAATGAACACAAACCCAGATTTAAATATAACAACACACACCCAATTTTCTAGCATTTTCTTGCCATTTCTTGTCAACCAAACACAAAAACACACACAATCTGTGGCAACCAATGGACTCAAGGTAGTGAAGAACTCCATCCTTGAACTTAGATTGGTTTTATGGAAAATTAAGATACTCTTATATATTTTCTTGGCAACCAAACAAAATTTTCAATTTCACAAACCAAAAAAAAAAAAAAAATCTAAATCTGACAACCAACCAAATTTTTTATGTCAATCCTAAGATCTAAACATTTTTCACAAACCCAACAAATTCTCTATCACAAACCCAAAAACTTCCTTTCACAAACCCATATTATCCCTTTTCAAATTTATCAAAAATCCAAAACAAATACAGCAAACTCAACCCAAATAAAGAGAGAGATGAGAAAGTGAGAAGGGAAAGGGGTTTCCGATCTAATTGGAAACCCACATGATGGCACCAGCAGCGGGACCTACCACCTCACCACACTCCTCAACCTCACCCTCACACTCACGCCCACTCTCACCACCAGCACTAGCAAATGATTCTCGGCGATAACAGTGGTGGGGACGAGGACCATGAAGTCGAAGTCAAGGCGAGCCGAGATGTGGGTCCAAGACGAGAGTTGAGACGTGGGTTCAAGCCAAAGTCGAACAAGCACTTGTGGGAGTAGATTTCGTCAGAGATTAGAGAAGTGGAGGAACTTGCTTAAAGAGTTCAAGAAGGCTAAGCACCAAGATAGAGGGAGAAAGAAGAAAAAGAGGAAGAAAGAAAGAAGACTAAAGAAAGAAAGGGAGGCAGAGAAACTGAGAGAAAGATCTAGGGAAGAAGAAGAAAAATAAAGAAGAAAAAGAAACTAGGCACAAACATAAAAGATCCAAAGTTCCACCATTTTTTTGTTTTTAATTATGTTTTTTTTGTTTTTTTATAATTTTTATTATTTTTAAAACTGATAAATTTATTTTTTAAGGTTAGATGTGATGTGGAAGCTAATGTGGATGCTGATGTAGTATTTTTTAATATTATTTTAATGGACACGTTAGCATTTAATGTGCCAATAGTACACTCTGTTTGCCACGTTAGTTTTTGTCATTAGTTGAGTGACGGAAAGGACCTAAATGTCAGGCGTTAATTGATTTATGTACTAAAAATAGTAAAAATAAAATATAAGGACCAAAATGAAAAAAAAAAAAAAAAAGTTCAAAATATTGAGACTAAAAGTCCATTTATGCAAAAAAAAAAAAAAAAAAAAAAAAAAATCCTGAATTATAGGTTTTACTCACCTTTACTTCCTCTTTCTCAAAATCCCATATATAAATTTTGATCAGAATTCAGAGAAACCACAAGCACAAATGACAAAACAAAAAAAGTCGAGGATGTCTCAGAACATTACAGAACGACAAAAATCTGAGTCGTCTTGGAAGAAGAAGAAGAAGTCAATGCTTGCATCCGATCGTCTACCGGACGATGTCCTAATCGACATCCTGAGTCGACTGCCACCCAAATCGTTAATCCGATTCAGGTGCGTTTCCAAATCTTGGAGCTCCACAATCACCAACCCCTTTTTCATCACCACACATCTCAATCAAGCCAAATCTTTGTCCAATGGTTATTTACTATATACACGATTGCCTGTGGAGTTTTTGTGTGGCAAAGAATTGTGTGCTGTTGTTTACAATAGGGACCGAACGTTGACCCAGGTTTCCAAATATGAAATACCCTTTTCTGGTTCACGTATATTGGGCATTTGTAATGGCTTATTTTGCTTAGGTAGTCATAGAGTAATAAATTTGTGGAACCCAAGTATTAGGAAGTTTAAGAAGGTACTTGATGGTACTTGTTTCACAAGGCATTGTCGTCATATTGCTCTTGGACTTGCTTATTGTTCTCAAAATGATGACTACAAGATTGTGAGGATGCTGTGTTTTGAAGGGTTGAATGGAGAAGGAAAAGTGATCCCAGCTGTAGCTGAGGTTTATACACTGAGTAGGGATTCGTGGAGGAAAGGTATTGGAATATCGGTGGACTCGTTAAATAGGTTTGAACCCAATGGATCTATTGATAGAATTGATGAATCCCCGTGTGTGTTTTTCAATGGAGCTTTGCATTCTATAGCGTATATTGGAAACTATAAATTCATTTTGTCTTTTGATGTTAATGACGAGACATTCCAAGAGATAATGTTGCCGAATGATTACTTAAATGGAGTTCATCTACAATTTGAAAAACTTGTGGTGTTCAAGGGATCGTTGTCTTTGATTGTTTTTGTTCAAGCTGAAGATGAAGAGGGTGATGTTTTCCACATATGGGTGATGGGGGAGTATGGGGTTGTTAAGTCTTGGACTAAAAAAAGTGTACCAATGGAAAGGGTTGGGCAGTTCATTGGCTGCACTGACAATGGTGAACTTTTGATAAAAAAGATTGGCACTGGGCTGGTTTTGTTTGATCCTGAGGGTCGAAACGAGGAAAATCTTGGAATTAAAAATGCTACATGGGCGGCTTATACTACTAATTTCTTGGAGAGCCTAGTATTGTTTGATGGTGTAAACATGTAATCTGAAGTGAACTCGAAGATTAGTTACTTTGAAATTCAGGCAAGACAGCCTTCTTTTTGAAATTCACATTAGCAAGTCATTTTGTGAAGATGTTGGAAAGTTCTGTTTGGTATGTAATCTGTGGATGAAGAAGTTATGTTCTGCTTTCTTTCCTGTTGTAGTAGACATGAAAGTAATGTGGAAATCCTGGTTGATTTTTGTGGTCATTCTAGAACAATGTAATCTTATAGTGAAACATACATGTTTAGCCACCATAGCCTTGTGTCACTCATCCTAGCATAATGATTACTGGATTGGGTATCAAGTTAACAATTGTAGTTAATTCTACAGATAATTTGTTAATATTGTTGGTACTTCGTGGTAACCTTGATTTTGATTTTTTGCAACGCACCTTGTTGGATGTCATGTTTGATTCCTAGGAAACAAAAGATATTTTCCATAAACTATGAATTTGTTGTGTTGGCTAAATTGATTGTTATTCTTTTTTTCCCCCTGTTTTGATGATGTGGAGCCTTATCAAGATAGGGCCATTAGGACTCACCTTTGAGGAGTAAATCTCGAATACATGACTCCACCTGTCAGAATCATCTGTCAAGTAATCCAGGAAAACCACTAGTGGTGATTCGAGCCTAGAATGTCTTTGTCTACAGCTCATTTCAAGCCTCCCACCACTAGGCTCTAACCTAACGAGTTCCCCCCTATTCTGATAGCTTTTTTACTAATTTATTTATCGATTTATATTTTCTGTTCTATTTTGGCAAGAATCTATAGATTTATATGAATAGGAGATAAACTATTGGAATTAGGTCTCAAGTTTATTCTCAAAGTTTGTAATAATTAAATCGGCTGCATAAGCCTCATTTGACAACCCATCTTGGACACTAGCCTAATTCATCAAGCTTTTGGCTGAATCCTTTTCTTTTTAAATCAGAAGTTTTCGTCTTTCTATTGTTTCCTTTCTCTTTATGCTGTCCCACTTCTAAATACTCTTCTTTCAAGTCTCAACATCTGTGTGTTTAAATGTTGCTTGCTAAGTTGCATATAAATTAACCTAACATATGTGTTCTAGAAACTCTAGGTATATTGGTTCCAAGTATCCCTAGCATAGAGACAAGACTGAGAAGCTAGCTCTTGCAGGTATAATACTCTTTCAAGTAATTTCTCCCTATAAGATTTCTTTATACATGAATAGAGTACACATATGAATGTGAACACATGTACAACTACACGCAGGGAAACATGCATGCTTTTTAAGCATAAAGTATGCTAAATCTTTCTAAATTGCTATTGCTACACTTTACTAATTCTATTTGGGACAACTTTCCAATTTCTTTGATGCAAATGAGGGGGTTTGTGAAAGATTTCAGTGGTAGGAGAGTAGCTGTTGCTCAATACTTTGTGGCAGTTTTAAATGTTCGAGGTGCATTTCAGTGAGTCTTATAGCTGAATATTGCAAAAAATTGAGTTTATTGGTGATATAGGTACTGTTCAAAGTTATTTAGAAAAATGAGGAAATAGAGTGAATTTCGGCAATGATGTTGCGGAAATTGCAAGAAAAAGTATGAGAGAGAGTAAAGATAAGTGATGTGATGGAGGAGGGAGAAAAAATTGAATTTCGGTAATGAGATTACCGAAATTCTTGCTGCCCGAAGCTGCTGCCCAAGTGAGTGTGAAGTGCCCGAAGTGCTAGTGCTAGGTGGAGTGCCCAAAGGGAAACCAATTGTGGCAACCAAGTTGCCGAAATTGTAGGGAAGGGAGGAGAGAGAAAATATGAATTGTGGCAACCAAGTTGCCGAAATCTTAGGGAGGAATTTAAAAAAAAAAAAAAATTGTGGCAATTGATTTCAACAATGGCATTGCCACAAAATTTGTTGCACAAAAATGTATTTTGTTAATTATTATTTTTCTATATTATCTTACTTTCTAAGCCTTAGACCATTATAAGCTTTAGAATAGTCTGACTTGTCTTGTGAATGAATATATATTTTTTAATTACTAGCCGATGGCATGCATGAATATATATTTATTAACTACTAGCCATGTCCCATGCCATGTGAAATGCATTATAATAATTATTTATTATGTGTTATAATAATCAGGGAATCAATTTTAGTTATATAAAATGCCACAAATCAATTGCCACAATATTTTTTTCCCCTCCATTTTGGCAATGCCATTGCCACAAATCAATTATCACAAATTTTTTTTTTTTTTTTAAATTCCTCCCCAAGATTTCGGCAACTTGGTTGCCACAATTGGTTTCCCTTTGGGCACTCCACCTAGCACTAGCACTTTGGGCACTTCACACTCACTTGGGCAGCAGCTTCGGGTAGCAAGAATTTCAATAATCTCATTACCGAAATTCAATTTTTTCTCTCTCTCCCATCACATCACTTATCTTTACTCTCTCTCTCATACTTTTTCTTGCAATTTCGGCAACACCGTTGCCGAAATTCACTCTCTTTCCTCATTTTTCCAAATAACTTTGAACAGTACCTATATCACCAATAAACTCAGTTTTTTGCAATATTCAACCAAAAGACTCGCATTTCAGTGGTAGGAGAGTAGCTGCACAACTTGACTTTCTATTTTTTAGGGAAAGAGGTGCATTTTGAGCTGAAACTTATTTTAGGGACAATCAATTTATTTATTATTTTTTGATAGGGGGACAATCAATTTATTGTTTGTTTATGATTTACACCAAGATTAAGTTTTGATAACATATACCTTGGGATTAAATCATCTTCCATTTAAATCCTCAAATTCCCTTCAATCTAACACACATGACATTTATTAGATTTAGTGTGTCGCTTAAAATTTAAATCCTTGAATTCCCTTCAATCTAACACACACGACATTTATTAGATTTAGTGTGTTGCTTAACGTTTGAATAGTTGTTTCTTAGGTTAAGAATCGCTTTCAATTTTATAGTCATTCCCCAATGATAATAAAATCATATCAGACTAAAAATTGTGTTGAAATTTCTCTCTTTTCTCTTAAGTTTTTTTTTTTTTTTTGAGAATAAAAGGATCCACTTTATTAATGTAAGGATAATTTATGATGTTACATCAACATAAACTAGATACGTAATGTCTGGTGGCACAGATTCCATCCAAACAGTTAAAGGAAAAGACTTTCTAGCTCTCCTAGCTAAAGCATGAGCAACTCCGTTGCCCTGCCGCCTAACATGAGAGAAAGAACAAGTTTGGAACAAACCCTTTAAAGACTTACAGTCTTTTATAATATGACTAATACTAGACCGGTCTGGACATTGACCCACTAATGCTTTTACCACAAGCTCCGAGTCTCCTTCAAATACAACATGTCTCAATCCCAACTCCTCCATGAATAACATTGCTTCCTTGCTGCCAATGCCTCAAGCACTTCCACAGTTGATGGCATGTCATTTTTTTCTGCTAGTGAGCCCATAACTTGACCTAACTCATTCCACAAAACAACACCGATCCCTGCTTTCTCTTCATCCACGAAATAAGCACCATCATAGTTTACCTTATACGTTCCTACAGCTGGAGGTGCCCAGCGTTGTATCCGAGCCATGTTTCTCTCGGATTTTCCATCTGGATTCCCGTGGAACTCAGTGAGCAATGCAGATGCCGAGTCCAGGATCTTTTCAGGTGGCATGTGCTGCTTGTTGAAATGTTGTTTGTTGCGTCTGTTCCATATAAGCCATGCAACCACCATGAACAACTTCATATTTTCTTCCTGCTGTCTCGCCGAGAACACCAAGTCTGCAAAGGAACCTGTACCAAGAACTTAGCTTCTTAATTTCTTGAACCCATCACCCCAGCAACCCAGCACTTTATCACAGTCCCATAGAGCATGAAGGGCTGTTTCACAAACACTGTCACAGTTGCTGCAAAACAGTGACCCCACCACTTTTCGCCGATACAAGTTAGCCAACGTTGGGAGTGATTCAATGCACGCTCGCCAGCCAAATTGTTTTATCTTATTGGGGATTCGCAACCTCCATATCCCTTTCCAAAAATTCTTCGAATCAACAGTATTTGACCCCGAAGCAGTCTTTTCTCTTAAGTTCGATGAGAGTAAGGATTGCAAATAAAATATTAACACAAAAATTTATTATATGGTTGTTACATATTCAATTCAATTAATATTAACAATTATTCGGAATAGACTTGAAGATTATGGAATTGTCATATCACAATTCAACCTAATATTCACAATTATCCGATGTCCATCTTTTGGCTACTACACTATGAGATAAAATCAATATCATATCACAATTCCTAACACATATTTTTATCAAAATAAATAAATAAATAAAATTCCAACACATAGGATCATTATGTGTTTCCTATCACAACTCCTAAGAAATAGGTACATACCTAATCACCAACTGAAACTCCTAAGAGTATTCAACATGCAACTCACATCGTAGTGTGACTTGTCTGTTCACTCAAGTTGTGTGGCAGCAAATATCTAACTATGAGTTAAAAACATTTCATATCCCCACCCACCCAATAAATCATATGGAGATAGATCTTCTTCTTCTTTAAAGGAAACACAAATGATTTTCAAATCACTAATTAATGTAAAGTAGGTTTATGTGATACAATAAAGTTTGCATGTTTATGAATGATATATTGTTTGTAAAAAATATTAATATTTGTTACATTCTAAAATGAGTCTACATATAAATAGGGCTAGTCTGCTCATTATTTGTTCATGCATTCTTTTCTCAATAAAGTCAATTTAAGAAATTTTGTTTAAACTAATCTCTCTGTTTTTGTTTAAGGGGGTCAAACTCATGGGAATTGAAACTAATCTCTCTGTTTTTGTTTTTTGTTTTTTAAAACTATTGATAAGTGAAAAAAGGACCCAAATCTTGAACCTACAACCTCACTCTTCACCTAACACTAAAGATTATTGATAGGAATTGAACTTGAGCTGTCTCCTATGTGGAGATTTGGAAACACTACTTTTTTCTTATAATCGAAAAAAGGGTGGGAGGGGCGATCGAAGGTGGCATCCCTACTTGGGTATGATGATATTAGCTCCCTATTCATTGGGGGCTTAGTAAGCAACAAAACCAATTGAGTCGTAGCCTAATCCAACCCTAAGGGCCAAGGCACTAGTATACATTAGGGCATAGGCATGGAAATAATTCCTAATGCTTCCCATTTTAAGATTCAATGTCGAGACTTACCGTCCACCAAACAAATGTGTGGGGTGGGGGTTAACCCCTGTGCCATTAAACCACCACACTCGGTGGTAGCCAAAAATGCTACTTGAGTTAAGAGGCTCATGATAGGTAATGTTTGTTTCTTTGATTATACTTTTAAGTGTAACAAGTTTAAAATATTAAAACTTGAAAATTTTACAATTTAAAAAAAGAAAAAAAGAAAAAAAAAGAATCTAAAGTATAAACTTGCAAGAAAAGTACAATTCCTTGCCTAATTGCAAGCCCCTTGATTGGCACCTTACCCAAATATCAACCTTCTTTTGGTGTTTCCGTGGCGGGGAGCTAATCAAATTGTTATCAAAATTGTAGCCTTATATTTCAACTCACACCTCCTGCATTTTAATGTTTTCAACCAAGACGTCTAGAATTGAAATCCCATTTTTTACCATTGTTGTAATAATAATAGGATAGCCATGAGCTCCAAATAAATATTTTGGGGAAAAAATCCCCTAAAGAAAATAATTTTAATAAATTCCATCCTCTCTCTCATGTCCCGTATCCCATAGGGTGCAATTTCATCACAAGTGGCTGATGAAAGATTGAAATATGGAGGAGTCGGTCTAGTCCACCAAGTAATTGGGCCATACCTTGAACTAGTAACAATTACATAACACAAAACTCTTTTAGTCCCATCATTAAAAAAAGAAAGCCCAAAACAAGATTTGTTTGGTCCAAAAAACACGACAGAATGTGATTAGTTTTTTTTTTTTTGGGCGGGGGGGGGGGGGGGGGGGTGTTGTAAAAGGGATAAGATAACGTATTAGATAATAGAGTTAACCCAAACCATGTGGGTGGTACAATGTAATTAGGTCTTTACCTCATATCTACTCCATTATGCACACATTTTTAGTAATTATATTTTCTTTCTGATGGGATAACAAAAAATGGCATCTATGGTTCGTCCAGATGGGTCGTCCATGATGTATGGTTAGCCAAGCGACCAGGCCATCTCCTATTCGTCCAGACCTCCCTTCCTTGAGAGGCTGACCAATTGGGTAGACCCCGTAATCAAGTCAAAAGAATCGTCCACGGGTGAAGCGCATGGACGACCAAACAACAGCATGACAAAGGGTCGTCCATAGACGTTACACATGGACGACCACACAACACTTAGCAAATTCTGGAGCGGTTAACCAACCCGTGTTCATCGCCGCCAATTCCTCCCAAGTATGTAACTTCCAGCAACGGTTATGATTTCAATAGCAGTTGAGGTCCGGATTCCAAGAATTTGGGGGAAGTTATCTGAACCAATAACCGTCCCGAAGTAGCATATATAAGGACCGGTCTGAACCATGCAAAGGTATGAGAAAATTTCTGAGATTTTATTCCCAAAAAAGTTGGAACTCCATTGGAGGGAAGCTACTAACTTTGCCATCGGAGGATATTTGGCCGGTCCACCCTGGTCACCCTTTGATTGTTTTCTCTTTTTACAGGAATCCGTAAACGCCGTAGCCCACCGAAGCCGAAGTGTTCAACCAACTGATCTCTTTCACTATCAGTTGGCGCCGTCTGTGGGAAGCATAAATTGTTTTACGATTTGGCTTTCTAAAAAAAAAAAAAAAGGTTGAATGGTTCGGACTAGGTCGAGGGCTACAAGCCCAGGCCATCAGGGAAGCAGAGACGCTTCAAGCAACCCCCATCGCGATCGCCAATCAGCGCCTGTCATGCAGTCGCCTTCCATCCAACACATGCAATCCATGGCGGCCGCAATGGCGGAGTTAACTCGCCAGAATCAAGAATTGACTAGGGAGATGGAGAGGCAGCGCCGTGAAGGACATGCTGAGAGACAGTCCCAAAGTCAAGAAGATAGAGGAGGCAATGCTGAGCCCGAGGCTCAGTCAAGAGGCACCACTTCGCGAAGGGTGCCCCATTTGGAGAAGGAAATGGACCAGATGAAGAAGGTTATGGACGAGATGAAGGAAAACATGAGAAGGGCAAATCCCGTCGAGGATTTGGTTCACCGAACAGATTCCCCTTTCACGGCTTCCATCAATGGGCATCCCTTGCCGCCGAAGTTCAAAATGCCTTCCCTGGATTCATATGATGGAGCGCGTGATCCTTTCGATCATATTGCTACCTTCAAGACCACAATGCATCTCCAAGGAGTTCCAGACGAGATTATGTGCAGAGCCTTCCCAACCACCCTTAAGGGACCAGCGCGAGTATGGTTCAGCAAAATACCCCCGAATTCTGTAAGTTCTTTCGAGGAGTTAAGTAAATTATTTGTCAATAATTTCATTGGGGGACAGAGACACAAACGTTCCTCGTCCAGTTTGCTGACCATAGAACAAGGGGAGAATGAAAGCCTGCGTTCCTTTATTACGCGCTTCAACAGGGAAGCCCTGACAGTAGACGAGGTGGACGACAAGCTGCTATTGGCAGCCTTCCACAATGGGGTAAACTCAGACTTATTCATTCACAAGTTGTATGAAAAAGAGCCCCAATCCATGGCTGAACTCGTCCATTCAGCCCAAAACTTTATGAATGCAGAAGACGCCATCATAGCTAAGAAGAGGAAGAGAGCTGAAAGAATGGAAGTCAACCCCCCACGTCACTCTGATCAAGGGCCTCGTCCAAAGAAGGGACGAACGGAAGATAAGAAGGATCGAGACAGGGATAATAGGAAGGCAGGCCCATCAGCAAGGAATCAGAATTACACACCCTTGAACGCCCCACTCGATCAAGTGCTCATGCAAATCAAGGATGATCCTTCCTTGAAGTGGCCAGAGAAGATGAAGGGAGATCCTAACAAGCGCAATAAGAATAAATATTGTCGCTTCCATAGGGATCACGGGCATGACACGGACGAGTGTTATGACTTGAAGCAGCAGATTGAGAATCTCATTAGACAAGGAAAGTTGAGGCATTTCGTTGGAAGGGATCATAAGGATGAAAAATTGAAAGCAAAGATGGAAGAGTCATCACGGCCCCCACTCGGAGAGATAAGGGTTATCATTGGTGGGACACCGACAGGACAATCTTCCAGGGCAAAGAAGACGTATCTCAAGGCAGTGCAGAACGTCCAACTCTCTGGACGACCCCCAAGGACGAATGAAACAGACGAGCCAATCATCTCTTTTACGGACGAAGAAGCTGAGAGGATTCATCATCCACACGACGATGCAATCGTCATTACCCTACTCATAGCAGATTACAGGACCAGGAGGGTGTTGGTGGATAATGGAAGTTCAGCAGATATATTGTATTATCCTGCCTTCCAGCAGATGAGGCTCGGACGAGATCAGCTTCGTCCAGCATGCTCGCCACTGATAGGATTCGGAGGAATGAAAGTACAGCCCGTTGGTACCATTACCTTGCCTGTAGTGGTAGGGTCATACCCGCAGCAGATAACTAAGGAAGTAAATTTCCTTGTGGTGGATTGTTCATCCTCATATAATGCCATCATTGGAAGACCAACCTTGAACAGTTGGAAGGCGGTAACATCTACCTACCATCTATCAGTCAAATTCCCTACGGAGTGTGGAATTGGACAAGCACAAGGAGATCAGTTGGCAGCCAGGGAGTGTTATCTAGCCATGTTGGCTATGGACGAGCAGATGCAGACTATGAGTATAGAAGAAAGAAAAATTGTTGCAGAACCGACAGAAGTGTTGGAAGATGTTTTATTGCAAGAAAATAATCCTGAGAAATTCACTAGAATTGGAACAAGTATGAAGGAAAAGGTGAAAGAAAACCTCGTTCAGTTTCTAAAGAAGAATGCCGATGTTTTTGCATGGAGTCATGACAACATGCCTGGCATTGATCCAAGTGTAATCACTCATCGACTGAACGTGTCCTCCTCTTCTAAGCATATTCATCAAAAGAAGAGGGTGTTCGCCCTTGAACGAGAGAAGGCTATCAAGAAAGAGATTCAAAAACTAACTACATCACAATTCATCTGGGAAGTCTATTACCTGGATTGGTTGGCAAATGTAATGATGGTGAAGAAAGCAAACGGCAAGTGGAGGATGTGCGATGACTTCACTGACTTGAACAAGGCTTGCCCTAAGGATAGTTATCCCTTGCCCCGTATTGATCAACTGGTTGATTCTACAGCTGGCCATCAACTGTTGAGCTTTATGGACGCCTTCTCAGGATATAATCAAATAAAGATGGACGAGGCAGACCAGGAAAAGACATCTTTTATTACCAGTCAAGGTTTGTTTTGTTACAAGGTGATGCCCTTCGGTTTGAAGAATGTAGGGGCAACTTACCAAAGGTTGGTGAATCACATGTTTCGTCCATAGATAGGACGGAATGTAGAGGTGTACGTGGATGACATGCTTGTGAAGAGCTTAGACGAAGGAAGCCACTTAGACGATCTTCAGGAAACCTTTGAAACACTTAGGCGATACAAGATGAAGCTGAACCTAAGTAAATGTGCATTCGGAGTATCGTCAGGAAAGTTTCTAGGATTCATGGTTTCAGAGAGAGGAATTGAGGCAAATCCAGACAAGATCCAAGCCATATTGAACATGGAACCACCAAAAAACATCAAGGAAGTCCAATCCCTAACTGGACGAGTTGCAGCTCTGAACAGGTTTGTCTTAAAAGCTACTGACAAGTGTTTACCATTTTTTAAGAATCTCAGGAAGGCATTTGAATGGACGGACGAGTGTCAAAAGGCCTTCCAGGACCTAAAGCACTATCTTACCACGGCCCTATTGCTAAGTCCGTCCGTGCTAGGAGAAGAACTATATTTATACTTAGCAGTGTCCCCACATGCTGTGAGTTCAGCGTTGATCAGGGAGGAAGAAAAGGTACAGAAGCCTGTGTATTACACTAGCCGGGCACTGAGAAGGGCAGAAGGAAGGTACCCATTGATATAGAAGTTAGCATTCGCACTAATAACAGCTTCTAGGAAGTTAAGACACTACTTCCAAGGTCATGTCATCAATGTCATGACGGATCATCCACTCAAGAAGGCAATGAATAAACTTGAAGCTGCAGGACGACTAATTCAATGGGCAGTTGAGCTCGGTGAGTTTGATATTCGGTACCAACCGAGGAATGCGATAAAAGCTCAAGCCCTAGCAGATTTCATCGCAGAGTTCACTCCGAGTTATGAGGACTTGGACGACAAAGAAGACAATAAAAAATGGGTCGTCCATGTAGATGGATCATCTACATTGTATGCAGGAGGTATAGGAGTGATCTTGCAGTCACCAGAAGGAGATAAATTGAATCACTAGGTTCGCTTGCAGTATCAAGCAACTAACAATGAAGCAGAGTATGAAGCCCTTCTTAAAGGGTTAGAGTTAGCTAAATCTGTGGAGGCAAACTCGATACTCGTCTTGGGAGATTCTCAGTTAGTCATAGGCCAAGTAAATGGGATGTGTGAAGCCAAGGAAGACAGAATGAAGAAATATTTGAAGAAAGTGGTACACCTTGTAAAGAAATTCAAAAAAGTTAATTTTGTTCAAATTCCAAGGGAAGAGAACATAGAAGCAGATACTCTAGCGAAGGAAGCCTCATCTAATGAAGCAATGAAGTTTGATGAAATACAATACATGCCAAGCATAGACCTCCTAGAGATATTGCAGATAGAAGGCGAGGAGAATTGGATGACCCCAATAATATCATACCTGAGGGACGGAAGGCTTCCAGAGGGGAAGGACGAAGCAAGGAAGCTCAGAGTTAAGTCAGCTAGATACGTCCTTATGGACGAAGTGTTGTACAAAAGAGGTTTTTCACAGCCATACCTAAGGTGTTTAGCTCCAGACGAGGCGAATTACATGCTGAGAGAAGTTCATGAAGGAGCATGTGGAAACCACTCGGGAGCTAGATCGCTCATCCACAAGGTCATCCGTGCAGGGTACTACTGGCCAACCGTCCAAGCTGATGCTAAGGCATATGTTAAGGTATGTGATCAATGTCAACGTTTCAGTAATATTCCTAGACAGCCTTCAGAATACCTCACCCCAATGATGACCCCTTGGCCTTTTGCACAGTGGGGTTTGGATATTTTAGGCCCATTTCCAACTGGAACCAGACAGATGAAGTTCTTGGTGGTGGGGATAGATTACTTCACTAAATGGGTGGAAGCTGAACCCTTAGTGAAAATTACACAACAAAATGTCAAAAATTTCGTCTGGAAGAGCATTGTATGCAGATTTAGAGTACCAAGAGTACTAGTATCTGACAATGGACGACAGTTTGACAACACCCCCTTCAGAGAATTTTGTGAACAGCTTGGAATCAAGAATCACTATTCCTCACCCTCCCACCCACAAGCTAACGGACAAGCAGAAGTAGCAAACCGATCCTTATTGAAAATCATCAAGACTCGGCTTGAAGGGGCAAAGGGAGTATGGCCGGATGAATTACCAGGTGTTTTGTGGGCTTACAAAACAACAGCGAGGACTCCCACAGGAGAGACTCCTTTCAAACTGGCTTACGGAAGCGAAGCTGTCATACCTGCAGAAGTGCATATGGCCAGCCATAGGGTGATGAAGTATCAAGATGAGGAAAACAACGAACAGCTTCGTCTGGAGCTCGATCTCATAGACGAGGTAAGAATGGATGCGGAGCAAAGAACAGCAAGGTACAAGAATCTCATGGCAAAGCAGCATGATACTATGGTGAAACCCAGGCGCTTCAGCATTGGGGATCTCGTCCTTAAAAGGGTTTCTTTAGCCACCAAAAACCCGGCCCATGGGAAGTTGGGACCAAACTGGGAAGGACCTTACAGGGTAATCAACTACAAGAGGCAAGGATCCTATTATTTGGAAGCCCTGGATGGAAGGAAGTTAGAACACCCGTGGAACGTTGAACACCTAAGGAGGTACTATCAATGAAGGGTGATCATGGACGAGCCATGAGATGGACGAGCCATGAGATGGACGAGATCCTTGGACGTTTGAAATAATGTGTTTAATATTTTCCAGTACTTGCTTATTATTATTGTGTTTTAAGTAAATAAGTATTTTATGCTGCTCATGGACGAAGTTATGTTGTATTATGTATTTTTAATTCCCTAAAAGCACAAGCTCTTAAGCATGTGCCATGATTGTGGACGAATGATTACATAGTATGGATTTCTGAATATATATATGATGTGTTTTAAATATATGTATGATTGTATGGGAATCCTCCATTTTCTATGATTCAAAATGATCCACGGAAGGTGAAAGGCCAAAGACGAGTAAAATCCTTGGACGCAAGGAAGTATCGTCTAAAAGCTTTCCTTTAGATAAGGATAAAGCAAGAAAAATGAAGATATGTCCGTCTAAGCTCAAGACGAGACAAACCAGAAGTGCAATCGTCTACACCATGGACGAACAATGTGCGTGTGAAAACACCACAGGCCCATAGACGAATCTAACCAACTTAACAATCCAACCCATGGACGAGCATTCGTTGGGAAAATTTCATTAAGGACGAGTAAATAGTCGTCCTAAATTTGAGCAACACTTAAATCTGCTGAAAAGACATCATTCATGGACGAACTTTACTTGAAAATGAACATCTCATGATGGTACAGGAAGGAATTCGTCCATATGATCAAGACGAGATAAAACCTCAATAAAAGGGAAAATCCCACAACCACAAAAATGGTATGGACGATATAAATGAAACTTGTTCACAAAGCTTAAGGAATAATCAAACACAATGAACAATGATAAAGAAGAAGCATTCATACATTCATAAAATTCAAAGGGTAGACGACCACCGTCCAAAAACCCTTAGAAGAGTAATGAGTGCTTAACCATAAAACTCGTCCATAAACTTGGACGAAGAAATTGTACTTGAGTAAATTTAAATAAATAAATAAAAAAAGAGAAAAAAGAAAAAGCCCAAAGAACTAGGGCACTTTTAAACAAAAACATAAAAAAAAAACTTTCTGAAAGATGAAGTCATTTTGCTGGGTTTGTCTTCGGATCGTCCTAGGTCACCTCGTTATTGGCATCGTCCTCCACATTGACATCCTCAGAGCTCGTCATAAGCAAGGAACTCTTTGTGGTGAGGGGGATCTTAAATACATCGAAGTTCAAGTCAGGGAATGTGTCCTTGGCATCAGCACGGAAGTCCTCATACCCAGCAGCATAATGGTTGTCTAGACGATTCTTGTACTCGTCAGACTTCTTGAAGGCTGATATGGCTTCTTCACGTGCCTTCTCCAAGGACGAAGTAAACTCTGAAACTTGTCCCTCCAAGTATGCGATGCGAGTATCTTTTTCAATAGCATCTGCTTTAAGTTCCTCAACCTCGTCCTTCAGTTTCGTCTCAATTCCTAGCAAACGGTTGACTTCATCTATCAGCCTGATCACCTCCCCCTTTTTCAGCAAAACTTCATTGCTCAGCTCCTTAGCTTTCTCTTTTGCCGTCTTGGCCTCCTCAGCAAGTTCCTTGGCCTGGCACGTCGCTGTATAAAACTTTGACATAGCCTATGCATGGACGAATGAGAGTTAGAGAGATTCTATATGTAAAAAAAATGGGGGGGGGGGGGGGGGGGGCTCACAAGGACGAATTAAGCTTCTACCTTAAAGAGGTCGTGGACGCCAGAACGTTCAAATTCCTTCACTGACATGTTGTAACATTGGTTAACTTTGTTGTCAGTGACGATTCCTTTGAACGTCCTCCACGCATACCCCTCGTCCAGCACCAAGTTAGAGGGACGATGTGATTGCTCTGAAGGGTGAGGCTTCCATGGAGTCTTAGCTGGAGGGGGGGTAGGATCAGTCTGAACAGGATGAATTATCTGGACGGGCTCCACATTGGCAGGAGGCTCGTCCAGATTCACCGTCGGAGGAGTGAATTTGGGGACCTTGGGAAGAGAAGTCTGAGTGGTTTTTGGTTTTTTAGGACCTCGATGACTAGGAAGGTCGTCCAGGTCCACAGCATTTGAAATTTTCTTGGACTTCCTCTTCCCAGGCTGGACGACAGCGTTCTGGACGACTGGAGGCACAGAAGCATCCTCGTCCCCACTAGTTACAGCTTTTTCTCTATTTTCTCTCATTGTAAATATTCCTACAGTGAAGGAAGTCAGTTTAGAAAAAATAATAACAATAATAATAATAATAATAAAATAAGAGAAGGAAATGGAGTAGAGATGGACGATACTTACTCTTACGTGTAGTTTCTTCGTGGTTTAAATTTTCAGCGGTTGGTACCAAGACCCCACGTAGCTAAACTGCTGAAAGTCACTAAATCGTGGAAAGTCCTTCTAGGGAAGGCACGTACGTAGTCAATTCGATCCAAGTAAGACTTGTCTAAACGTGGACGAGTAACAGCTGCACCAACAGAAGAAAGAATGGTTAGACGAATGAAAGTTAGAAAAAGTATAAGGAAATAAAATAAATAACATGGAAAGAAAACATATCCTCAGGACGAAGGCGACCTATGGGGCTGGTAAAAGGAGGGAAGGGGGCATTACTAACATCTGTTATGTCCCCAGCCCAGTTTCCAGAAATGATAAAAAATTCTTGTTTCCAGAGCCTATCAGACGAGCTACGGCCCTTTATTAAACTATAGTAAGAGCCTCTGGACGAGAACTAGTAAAAACTAGCTAATTGTTTTATTTCTGAGGGCTTATAATAGTAGAGGAACTCGTCCACTGTTATAGGACGTTCCCCTTCTAGTGCCTCACGCCATAACACTTGCATGGCTACTATCGTCCTCCAACCGTTAGGATTAAGTTGGTTAGGACCAATACCTAACCTATGAAGAAGACCTCTAAAAAATGAATTTAGGGGAAACCTAAGACCAGCTAAGAGATAAGACGAGTATACTCCCAAACCAGAAGAAGGTGAACAACACCACTCTCCTTCCCTGGGCAGACGAGGTTCAAACTCGATAGGAATTTGGTATCTATCTACTAATGTTTTTAACTTAGGAGCGTCTAAGGTGGACGCTACCTCAGGTGCACAGCTATATATGATGTTTTCCTCTTCCTCCTCCTCGTCATGAGAAAGGCTGGGTGGCGCTCTGGACAAGCTAGCCCCAGTTCCAGAGGCCATCCTACGTTGCATTTCCTGAAATTCTTCTAAGGAAACGCCAGGGACCCCGGACGAATACTGCTCGTCCGAGGAACTGCTACTAAAACTAGTGCTACCCTCACCACTCTCATAACTTCCAGACGAGGCGTCCTGATACTCGTCTATTTCTCTCTCTGTACTACTAGACGAAGACATAACTAAAGTAAAGATCAAAACGAAAACCTAAAGGGAAGAGGAAGTACCTGAGAACTAAGACGAATACTAGACGAGAATCTTGGACGAGATAGCAGAAGGAAGTTTATGAGAAAGGTGGAGGGCAAGAAAGAGAATATGCCTATTTATAGGGCCCAAGAGTAGGGTCAGCGAAGCGACACCATCCACTAAAAAAAACGACACGTGGCAATCGCGTGGAAAAATGTAATCGATTTAATCGCTCAACGAATTAAACCATGACACGTGGCTGTATAAAGGGGATAAAATCCCAATAATGTCCCTGGACGACACCCTGGACAAGGGGGCAACTGATGGGATAACAAAAAATGGCATCTATCGTTCGTCCAGAAGGGTCGTCCATGATGTACGGTTAGCCAAGCGACCAGGCCATCTCCTATTCGTCCAGACCTCTCTTCCTTGAGAAGCTGATCAATTGGGTAGACCCCGTAATCAAGTCAAAAGAGTCGTCCATGTGCGAAGCGCATGGACGACCAAACAACGGCATGACAAAGGGTCGTCCATAGGCATCGCACATGGACGACCACACAACACTTAGCAAATTCTGGAGCGGTTAACCAACCCGTGTTCATCGCCGCCAATTCCTCCCAAGTATGTAACTTCCAGCAACGGTTATGGTTTCAATAGCAGTTGAGGTCCGGATTCCAAGAATCTGGGGGAAGTTATCTGAACCAATAACCGCCCCGAAGTACCCTATATAAGGACCGGCCTGAACCATGCAAAGGTATGAGAAAACTTTCTGAGATTTTATTCCCAAAAAAAAGTTGGAACTCCATTCGAGGGAAGATACTAACTTCATCATCGGAGGGTATTTGGCCGGTCCACCCCGGTCACCCTTTGATTGTTTTTTCTCTTTACAGGCCTCCGCTAACGCCGTAGTCCACCGAAGCCGAAGTGTTCAACTAACTGATCTCTTTCACTATCACTTTCCTTACAGTAAGTGAGAGACAATGAATTTGATTTTAGGTTTTCTTCATGGGAGAGATCAAATAATGTCACTAAACTGCAAATCTCTTGGCAGTAATTATAAAATTAATAATTTAATCATTGTGGATAATTTCTTAATAACAAAAATACTCTAAAATATTGATAAACACGTTTTTGGTGACAATAAAATCTTCTTCTTTTTTCCTAAAATTAATTCTATGTGTATACTTTTTTTTTTACCACCTATAAGTGGAGTGGGGGGATTTGAAACCAAGTTTTCTTTATAAGAGAAGAGAATAATGATAATAAATCACATGACTCTTAGCTATGTAAGTACTTCCAACATATGTTAGGATTATTGTTTTCTACCTAGAAGAAGGTGAAGTTTTTCATTTTATAAGAGACTTGAAACGTTAATAAGAATTAAAATTTATAATAATTTTGTTAAACATATCACCCAATTCAAACCTAATAGTTATATAAGATTATTTCAAAGATGTTGGCAAACAGTTCAAAGAAAATTATTTCATACATTATCAAACACAAAGTACCTTTGTTCCACTTAGATTGATTTCTAACAACATTTTGATAGCATTTGAAACACTTCATCACATGAAAAACAAATGAAGACGAAAAACAACAAGCATGACACTAAAACTTGACATAAGCAAGGCTTATGATCGGGTCGTATGAGAATATTTGAGAAAGGTGATTGAGGCTCTAGGTTTTCATGATAGTTGGGTTAACTTAAGTTTTGAGTGTATTACTTCTATGAGTTACTCTTTCTTGATGAATGACGATCATTGCAGTTATTTTCTATCCATTAGTGGTATTCAAAAAGGGGATCCCCTCTCCCTTACTTATTTTTATTCTCTGCTAAGGACCTCATAGCATTAAAGAGACAAGCTTCTCTATTGAGGGCCTCACACCTTCATTGAGACAAACTAAATCTAAAGATTTGATTAGATGGGTGATTCTTAGCAAAAAAAGATTAGAGGGTTGATAGTATATAGAGGAGTCCCATGGGTTTCTCATATCCTATTTGCTAATGATACTTTTATTTATTTATTTATTTTTTGGTCAAGTAACCACTCAAGAGGACTACAATTTACTTGTTCTCCTAAAGCTGTATGAGTATGCCACAGGCTAAAAACTTAATGAGAACAAAACACAAGGCCACATTTAAAACCTAAAATCAACATGATAAAGAATTTATTCACAAACTCCATCCTCTCTCATGGCTGACTATCCGTCGAAAGATTGAAATATGGGAGGAGTGAGCCGAGTCCACCAAGTAATTGGGCCATACCTTGGGCTTGTAGCAATAAAAAAAGCCCAAAACAAGATTGGTTTGGTTCAAAAACCCTACTGAATGTATCTGTATTTAGGTCTTATTGTGATCTTATATCACAAACGAAAAACGAAAAACCTTAAACGTCGGTCGAATCAATCAGCCATGTCTCAGAAGAGAAAACCAAAACTCTCGTCCGAGCGTTTACCGGACGACGTCGTATTCGACATTCTGGTTTGGTTACCAGTGAAACCCATAATCCGATTCAGGTGCGTTTCAAAACCTTGGTACTCAATCATCACAAACCCTCTTTTCATTACAGCACAACTCAACCGATCAAAATCATTGTTACCCAATAATGTTAATGATGATCATAATGGTTATCTGCTATGTACATCACAAGCTGTTTATCCTCGCCATGAATTGAGTGTGTTTGTTCGCAATAGCTATCGCACATTTACCCAGATATCAGGCTTTGAAATCCCTTTTAGTTTTGACTCATTCGTTGGCTTCTGTAATGGCATATACTGCTTCTTTGAAATCCATTATAGAATATATTTGTGGAACCCAGTTATTAAAAAGTTTAAGATTCTCACTCCTACTCTCGTTTGCTGTGACAAATTTTTTTGTCGCGGTGTCGTTCATGGACTTGTATATCATTCTCAAACCAATGACTTCAAGATTCTCAGAATTCTGTTTGAGAAAAAGCTGCCGCTGGCGGAGGTGTACACTTTGAGTACTGATTCGTGGAGAAGTGTTGAGATATCTGTCGAGTCATTGAGAGGGTCTCCTATTGTTGATATACGTGGTAAGCCCTTTGTATTTGTTAATGGAGCTCTGCACTCTCTAATATATACTAAGGATCACAAATTTATTTTGTGCTTTGATCTCAACGAGGAAGATTTCGAGAGATAATGCTGCCGCAAAATTACTTTGATGAGTTTTCTGATAAATTTGAATTACCTGAACGACTAGCAGTGTTCAAGGGATTTCTGGCTTTGGTTGTTTTCGGTGGATATGATATATGGCAAATATGGGCGATGATGGAATATGGTGTGGTTGAGTCTTGGACTAAAATAACTGTACCATTTGATTCTGTCCTGAGGGTCTTGGGCTGCAGTGACTATCATGAAGTTATGATTAAAAAACCTAAAACAAGCTATGTTGCCTCATTTGACATTGATAGTCTAGACAACAATCTTGGAATTGAGAGCTTGGTTTTACTTGATGGGTAAATGTGTGATTTGAATAAAAAGATTAGTCTTTGTAAAAGAGTAGTTTGTAAAAGTTTCTAGATAAGCACAATCTTTGTGAAGTTCAAGTATTTTGTAGTATCATATGTGCAATTTGAGTATTAAATGTTGCTCTTATTATGTTGTGCTACAGTATACATGTCTAGCCTTACAAGATTGGATGGATATATTGGTTTTACCTGTAAATTGTTGGTACTTGGCTTGATTTTGATTTTTGTAACACACCTTGTTAGATGTCATGCTTTTATTTGTAGGCAACAAAAGAACATTTTCTATAAACTATGAATTTTCTCTGTTTGCTCAATTGATTATCAACCAAACCCCCCCCCCCCCCCCCCCCCCCCCTCTTTTAATTGCTTTCTTACAAACTTATTTATCTATTTACACCTTCCATTCTCTTTTTAAGCTGGTAAACATCTGAAGATTTATATAAATAGGAGAATAAACTCTTAGGATTAGGTCTCATGTTTAATTATCAGTTGCATAAGCCTCATTAAAGACTCGTCTTGGACATTAGGCCAAATCATTAATCTTTTGGTTGGTCCTTTTCTTTTTTATTCTTGGTTTTTCTTCTTTCTATTGTTTCCTGTCTGATGCTGGCAGTGAGAAGTCAGTTTTATTTATTTTTTAATGTCAAGGGAAATATGTAATGATATGGACTGTATTAATATTCATTTAGGTCTTATTTTGGATTTTATTTAAGTTTGGTTATTTATTTGGGTTTAGTAGTAAAAGCCCAAGGAGTCCAAGGTTTTAAGAAATCCAAGTTCTACTAGGAATAGGTATTAATCTTCTATTTTAAGATTTGTAATCCTTTCTATTGAGAAGGACAATAATAAATTTTCAGATTTTTAGAGAAGCAATGAAACTTGTCAAAGGTTTGTGTGATGCAACCTTCTTCGAGGTGTGATGCCTAGAAGTTTATCTTTTCTTTCACATTCTTACATTCCGACAACTTAAACCCTTTCAAATTTGTCACTTATTAAACCACAAAATCCAAAGCTTCAAAACCCTAAGCCTACGGTCCTTACGATTTTGATTACCTTGGTGAAAACTAACCATCTCATCATAAAGCCTTTGTTTAAGTCTATTTTGAAAATTTGAAGAACCTCTTCTTTAAGACGCATCTGTAACTCTTCCCAATGCATAATCAAAGGCATGTATCACTACGAGAAAACATAGTGCAAAATCTTGCTCTGATACCAAAATTGACATAGGACATTTAAAACAAATAAAACTGGCTTCTCACTGCCTGCGTCACTTTCTCTTTCTATTGTCCTACTGCTAAATGCTTTTTTTTCAACATCTATATATGCCTAAATGTTGATTGCTATGCTGTAGATTGTATATCAACCTAGCATATATGTCCTAGAAACTCCAGGTGTATTGACATAGGACATTTAAAAATAAATAAAACAAACTAAAATTAGCTTCTCACTGCCTGCATCACTTTCTCTTTCTTTGTCCTACTGCCAAATGCTTTTGTTTCAAAATCTATGTATGCTTAAATGTTGATTGCTAAGCTGCAGATTGTACATCAACCTAGTATATACGTCCTAGATGCTCCAGGTGTTTGGTTCCAATTATCCCTACCATAGAGACAAGACTGAAACTACCTCGCCCTTGAGCTAATTCAGCTGCAACAAGGCAGCTAAATTCAGCCTAAGCTGGGTTGGGTAAGGGTTAAAAATTGTACACTTTGAGAGTTTATAAAACACCATTAAATATTTATTGCTTTCCACCATATATGCCTACCCACTAGAATTTTTCTCTCTCCTTATTTATTGCTGAATAAGGTACAAATTAACCTTTTGAATTGTATTTTGAGTATTCTATAAATTTATTGATGTATATCTTGTATTTGTGATGCTCTTTAATTTCATGGTCTAGTTTAATTACTAATTAGTAAAAATTATTTTTATTTTGGGAATTTATATTGGTCACACTCATTTACAATGGTAGATCTTACTTCAAAGTATGGTGCATATTTTTCAATTTTAAAGTTTAGAAAATTATCTTGGGTGATTTCCTGTTTCTCTTTCTTAATGTATATCAGTCTTACCAAGAGCCTTGTAATTCAATCGGCACTTCTTGTTGTTTCAAAGGGAGACATTTAGGATTAAATCCCCCCAACCCTAGCTATCAAATTGTTATTATTTTTAAAAAAATAACCGGTCAGTCTTCTACAATGACTATTGGGTTCTTTATGATTATTGTTAGATATATATATATATATATATATATATAATTCAATATAAAGTATATGTAATAGTAGATTTAAAATTGTGTGTGTGAAACTTTGAAATGAGAAGGGGATGGTTTGATATTTTTTGATTAGGAGTTGCACTTTTCCCAAAAATTGTTTTTATGTTTTTGTGGTTGTGTTTGTTTTTGTTTTAGGCATTTTATGGTTTGCATTGTGGCAAGAAATAAGCCATCATAGATGGGAGATACTGAGGATGGTGAAAAGCCGTGGAAAACGGTTTTTGTAACCATGGGAACTACTTGTTTTGATGCTCTTGTTAAAGCAGTGGATACTTGGGAAGTTAAGCAAGAGTTGTCAGATAGAGGCTATACTGATCTTGTCATTCAGATGGTTGTGAATCATACACGCCCACTAAGGTATTATTTTAATCTTTAACATTGGCTGTACTATCTTGTTATATCAGGCGTTATGGTTTCTAATAATTTATAGTAATTCAATTTATTGTTAGAACATTGCTTCTTAATTTGAATTGAATGTTTTGTGCCACTTTGAGATAAATTCTAGGGGTTTGGGAAAGTTATAATGATGAATTTTCAGGTTGAGGTTTCTATGTATTTAAACCTAATAATTTCTGAAGCAAAGATGAAGAGCATGTCAGTCTTGAAGATTTTATCAGATTCTTTCATCTGTTATGCTCTGTCAAAAATTTTATAGAAAATTTGAAGAATTCTGTATAAATATCAGGATGGACAATCTTGACAATTTTTATCTACAACCTCATATTCTCTCTCTTCTTGGACTTGATCTGTTGAGATGCAAAAAAGGTGAGTAACACCAACAAATCACCAGAGGTGGAGAAAGGGCTACAAGTAATTATAAAAAGGAGTACTTGTGTGCTGAAAGGTGATTTAGCATTTAATTATTAAATTTTGAATTCAACTTGAAATTTAAAAAAGAAAAAGAAAAAAAGAATAAGAAACATATTAACTATAATTTGAAGTCGAGTTCTCCTCTTCTTGTAAGAACAAGGTGGATGGTACAGTCATGGGTTCAAGAGCCTCCAACTGCACGTGTAGTTACTGATAAAAAAAGAACTATGCTTAGAGCCAAGTTCTATCAAAATTTTTACCAAAAGGTCCTTAAAAAATTCCACACACATTTGTTATTAATGTTCTAAACCTTTTCTTTTTGTGCAGTCTGGAGGAGAAGATGGGTCCCTAGCTGTAGACTTCTTCACTTTCTCATCAAGCATTGCGGATTATCTGAGATCTGCATCTCTGCTGATCAGTCACACAGGTAAGCACTTGATAACTATGTTCTAATTTCTTATCCTTTGTTGGAAATGGCCGGATTTTACTGATATGACACTTCTTGCCTATGCTTGATTTATTATCTGATGAATTGGGCTTCATTTGGAAGATTACTGGTTCAAATTTTTCATTAGACTGATACTAGTCATTTGGACATTTGATCCTTCACGATAATATCATCAGGATGGTGTGTGGATATGTTATAATTTTGTTACCTTGATAGTTTAGATTAATTTCAGTCCCCAATTTGGTTGCTTATATCAAAATTTTAGCCTTAAGGCAAACATATTAGGCTTGAAGATTAATCATACAAGTTATTGGGAGTAGAACATAAGTCCTTGTGGACTTTCCTAAGGATGAAAAAGATAAAATATTAACAAAAACCAAGCCCTTGTGAAAACTTAAACAGGTGCATTCTCTTAAAAAAATTTGTGTGGTAGATTGATACCAACTCACTTCTATGTATATGACTTCCCTTCAATTCTCATTCTTATAGTTGTCATTGGGAAATCTCCTGGAATGTTATTATTGGACTGGATATGCTTAGTTTACCACGGAAATGTTTACTTGATCATTGAATATAGCTGCCACACATCAGATGAACTTCTGAAATAGTAATAATCAAATTTGAGTCGGGCATTATTGTAGGATTTGTCCCATCTTCTAGAAGGAACAAAATAATTTGTACTTATGTACATCAGTACATGAAAGGAAAAGTTATCTGCAGGCCAACCTTACCTACCCTTCCATTAATGAGGATGGTATTAGTCACCAAAATTCCATGAAGCAAATAAATTGTAGAGCCAATACAACTAACGACAAGGCAAATTGTACCGAAGTCCATGCCACTTGTATTAATTTCGAAGCAGCAAAGATAATTTTTGCTGTCCAAGAACTTTAAGCTGCCTGCAGTTTGGCATGTTGGGGTTGGATACAGTGCAGAGGTGGGCTTAGAAGCTGCCTCAGAATATATCAGTGTCAACCCTCACCAACCCCCCACCCCCCAGCTTTTTCTGTCTTTTCTGTCTTCTCTCTCTCTCTCTCTCTCACACACACACACACACACAGATGCACAATTAAAGTTCTTTGAGCTGTATCTAAGTTTTGGATTGTTAGAGGATTCATATTCGCTGTACCAATTTGTAATTATCTGTGACTGATTTTTACCATGGTGCTGGGTGAGGAAGCATAATTGAGACTTTGTGACTAGTTAAGCCTTTAATTGTGATGGTGATTGAGAATTTGATGGACAATCATCGAAGTAAGTTGGCAGAAGAAGCATTTGTCCTGTGCCTACCCTCAAACACTCTTTAGAGTCTATGTAAAAATGTGTGGTCAAGTGTGTGGTGCAACTTTATTATCACACACAAGTAGCTGATCCGTTTGAAGACTGCAATATGGAGGAGTGGGTGGAGTCCACCCAAGTAATTAGACAATGACAGAATAGACTGGGTTATTTCCAATAATCTGGGGCCTCTGCCAGATGATGGGTTAAAAGGCTTCACTTCAGTGGGTGGAGTCCACCCAAGTAATTAGACAATGACAGAATAGACTGGGTTATTTCCAATAATCTGGGGCCTCTGCCAGATGATGGGTTAAAAGGCTTCACTTCAAGTCTTTGAATATTTGAATAGGTTAGAGAACGTGATAGCTTTGTGACTAATAGTGGGTGAGGAGGGACCCGCCTGACCCAGACCAAAGGGCTTTGTGCGGGTTAGGTGGATGTTTGGGTCGGGTTCGAACTTGTGCTTAGGCCTTTTTGGATTGGTCGCGGGTGTAACCCGACCTGCCTGATCCTGAAATTTCCTTTATTTATTTATTTAATTATTTTTCTTCTTTTGAGTTTTTAAACTTTGGGCGGGTTTGATGTTATATTCCCTAATATAGCATTCTCAAACCCAAAAAATATCTTCTTTTTAAAATTATATATTTTTTATTTCTAATTATAAATAGAGTAATACTGCATGCACAAACTATTTTACAACTTTTTTACAAATTATTGATATGGTAAATTCTTACTAGTTCTAATTTAAACCACCACTAACATCGCATTTTTGCTTACCAATAATTATTTGAAAAATTCTTAAGCCATATCAATAATTTGTAAAAATATTGTATAATAGTTTGTGCCTATATTATTACTCTAAAAAAAAAAATCTTGACGTAGATTTCCCTCGTATTTCCTTTTCCAATTTAAAACCATAACTAAATCTCATTATTTAAGAGGGTAATTCTACTGTACAGGTTACTTGCTATACCAAGTTACTTTTTTCTCACATTTGACGGTTTCATCCTCACACTGTACAGTTTCAACATCACATATGACAATTTTTTTCACACATTTAGTGGTTCTTACTTTTTTTTTTTTTTCCTTCACATTTAACGATTCTATCATCACATTGTGCAGTTTCTATATCACATGTGATAGTTCTTTTGTCACATTTGGTGGTTTCCTTATTTTTTTCTCACATTTGATAGTTCCATCTTCACATCGATTGTGCAGTTTCAATATCACGTGACAGTTTTTTTTGTTGCTATACCAGGTTACTTTTTTCTCACATTTGATGGTTCCATCTTCACATTGTATAGTTCACACATCACATATGATAGTTCTTTTCTCACATTTAGTGGTTCCTTTACTTTTTTCTCACATTCGACGGTTTCATCATCACATTATGTAGTTCCAACATCACATGTGACAGTTCTTTTGTCACATTTGTTGGTTCCCTTACTTTTTTTCTCACATTTGACGATTCCATCGTCACATTGTGCAGTTTTAATATCACATGTGACAGTTTTTTTGTCACATTTGGTGGTTTCCTTACTTTTTTCTCACATTTGACGGTTTCATCTTCACATTATGCAGTTCCAATATCACATGTGACAGTTCTTTTGTCACATTTGGTGGTTTCTTTACTTTTTTTCTCACATTTGACAGTTTCATCCTCATATTGTGCAGTTCCAACAATACATGTAACGATTCTTTTCTCATATTTGGTGGTTCCTTTACTTTTTTTTTCTCACATTTGACGGTTTCATCCTCACATTGTGCAGTTCTAACATTACATTTGACAATTCTTTTGTTACATTCGGTGGTTCCCTTTATTTTTTTCTCACATTTAACGATTCCAATATCACATTGTGTAGTTCCAATATCACATTTGACAGTTCTTTTGTTATATATAGTGGTTCCTTTTTTTTTTTTCTTCTCAAATTTGATAGTTTTATTGTTACATTAAGCAGTACCAACATCGCCTCTAACTCTACTTTTGTCACATCTGACAGTTCTTTTGTCACATTAGATGGTTCCCTTATTTTTTTTTTCATATTTGATGGTTCCATTTTCACATTGTGTAGTTTCAACATCACATGTTTATCATTTTCTAATTAACATTAATGTGTGAGATTAATATTGATATATTAATTAGTTAATTAATTAAGTAATTAATTAATTATTTATTTATTTAGTTATACATATTTATATATTTTATAAGTTAAGCTTTGTAACAACTTAGTGCATCAGCATGGTGGTAATTCAGTTATGTTTTTGCCTAGCACTCTGGTTCGAATCCTAGCTCATCACGCCTCCAATTTTAATTTTTTTAATTTTTAATTTTCCTCAAGGTCCATAAGTAGAAAAGCCCACAAGAAATACGCCCAAGAAAAAACCCTAGTTCATCCCAAATCTTCTTTCCTTCAATGTCGGTGATGATGACCATCATTTTTCCTCTCTTTCTTTGCCCTTTTGTTCGAAGTTTCCACCGTTTCTCGTCACTAAAATCTTAGTACGTTTCATCCTTATTCTTTAGTTTTCCATCTAGGTTTTTTAACTATTGCCGTTAGGCTTTTGTATTGCTGAATTGTTATTAATTTTGTTTTGTTTTTGTTTTCCTTTCGGTTTCACAAGGTTGCTAGGAACAAAACCCAGAAGCTTCTATTTTTTCAATTATTCTTTTTGGTTCCTAGTAGGTGAGAGAATAGTTAATTTGTATATACTTGAACTATTAAGCTCTTAATTTTATTTATACTATCGATTTCAATTTGGTTTCCTTTTCTTTATTTTTTTTCCGGCTGGATTTTTTTTTGTATTGCCATTTGGTTTTTTAATGAACCATCGTTTTTAATTTTGTTTTGTTGTTGGTTTCCTTTTGTATAGTAGTATAAAATAGTGTTGATTTATACTTTCTATGCTTATGTATTAATTTTTTAGGAATAATATATTGGTCCACATGAATCGATACAGAGATGTTTACAATGGATCATGATACAGGATTAATATATTGGTCCCCTTTATTTTTTTATTTTATTTTTTATTGAAAAGTGTACATCTTCTTTGTTTAGGAATAATATATTGGTCCACATAGATCACAATACAGAGAATGAAGGGAAGACTGTTTTCATTGATGTGGAAAAACATTAGAGCACTATCCTCGAAAAATGAATATAGATTAATTGACTGATGCCCAAATAACTAGTTTGAAATTCAGTTCCCTAGATGATGGTGGAGAATTTTATAACACATATGCAAAGTTGGTTGGCTTTAGTTTTCGTAAAGATGAGATAAACCGTAATAAAGATAACATTGTGACCTCTAGAAGATGGGTTTGTGCAAAGAAAGGATTGTGAATTAGGAAAAATGAGGCCAATTTAAATTGCATGCGTGAGAGACCAATAATAAGAAGTGGTTGCAAGGCCGCTTTTCGTATTAGGTTTGAACGAAAGTTAGGTGAATGGGTGGTAGGAGAGTTTAAAAGGGAGCATAATCATGACTTAGTTATTCAATTTGAGACTCAATTTCTTTGTTCGCACATGACTATTAAGGATTCTGATAAGACTTAGATTATAACACTGCACAATGTTAGGGTCAAATCAAATCAAATCATGGACCATTTGATCCAACAAGCTGGAGGGTACGAGAATATAGGGTTCACTCCAAAAGACCTCTACAACCATATAGCGGCAAATCACAACAAGAGTATGCGGGATGGTGATGCTGAATGTGCTTTGGCATATTCACAAGCAAAAGCAGATATGGACTCCTCATTTTTTTTCAATACACTGTTGATGAAGAAAGCCGTTTGGCTAATCTGTTTTGGACAGATTCTTAAAGTCGCTTAGATTATGCATGTTTTGGATATGTAGTCGCATTTGATACAACATATAAGACGAATGTATACAAAAAACCCTTTGTTATATTGGTAGGAGTCAACCACCACTGGCAGACTATAGTATTTGGTTTTGGACTATTGGTTGATGAGACCATCGAAACATATACTTGGGTGTTGCAAAATATGCTTGTAGCAATGAACAATAAGACTCCTATTTTAGTCGTGATAGATGGGGACAAAGCAATGAGTAAAGCTATTAAAATGGTTTTTCCAGAGTCTCGATATTGTTTATGTGTGTGGCTTCTTGAAATGAATGCTTTTTCAAATCTACTAATTAAACTTTCATAAACTTCCTTATCATGTAGATTTGAAAAAGCATTCCTTTCAAGAAGCCACACACATAAACAATATCGAGACTCTAGAAAAACCATTTTAATAGCTTTACTCATTACTTTGTCCCCATCTATCACGACTGAAATAGAAGTCTTATTGTTCATTGCTACAAGCATATTTTGCAACACCCAAGTATATGTTTCGATGGTCTCATCAACCAATAGTCCAAAACCAATTACTATAGTCTGCCGGTGGTGGTTGACTCCTACCAATATAACAAGGGGTTTTTTGTATACATTCGTCTTATATGTTGTATCAAATGCGACTACATATCCAAAACGTGCATAATCTAAGCGACTTTAAGAATCTGTCCAAAACAGATTAGCCAAACGGCTTTCTTCATCAACAGTGTATTGAAAAAAAATGAGGAGTCCATATCTGCTTTTGCTTGTAAATATGCCAAAGCACATTTAGCATCACCATTCCGCATACTGTTGCGATTTGCCGCTATATGGTTGTAGAGGTCATTTGGAGTGAACCCTATATTCTCATATCCTCCAGCTTGTTGGATCAAATGGTCCATGATTTGATTTGACCCCAACATTATGCAGTGCTATAATCTAAGCCTTATCAGAATCCTTAATAGTCCTTTGCGAACGAAGAAATTGAGTCTCAAATTGAATAACTAAGTCGTGATTATGCTCCCTTTTAAACTCTCCTACCACCCTTTCACCTAACTTTCGTTCAAACCTAATACAAAAAGTGGCCTTGCAACCACTTCTTGTTATTGGTCTCTCACGCATGCAATTTAAATTGGCCTCATTTTTCGTAATTCGCAATCCTTCCTTTGCATAAACCCATCTTCTAGAGGTCACAATGTTATCTTTATTACGCTTTATCTCATCTTTGCGAATACTAAAGCCAACCAACTTTGCATATGTGTTATAAAATTCTCCACCATCATCTAGGGAACTGAATTTCAAACCAGTTATTTGGGCATCAGTCAATTGATCTATTCCTTTTTCGAGGACAGTGCTCTAATGTTTTCCCACTTCAATGAAAACAACCTTCTCTTGGTTCTCTGTATTGTGATCCATGTGGACTAATATATTATTCCTAAACAAAGATGTACACTTTTCAATAATAAATAAAAATAAAAAATAAAAAGAAATAAAGGGGACCAATATATTATTCCTGTATCATGATCCACTGTAAACATCTCTGTATCGATCCATGTGGACCAATATATTATTCCTAAAAAATTAATACATAACCATAGAAAGTATAAATGAACACTATTTTATACTACTATACAAAAGGAAACCAACAACAAAACAAAATTAAAAATGATGGTTCATGAGAAAACCAAATGGCAATACAAAAAAAAATCCAGCCGGAAAAAATAAAGAAAAGGAAACCAAATTGAAATCAGTAGTATAAATAAAATTAAAAGCTTAATAGTTCAAGTATATACAAATTATCTATTCTCTCACTTGCTAGGAACCAAAAGGAATAATAGAAAAAATAGAAGCTTCTGGGTTTGGTTCCTAGCAACCCTGCGAAACCGAAAGGAAAACAAAATTAATAACAATTCAGCAATACAAAAGCCAAATGGCAACAGTTAAAAAACCCAAATGAAAGACTATAGAATAAGGATGAGACATACTCAGATTTTAGTGATGAGAAACAGTGGAGACTTCGAACAAAAGGGCAGAGAAAGAGAGGAAAAACGGTGGCCGTTATCATTGACATTGAAGGAAAGAATATTTGGGATGAACTAGGGTTTTTTCTTAGGCATATTTCTTGTGGACTTTTCTGCGTATGGACCTTAAGGAAAATTAAAAATTCAAAAAATTAAAATTGGAGGTGTGAAGAGCTAGGATTTGAACCAAAGTGCTAGGCAAAAACATAACTGAATTACCACCATGCTGATGCACTAAGCTTAACTTATAAAATATATAAATATGTATAACTAAATAAATAACTAATTAATTAATTAACTAATTAATATATCGATATTAATCTCACACATTAATGTTAATTAGAAAATGATAAACATCAATAAAGTGACCTCAACTATGTCGTTTTAGAAGGAGGTATGTTGACCATTACAAGAATCCAAGTGTTACCAAGCCAACCATTTTGAGTCTTTTAAAGCTATCACACTATCATATGCCGGAATCCTTAGAGTTTATAAAACAACTTCATCAAGAAATACAAGAGATAGAGAGTATCGAAATTGCTTGAGAGATAGAGACAGAAAGAGATTGAAGCAACTAAAAGAAGACAATGCCATAAATTATATGGCTTAGTCTCAATCCTAGTAAATAGTTCTTACTTACACTGAGGAGTTAGTGAGGGCTACTATCAGCCACCCATATGAACGAAGAAAGTATAGAGTTGAAAATTGACCTTTTAATAGCCAATTATATTCAAATTACACGTTCCAATATTTTATAGGAATAAATATCAAACGGCTTTAAAATGAAGAGTTTGTATAAATTTTGTGAAACCCTAAACACACAGAGAGAGAGAGAGAGAGAGAGAGAGAGATCAGTGCTTTGTGGCACTGATAAGTCTTCAACAACGAAAACATTTCATTGCTATTAGTGTCACACCCTAAACCTCAAAAAGTCCAAAGCATAAGAAAGACGTCTCAAAGTATCTGTAGATTTTTTCCTTTTTGACAATCCAATCTACAAAAATCATATCAAGTACCAACATCAAGAATTATCATAATAATTCCATTGAACATACTCTCAAAGTAAGTCAGAGCTCTAAGCAATAATTACAAGGACCATTGGCCACAAAAGAATAGAGGTCCAAATAAATAATTACATATCATCAGCTTGTCCCATCAGTGGGAATAACGTCACAACCACTATAATATACAAAAGAATGAGTCAAGCCTATTCTAAGATTTACATCATCTAATATCTCCATTACAAAAGTTCAGCCTCCATCAGTAGTTAGTCTAACTACTGTTAGCCATCAAAAAACTGTCTCAAAAGATTGTTGTCTACTCTGAAAAGTTTATAAAATAATGGAATGAGACAGAGCCCAGTAAGTAGCATAATTAATGGGGGTGGGGGAAATACAAGCTTCATCTTCAATAATAATAATAATAATGTGACAAGAATGATTTAATAATGAAACACAAAGTTTCTCAAAGTAAATACCTTGAAACTATATACTATAATATGTGAGCACCAACAATATAATTTCCAAGGCCATAATATCTAACATAAGGTGAATTATCACAAATATACCACACTGCCACATAAATCGGTCAGGGGATCCACCCATTCACAACTGGCATGATATTGTCCTCTCTGGTATGCAGACTCTTGGCCCCATGGACAGCAGCCTTACCCATACCCTCAAGGTTTTTCTTTCCCCCCATGAGCAGCAGAGAGAGCGCGTCAAATAGGACCTCTCTTGCATGTGGTCTCTTGGCCCCATGGGCAGCAGCCTCACCCACACACAATTAAGGAACCTCTTCTCCCCATAGGCAGCAGGGAAGAACGTGTCATCCAAAGTGAAAGGGCACTGACCTAGATTTGATTCCATTGTCACAAAGACTATGGAAACCAAATCGGGGGTAATCATCGGAAAATCACACATGGCATGATGTTAAAACCACATAAGCTCATAGGTTACATTACTTTGAAACACATAGTTCATATCCAGGTAGTTTCAGAAAAACCTTAAATAATCTAACTTCTACAAAGTTTGTAAGGTTTTTAACTTCATTCTTGTTAAGAGATTTTCTATCAATTTCCCAAATAGTACAAGATAAGATAAGCATCTTTAAATTTTTCAATATACCATAAAATCAATGATTTTCTTATCAAAGATTAAATAAAAGATGCTTATTTTTCCATATCAACAATTCATGCATTTTCCCAAATGCAATACCAAATATAATGCACTTTTCATATATAATCATATATATATATATATATATTAAGGTTACGACACGATAGTTTTTAGGAAAAATATAGTTTCCATAGGTAGTTTCCAAAAGCGTGTCTAACCCAAAAATAACATTTATGCAACATGGTTATTTTTTAAAATCCTATTAAAAAGCTACTTATCTCGCAACTGCAAAAGCCTAATTCTCCAAGCTCCAAGGAGATTAGCTAGAACCTAAACAATATCAAGTAAACTTATCACAATAAGCATAGAGCTTGAAATTGTATCTAGCTACAATTTAGGAATTGCCAAATAAGCACTTAATTAGGCAAGCCTAGTATTTAACCTCATCAATAATAATATATCTCACTTCCAAGTTTCTCAACAATTAATTCACAAGGTATAAACTCCAATTTATAAAGTTAACCTATTTAATATCATCTCCAACATTATGACTAGTTTCCATAAAATTTACACTACATCATTAATAGGCCCATGAAAGCAAAATCAAAATATCCTCCAAGACAAGAAATTTAGAACTTCAACTAACTCCAAATAAACCTAATGGCAATGAAAAAAAATTAGATTTACCAATCATCACATGTTATAACTTGAAACCCCTAAATTTCCCACCATACATAAACCTTAAGTAGTCATCATTAGCACAAATTATATACCCACTCATCAAATAATTCCATCAATACAAAACCTATACATAAAAACACATAAATATCACTTTCAATGCTCATAAATCACATGGGTATCATTATTAAAGTTTAGATAAAAATAACCTCAAGCAAAACTGTAAAACCCACCAAAAAGATTAGAAAATTTTACCTCAAATAAAAGGGATGATGATGCTTAGGGGTTCCTAAGGATTTTTCCGGTGGTCATGCCGGAAAATGATGGTGGAAATAGTGATATGGAGGTACTGGCGGGAGAGTTTGAAGTAGTGAAGAGGAGTGTTCTACTAAAAATGAAAAAGAAGAAAAAGAAAGAAAAGAGAAGGAGAAGTGAGGAGCTGGTCAAAGAGAGTAAAAGATAAGTGAAAATGAGTGGTGGGAATGGGTGGGGTAGGTGGGAGGCAGGTATGGTCCACTAAAACACCTGACTTTCATTTTTTTTTTGGTCTGACTGACTGGGACATTACAATTAGGGTTCTCTCAGACTTAGCTAGTGGAGGCTCTGCTGACTCAAATGAGGCTCACACTTATCATTATGGTCGAAATGCTAAACTCTCAAGGACAAAATTATTTTGATAAATTTTTTAACAAGGACTGGGTTGTTCGTTTTTTGTAAAATTGGTCAATTGTGCTTAATTGTTTTTATCTTTTCTATTGGTAATTTTTGTTATTGTGGAAATTTTTTGGGATGTTTATTTTGTTTTAGATGGGTCTAAATGTAATAATAATTTTATGAAACAAAATTGCATAGACACTTTAGTTGGGGTGGTTATACTCGTGTCAAACACAGTCATTTAGGACACTTCGGCATACGTGGATCTAATGAAAATGCCTCAAAAACATAAAACCTGGTATAGTAGCCTTGATTGATGACTATTTCATACTGGATCTATAGTTTCAATTCAAGTGTTTATTGAAAATTTTAAAATTGTCAACAATCTTTGGATTGGATTTTTTGCATAACTTGTTAATTGTATAGTCACCCTATTTCCAACCTTAGACACCACAATAAAAACACAACTATGATTAAGTTGCAGATGTTACATAAGAACAATTAGAGAGCACATAAGGTTGTACTTCTTCGGTTTTATAGTATATGTAAATAATAAAAATATAAACATCAAGAAAGTGACCTCAACTATGTTATTTTACAGGGAAGTATGCCCCTGAATGTGATGGGAGCTACCAAGGGAGATACGTAGGAAGTTAATTAGTATATTCAAATATTTGTGGAAGAAACCAAGATAATTCCATTTGATTTTTTTTCGTGGAAAAAAGTAATTATTGTGGTTGGGATAATTTCTTGGGATTTTTTTTTTTTTAGATTTTAGATCGAAATTTTTTAATAACTTTTTAAAATTACTATTGTGATGAGCGATTATTAGTAAGTAAAAAGTGACTTCAGTGGTGGGCCCAAATGTAAAATTATGGTCAGATGTGATATTGGTATTGTCCACTATGACAATTGAACTTTCGATTGTAAGGAAAAAAAAAATAGAATACCACCAAATGTGACAAAAGTACGGTCAGAAGTGATATTAGTACTGCCTAATGTAATAATTGAACTATCAAATTTGAGAATAAAAAATAGTGTGCCATTGAATGTGACAAAAGTAGAGTTAGATGTGATGTTGGTACTGCTTAATGTAACAATGAAACCATCAAATTTGAGAAAAAATAAAGGAACCACTATATGTGACAGAAGAATTGTCAAATATGATATTGGACCTGCACAATGTCATAATGGAACCATCAAATTTGAGAAACAAATAAAAGAACCACTAAATGTGACAAAAGAACTGTCAAATGTATTGTTAGAACTGCAAAATGTGATAATGGAACCATCAAATGTGAGAAAAAATTAAGGGAACCACCAAATGTAAAAAAAGAACTGTCACATGTGATATTGGAACTGCATATTGTGAGAATGGAACAGTCAAATGTGAGAAAAAAATAAGGGAACCACCGAATGTGACAAAAGAAATGTCACATGTAATGTTGAAACTGCACAATGTGAAAATGAAACCGTCAAATGTGAGAAAAAAAAAATAAGGGAACCACTGAATGTGACAAAAGAATTGTCACATGTGATGTTGGAACTGCATAATGTGATGATGAAATTGTTAAATGTGAGAAAAAAGTAAGGGAACCACCGAATATGACAAAAAAACTGTCACATGTGATGTTGAAACTACACAATGTAAGGATGAAACCGTCAAATGTGGAAAAAAAAGTAAGAGAACCACCTAATGTGACAAAATTTGTTTTCTTTCTTTTCAGGAACTAGAAGTGCATGACCCGATCTAAACTGTTAGAGCATACAATCTTTGATCCTTAAATTGAAAGAACCTTACGTCAGCTCAAGAAAGAAAAGAAGAAAGAGGCCAACATATCTCTATCTAATATGGTCGATCAAGAGCAAAAGGCGTTAAGAGATTATGCTACGCCCTCGGTAAATGGAGCTACATCGAGCATAAGGAGGCCAACCATACAAGCCAATAATTTTGAGATCAAGCCGACCATCATTCAGATGATACAGCAAACTATCCAGTTCGGGGGGTTGTCACAAGAGGATCCTAATGTCCATATTGCAAATTTCTTGGAAATTTGTGATACTTTTAAACATAACGGAGTGACAGATGATGTGATTCGACTAAGACTTTTTCCCTTCTCACTTAGGGATAAAGCAAAAGTTTGGTTGAATTCTTTGCCACCTGGCATCATTACTACATGGGAGGAGTTGGCACAAAAATTTTTTAGCAAAATTTTTCCCTCCCGCAAAGACAGCAAAGCTAAGGAATGATATCACCACGTTCATCCAATTTGAGGGTGAATCATTATATGAAGCATGGGAGAGGTACAAAGATTTATTGCGAAGGTGTCCTCATCGTGACCTTCTAGCATGGCTTCAAGTGCAAACTTTCTACAATGGTCTAGGAGCTACAAACAGGTCTATGGTTGATGCAGCAGCTGGTGGAGCTTTAATGAGTAAAACTCATGAGGCAGCCTATGAACTTCTGGAAGAATTGGCATCCAACAACTATCAATGGCCTATAGAAAGAGCAATGCCAAGAAAGATAGCTGGAGTTTTAGAACTTGATTCTATTACCTCATTGGCGGCACAAATGGCAACTTTGTCTCAACAACTAGGTAAAATGAATGTTAATGCTATTCAAACTAATGTTGTTTCTGATCATTGTGCAGGAAATCATTCAAGTGTCGACTGCCAAGTGGGAAATCCTTTTGCCCAATCAAGTTATGGATAAGCAAATTACGTGTCAAATCTTCAATGTCAAAATAACCCATACTCAAACACGTACAATCTTGGATGGAGGAATCACCCCAACTTCTCATGGAGCAATAACCAAAGGCAGGCTAAACCATCTCAGCAATTTCCACAATAAGAGAAGAAGCCGACACTTGAGGACATGTTCATGCAGTACATGCAGAAGACAGATGTGGCGATCCAAAACAACTCAGCTTCAATCCGTAATCTTGAGGTGCAGATCGATCAACTCTTAAGCATGCTCACAGAGAGGACTGCAGGAACTTTGCCAAGCAACACTGTCACCAATCCAAAAGAACATGTAAAGGCAATTTCATTGAGAAGTGGACGAACATATGAGGAGCCAAAAGTAACAAATGCCAAACAAGATGAAGCTGTGGATAATGAGGAGTCAAAGATGAAGGAAGCTGAGTCAGAGATGAAAGAAGTGGAGCAAGCTGAGAAGACTAAGGAGAATGAAAGAGCTTCAAAATCCAAAAAATCCAGGGAAGTTACTTTTGAGACCTATTCTCCTTCAATTTATGATCCACCAATTCCTTTTCAGCAAAGATTAAGAAAAAACAATGTGGATGATCAGTTTTCTAAATTTCTAAGTATATTTAAGCAATTGCATATTAATATTCCTCTCATTGAAGCTTTGGAACAAATGCCTAAATATGCTAAATTTTTGAAGGATATTATATCAAAGAAGCAGAAACTAGAGGAGCATGAAACAGTAATGCTGACAGAGGAGAGTAGTGCAATCTTACAAAAGAAGCTGCCACCTAAGCTGAAAGATCTGGGGAGTTTCACTATCCCTTCCACTATAGGAAAATCTTATTTTGATAGAGCTTTATGTGATTTAGGGGCAAGTATTAATCTAATGCTTCTCTCTGTTTTCAGGAAATTGGGTCTTGGAGAAGTAAAGCCGACCACTATCTCTTTACAATTGGTGAATAGATCTATTAAATATCCAAGAGGAGTCATTGAGGATGTATTAGTAAAAGTTGACAAGTTTATCTTCCCGGCTGACTTCATTGTCCTTGATATGGATGAGGACGAGGAGATACCTTTGATATTGGGTCGACCTTTCCTTGCGACGGGGAGGACCTTAATTGATGTCTAGGAAGGAAAACTTGTTTTGAGGGTCGGAGAGGATGAGGTCACTTTTGATGTATTTAAGCCTATGAAATTTCCTTCCGAGACACATTCTTGTTTTCAAATAAGTGACCGAGATGTGATCATGGCCGATGAAACTTGTCCAATTGATTTTCTGAAGTTACCACTTGAGGTATGTCTTACTCACTCTACTCCTGTTAAATTCAATGATGAAAAGGTTAACGAGCGTGAAAGATATTTGGAGGCTACACCCTCTTTCCTTCTTCAATGAAACCAAAAGTGAAAGACTTAAAATCATGTCAGCAAACATCTCCACCAGAAGAACCACCAAAACTTGAGCCTCAACCACTTCCATCAAAGTTAAGATACGCTTTCTTAGGTCAAGACTCTGCTTTTCCAGTTATTATTAATAGTTCTTTGAGTGATGTAGAGGAGGAAAAGTTGCTGAGAATCTTGCGAGAACACAAAATGGCTTTGCGTTGGACCATCTCTGACATCAAAGGAATTAGTCCTTCAATTTGCATACACAAGATTTTAATGGAGGATAAATATAAGCCGATTATCCAACCCCAAAGAAGATTGAATCCATCAGTGCAAGAAGTGGTGCATAAAGAAGTGCTGAAGCTATTAGATGCTGGAATTATTTATCCTCGTCCCGTACAAGTCGTCCCAAAGAAAGGTGGAATAACTGTGATAAAAAATGATAATGATGAACTTATACCAACAAGGACGGTCACGAGATGGCGAATATGCATAGATTACAGAAGGCTTAATGATGCAACTCGGAAAGATCATTTTCCTTTACCTTTTATTGATCAAATGCTAGAAAGACTTGCAGGGCATGCTTACTACTGTTTTCTAGATGGATACTTTGGTTATAATCAAATAGCCATCGCACCTGAAGATCAAGAGAAGACCACTTTTACTTGTCCATATGGAACATTTGCATATAGGCAGATGCCTTTTGGCCTTTGCAATGCGCCAGCCACGTTTCAAAGATGCATAATGTCCACCTTCTCGGACATGGTGGAAAATTTTTTAGAAGTCTTCATCGATGACTTCTCTGTCTTTGGATATTCTTTTGATAATTGTTTGTCTAACTTATCTTCAGTTTTGCAGAGATGTGAGGAGACAAATTTAGTATTGAACTGGGAAAAATGCCATTTCATGGTAGAGGAGGGGATAGTGCTAGGCCACCGAATTTCCTCTAAGGGAATTGAAGTTGACAGAGCAAAAATATAAGTGATCGAAAAACTCCCGCCACCAACCAATGTGAAGGGCGTGAGAAGTTTCTTGGGACATGCTAGATTCTACCGACAGTTTATTAAGGATTTTTCCCAAATTACTAAACCTCTTTGCAATTTGTTGATTAAAGACACTCGATTTGAATTTTCTGATGAATGCTTGCATGCTTTTGAAACACTGAAAAATAAATTAATTTCAACACCTATAATTGTGTCACCAGATTGGAATTTACAGTTTGAATTAATGTGTAATGCCAGTGATTATGCTATAGGGGCTGTTTTAGGGCAGAGAAAAGATAAAAATTTTCATGTTATTTATTATGCAAGTAGGACCTTAACAGAATCTCAATTGAATTATGCCACTACTGAAAAAGAATTATTAGCAGTTGTTTTTGCTTTTGACAAATTTCATTCTTACTTGATAGGTTCGAAGGTGATTGTCTACACCGATCACTTTGCTTTGAAATACTTGCTTGCAAAGAAGGATGCTAAACCAAGATTGCTTCGATGGATTTTGCTTCTACAAGAATTCAATGTGGAGATTAAGGACAAGAAGGGTACTGAAAATTTGCTGGTGGATCTCTTGTCTCGGATGGAGCTTCAAGGTACGGATGATGAGCAGCAAGTTCAAATAAAAGTAGCAATCCCGGATGAGCATTTGATGGCTATACAAGTTATTCCATGGTACGCCGACATAGTCAACTACTTGGTGTCACGAATTTTACCTCCCAAGATAACATATCAACAAAAGAAGAAGTTCTTCTCCGACTTGAAATATTATTTTTGGGAAGAACCTTTTTTATATCGGCACTGTGCAGACCAAATAATCAGAAGATGTGTGCCTGAGGAGGAGATGGAGAACATACTCAGACATTGTCATTCATTAGAAGTTGGCGGCCACTTTGGTGGTGCAAAAATAGCGGCAAAAATTCTCCAATCCGGGTTTTATTGGCCATCTATTTTTAAAGATGCATTTAAATTTGTTAATTTGTGTGATCATTGTCAAAGAGTTGGAAATATTTCTAGGAAACATAAGATGCCTTTAAACAATATTTTAGTTATTGAATTATTTGATGTTTGGGTATAGATTTCATGGGTCCTTTTCCATCCTCATATTCTAACAAATTTATTTTGGTGGCTGTAGATTATGTCTCTAAATGGGTGGAAGCAGTCGCCTTGCCGACTAATGATGCGAGAGTCATCGTGAATTTTCTATGAAAGAATATCTTCTCCCGATTTGGCACTCCAAGGGCAATAATCAGTGATGGTGGAAAGCATTTTTGCAATCGCCAATTTGAAGCACAACTGACTAAGTATGGAGTTACACATCACGTGGCAACACCATACCATCCTTAAACGAGTGGACAAGTCACGGTATCTAATCGAGAGCTGAAGCGTATATTGGAAAAAACCGTGAATATCTCTCGTACAGACTAGGCGAGAAAGTTAGATGATGCTTTATGGGCCTATAGAACAGCATTCAAAACACCGATCGGGATGTCACCATACCGGCTCGTTTATGGAAAAGCATGCCATCTACTGGTGGAGCTAGAACACAGAGCCTTTTGGGCGACAAGGATACTAAACTTTGATCTGCAAGCAGCTAGCGAGAAGAGAATATTGCAAATCAATGAGATGGATGAGTTCCGCAATGATGCTTATGAGAATGCTCGAATTTACAAAGATAAAACTAAGAGATGGCATGATAAGCATATTCTAAGTAGGGAATTCAAAGTCGGGAAAAAAGTTCTATTATTTAACTCAAGACTTCGACTCTTTCCAGGAAAGCTGCGCTCTCGGTGGTCAGGACCATTTGTGGTAACCCAAGTTTTTCCTTATGGGGCGGTTGAAGTCCATCATGAACAAAAAGGGACATTTAAAGTAAATGGATAGAGATTAAAACCCTATATGGATGGAGACTTTAACTCAGAAAAATGCTCCATCAATCTCATCAGTAAAAAAGGATGAGAGGATAACGTCTAGCTAAAATGTTAAATAAAGCACTTTTGGGAGGCAACCCAAGTTTTTTTTATTTTATGTTTATGTTTTTATTTGTTTATTTATTTATTTCTTTTATTTCTTTTTCTTTATCTTATTGTTTTTCTTTCATTTTGTAGGAATAATGAGACCAAAGAAATCTTCAATGGGTACACGATTGCACCTCAAGGAAAAATATTCAATTAAAAATCAGGGGAGCATCTCTTCTCCTTTCTCATTCTTTTATTTAGTTTTTCTTCTTTTCTTTTTTTCCCATTGAGGACAATGTGAAATTTAAGTTTGGGGGAAGGGAATTTATTTTATTTTTAATATTTCCAAAAAAAAAAAAAAAAAAAGCCTATGATAAGTTTATGGTTGAATTTTCTTATAATTTTTAGGAATCATTCTCATTGCTTAAGTCCAGTTGTTAATTCTTTACTTGATCTTGTTTAATTTGATATGATCATTAATCATTGTGCGTACCTAGAGAAATTTTATGTGAATTTTGTAAATTTGGATGATCTCTACTTATTCTAAAACTTGTTGAATAACTCTCATGGAGAAATCTTATACAGAATATTACTTGGGAAGTGATTTAGGCATTCTTTGAATCGATTGAGCCTTTCAAGCTTACCTCTTTATTATCTTTATCCCTAGTTACCCAATTGATCTATTCTTAAACTGGGTTGAAGAAAAGAGAACAACATATGAATGTTTGAAAAAAAAAAAAAAAAAATTTGATGAAGAGAGGTATTTTGAGATATTCAAAGGACTGAGAAAAATTTATATTTTAGAAGTGAGAGTGCTCTATTTGCTTGAACCTTATCTTTTCTTTATAGCCCTCATCATAGTCATACATCACAAGCTTAATAAAGATCTATTGATCCTGGGTAATATTTTGTTTTATATTAGTGGAGAGTGATTTAAAAAGCAAGCTTATGGAGTTTTTAGAGGTCTGTACTTATTTACTTATTTGCACAAAACTATCTGGGAAGCTAATGATGAAGTGAGAATGATTATGCGATGGAGTTGAGTTTTGAATTAACTTTTGGACTTGATTAATTTGGAATGATTCCTTTGAATTATAAGCTTTATGCAGATCTTTGAGGCAAGACAATTTTTTTTTTTTCTTTTCTCTTTTTGCTCGAGGACTAGCAAAGTTTAAGTTTGGGGGAATTTGATAAGTGTAATTTTTACATGATTTTTATTATCCTCTTATTTATTAAAATTGTTAGTATTCCTTTATTTCTTTTGATTTGATTTGATTTTTATTTATATCTATTCATTTGTGCTTTGAAGGAATGAGAAGGTTTCAGATTAATCTACATCTTAAACTTTCAAACTAAAAGAAATGGTTCAAGTTTATATCTGAAGAGCGCCAATGCCCAGCAGCTGTGAAGACCGAAGCAATCCTGCAAGATTCGGCCTGGCCCACAAAAGCACATGAAAAGAAGCTTCCTATAGTCATGCCACACGTGAAGGAGCAAGGAAAAGAAAAAAAAAAAGAACAGAAGAAGTAGTAATTTTCGTGGACCCATATATGGGCTTGGGCTTTTGTCTTACTCCACCGAACCACAAATAAGAGAGGCTCTAGGTCCCTAGGGGTTTTTTCCTGAAAAGTTGGAGGTCGGCTGTATGTGGGCAAGGATATAAAGCAAGCAAAACAGAAAAAGGAGGCGGCTGGAAAAATCTGCACTGTTGCCGCTGCACTAGGGAATTTTTCTGTGAAAGGTGCGGCTGCATTAGAGAGTTTTTTCTGGGAAGGGGGGCTGCTGCATAGAAGAATCTGCTTTTGAGGAGTCTTTTTGAAGAGGAGGATTGAGGACAAAGACAAGAGCTTCATGTGATCAACCAGTTCAAATGAAAGATATAAGTTTTATTTGTTTTCTTTTCAATTTTATTATGAACTAAATTTTATTTTCTAGAGTGTTGATGTAGTCTAGCAATGAACACATAGTTTATTTTCTGAGCTATTTTATTTTTAGTATTTCCATGATTGAGTGTTTAATTCTTATTCTTAATGCTTACTATTTTTCTTTATGAATTATTGTTTGATCAATTGAATTACAATGAGACTGAGAGGTTATTTGTTATTTTAGTTCTAGAATTAAACACCATTAGTTGAGCGAAAGTAGAGATTCTTTACCGTAATTAGTGTGATTTTTCAAAAAAATTCAAAGTACGTAATGAGTCTCCAATTAATTAAATTCACATAGAGATATGGAATTGTTAGTTGAAGATATTTTTGATATTATTCGAGAGAAGATATTGAATACTTAAGGAATTTTTAATCATCAACAGGAGATTATTAGAATTTAATAATTAGGAAGAATAAATTGTGTGGGATTTGTTAGGTGAAATCAACTGCTCTAGATCCATTCTTATCATATTTTTATGCTTTCAGAATTTTATGCTTTGTTAATTTTTATTCGTAGATTTATTTTTATTAAATAGTTTAATTTAATTCAGAGAGTAGAACGTTCCATTTATTTTCGGTTTTCCAAATAGTAATTAATTTAGTGAATTTCGGTATTCAATAACATAGTTAATCCCTGTGGGTTCGACATTCGTTTTCTAAAAACACTTTACTACTTGTTACGATTCTGTGCGCTTGCAGATTATTTTACACAAACAGTAGAGTCAGATGTAATGTTGGTACCATTTAATGTAATAATGGAACCATCAAATTTAAGAAAAAAATAAATAAAGGAACCACTCTATGTGACAAAAGAACTATCAAATGTGATATTGGAACTGCACAATGTAATAATGAAACCATCAAATGTGAGAAAAAAATAAGGGATCCACCGAATGTGACAAAAGAACTGTCAAATGTGATGTTAGAACTGCACAATGTGAGAATGGAACCGTCAAATGTGAGGAAAAAAAAGTAAGGGAACCACCAAATGTGACAAAAAAATTGTCACATATGATGTTGAAATTGCATAATGTGACGATAGAACTGTCAAATGTAAGAAAAAAAAAAAAAGAACCACCGAATGTGACAAAAGAACTGTCATATATGCTGTTTGAACTACACAATATGTGGATAGCACCATCAAATGTGAGAAAAAAAGTAAGGGAACCACCGAATGTGATAAAAGAACTGTCACATGTGTTGTTGGAATTGCACAATGTGAGAATGAAATCGTCAAATGTGAGAAAAAAGTAAGGGAACTACCAAATGTGAGAAAAGAACTGTCACATGTGATGTTGGAGCTACACAATGCGAGGATGAAACCGTCAAATGTGAGAAAAAAGCAGGGTAACCACCAAATGTGACAAAAGAACTGTCACATGTGATGTTGGAACTGCACAATGTGAGGATGAAATCGTCACATATGAGAAAAAGTAACCTAGTATAGCAGGTTACTTACTAGTTGATAACGTACTTCCCCCCAATTACCCTATTTAAGAACCAAACATCTTTTATACTTTCCATGTTTTATTTCCCATTCAAATTTGAATTAAACCTTAAAAAAGCAAATCCCTTGGCATTACTGACCCAAATTATTTTAGAAAAGATTCAATCACTTATTAAAAACTTTCCCAATAGAAATGTCAACTTAAATTTGAATTTAAGGCCTTCATTCTAATCTGCCGCACACCCTTAGTGCAATGGACACTTCACAAATATAAGTGCTTATGAGGTGTGGGGGGCAAGGCCCGAATGTTCAATTCTCCAAGAGCAAGTTTCACACACATATACACTTAGATTATACTAAAGTAGAATTTCTATCTTGTATCAAAAAGGCGTTTGTTCCAATGAAAAGATCTTGTTCTTAGTCACCTCATTAAAGCCTTTACATTTTCCAAATTGATTTTTAGGATTCAAATTTAAAATTCAAACATTGATTAACTCGATTAAAATGATTTCAAATGAAGATATATCATAAAATGTACCATCAATAAAAAAAAAATATAAAAAGAAATAAGATAAACACCTTAAAAAAATACCATAATTTTCTCCCAATGTTAGATACCAAATCTACCAATAATACTAATCCTTAACTCTCTCCCAATTATTACTCTCTCTTTCTTCATTCTCTCCTAATTACTTATTACTCCCTCTTCTCTCCTAATTACTTATTACTCCCTCTTATCAGTTATTTTCTCCCATGAGTCATACTTTCCCTTTAATTGCTGTACATGGTGCGGTGCGGCCGGTTTTTTGGAGCATTTTTGCACCGCACCTATAGGAGTAGTTTTCCCTCATCCCTAACTGCACCTCACCTGTGGAGGGGTGGAAACCGGTCTACAGAAGGTGCGGTGCAAAATATCGATTCGATGCGGTTAGTTCAGTTAATTCCTCACTTTCTTAAGAACCAAACACAATGCAATTAACAACCCAAACCACATCATACTCATGAAAAAAAAAAAAAAAAAACCCAAATATTCCAAAAACAAAAAATCAAAAGAAAAAAAAAATATTTCACAATCTTTCTCTCAAACATACCCATTTCAAATCACAAAAACCCAAATAAAAAAAACTAAACCAAACCTATAAAAGATCAAACAAAACCATTGAAAATAAATTACATAAACAAACCTGGTAGAAAGCATTACATTTGCAAGGAAGAGCATCTGAAGTCAGAATCATCACTAGAAACTCTTGAGAATGTTGTGATAAAGAGGAGAGAAGAGAGGGTGAAACTCCAAAAAACGCAGCATCAAGCACTAGATTGCAGTGGCAGCAAGCGGCGGAGGTTGAGGAGAGAGAGAGAGAGAGAGAGAGGAGAGATGAAGACTTTTGTTGCTAACTTGCTGGGATTGGAAAAGGTAGGCAGATGAGAGTGAGAGATATAGAGAGGGTGGCTAAATAAACTTAGGGTTTTAAATTAAAAGGGCAAAAAACGTTTTTTTTTTTTTTTTTTTAATCTGATGATAAAACTACGTCGTTTTGGAGCTGATATTAAAATTTAATATCAGGTCCTAAAACGACGTAGTTTTAGTGCCAGATTATATATATATATATATATATATATAAGAAAAAGAAAAAAAAGAAAACCTATCCTTAAGTAAGTCCAGCGCCGTTTTCTTCTTCTTCCTATTTGCTTTCATGGCTTCTCTGGATTTTCTTCAATCTACTGAAACATAAAAATAAAAAACTGTAAACATTGATACATATATGTTAAATTATAGTGTGTGTATTTATATAGATACCGGTGCGGTGCGGTTTCTCGTCGGAGTGCAAAACAGCAACCGCTCGGCTCACCGGACGTCTTCGGTTTGTCCAGATCGCCGCCGACCACCGCGCCGGACACCTACGGTGGGCTTGTGAAGCGGTCGGACGGTTTCTTCGGTGCCGGTCGGTACCTGAACAGGCCTAGCGATTTCCAGTCTGAAGTTGAAGAAGATCTTCATCTAATGTCTCAGTCTCATCGCATGAGAAAGCCGACATTGTCGTCCGAGCGTGTCCCTGACGAAGTAGTATTCGACATCCTAACTCATCTGCCAGTGAAAACTATCATCCGATTCAGGTGCGTTTCTAAATCTTGGAACTCGACTATCACCACCCCCATTTTCATTACCACACACCTTAACCATAACCGAGCAAAATCATCATTACCCAATAATGGTTATCTTCTATATACCTCACAAGCCATGTATCCTTCGACTCACCAACAATTGTGCGTAGTTGTTCGCAATAGCGACCACACGTTAACTGAGTTATCAAGGTGTAGATCACCCTTTTGGGGTCCCAACGTGATTGGTTTTTGTAATGGCATATACTGCTTCTTTGAGAATAATAATTATACAATATCTTTATGGAATCCAAGTATTAAAAAGCTTAAGATTCTCAATCCTATTCGCATACCTAGGTATGATGGTATGGTCACTCATGGACTTGTGTATAATTCTCAAAACAATGACTTCAAGATTCTCAGAATTGTGTTTGATGGAGAGGTTTCTGGATATAATGTGCCGCTACCACTTGAGGCTGGGGTGTACACTTGGAGTACTGATTCATGGAAATATATTGACGTATATATGGAGTCATTGAGTGGGTCTGGACTCAATGCTTCTATTGTTGATATACAAGAGAAACCCTTTATATTTGTCAATGGAGCTCTGCACTCTATGATACATACTAGGGGCCACAATTTCATATTGTGCTTTGATGTCAATGATGAGACATTCCAAGCGATAATGCTGCCCGAAAATTACTTAGATGGGTTATCTCCAGATTTTGATCAATTTGAACAACTTGTGGTTTTCAAGGGATCGTTGGCTTTAGTTGCTTTTGGTAGAGATTTATATGAAGAGCATGATTTATGTTTCATATGGGTGATGACTGAATATGGTGTGTTTGATTCTTGGACTAAAAAAACTGTAGCAGTAGATTATTTGGTTGAGAGGTTCTTTGGCTGCACCAGAAGGGGTGAACTTCTAATTGAAACACTTGACACCGGGCTTGTTTCATTTGACCCTGATAGTCTAGATCAGAAAAATCTTGAAATTCAACGTTCTCCTATTTGGTTAGGTTACTCTACTGATTTTATGGAGAGCTTGGTTTTACTTGATGGTGTAAACCTCTCATCTGAGAGCTTGGTTTTACTTGATGCAGTAAATGTCTCATCTGATGTCTCATCTGAATATGAAGATTAGTCTTTATCGAAGATTAGTTTGTTAAATTTTCTAATGAAGTAGCAATCTTTTTTGAAGGTCATATTGACAGGTATTTTGTAGTTTCATATATGCAATTTGAGTATTAAATGTTGCTCCTCTTATTATGTTGTGCAGATCCTCAAAGATGGTCTTTTCTTGGTGTTGTATACATGTTTAGCCAACATAATCTTATCTCATTTCTATGCCCTAGTTGCGGCATGTATAATTTGGTGACCTTAGTTTCCTAGGCTTTAGTCCAAAGAACATGGTATACAATATCTGAAATTGTACGCTTTTGTGATATTTGCTTACATATATATTTAATTGCTTAATTGATTTATATATTTATTTTGATTCCTTGAAAATGTTGGGATTTTCTTTTTTGGTGGTTTTGTAAGAAATTGAAATAGAGAAAATATATTTACATAGCTCTAATGTGTGCCCAATGTTAGAATTTGCTGATCATGAAATAATTGAAATTTAGAATGCCGTATGATATAATCTGGCTGGGTTAGTGAAAAATTGTTGATAAGCAGGCTTAGTGACATTGACATTTGACAATATATATCTTTTAAATTCTTTAATTTTTGTTTACAGCAGATTGTCCTAAATACTTTATATTTTCAATGCAGATATTCTTTTTAATTCTCTCAAGAGGTCTATCAATTTAATGTAATTATATGCTTTGTTTAGTTTGCCTACTACCCAATGATTGTTGTGGGTCTTTGTAGAGATAATATGCAGCACTTCAAATAACTATTTATAACCTCCTAGTCATTTGATTAGTAGTTTTGATTTGCAATCCATTAATATATATCATGTATTCAAATGCTTGTGATTGAATCACTGTTTTCTGCCTATGTTTTTATAATTAAGATAATAATAACTGTTTATAACTTACTAGTATGATGCATCCTCTTCTTTGTAACACCTTTTGCAAGACTAATCTGGTTTGGTTCTCCTCTCACAGTACAAACAGAATCCATACAATTTACCACCATTAGAAATGGATAACAACTCACAACGACACAAAGGGAAACGGATCCTCTTGTGCACTTTATGGTCATTAATTACGGCTTCATAGAAATAACATTTGCTTTGAAGAAGACAAATCAAATCCCCTCTCCCCAAATCTATTTTTATTCTGTATTGAGAACCTAACAGCTAACTGCTTTAATGAGACAAGGTAAATCTAAAGATTATACTAGAGGGGTGATGGTGTGTAGATGAGTCCCACGGGTTTCTCATATCCTATTTGCTAATGATAGCTTTTTGTCAAGCACCCACTCAAGAGGAGGACGGTGTACTTGCTCTCCTAAAGCTTTATGAGTATGCCTCAGGCCAAAAACTTATTGAAAACAAAACACAAGGCCACATTCAAATCCTGCTAGGCATAGAACATTCTGAGAAGTGTTTGGCCCTACAAAATACATACAAGCAATGGAGGAGCGAAGGGCAAAAGGGCTATATGTTGAATTATTGATGCTTTGGTATATTTAAAGTTTGGGTAAATTGCAAAGTACACCCCTAAAATTTGGAGTTGTTTGGATTTTAGACCTTGAAGTTTGAGATATTAAATTTTACACCCTGAAGTTTGATTTCAACTCTGTTAGTAAAATCCCACCCTCCATTAGTTTTGGCTCTCTATTTTAAGTGAAATGACATTTTTTTGGAAGGCTGATTTGGGAAAAAAAAAATGCAGCATGTCATTGTGTCACTTAACAATCAAAACGTTTTTATGGTTTTGCTAATAAAACCAAACTTCAAGTGTAAAATTCAATTTTTTTTAAAACTTCAAGGTCTAAAACTTAAACAACTCCAAACTTTAGGGGTGTATTTTGTAATTTAGCCCTAAAGTTTTGAACCATTGATGAGTCAATTTACTTTCCATAAAATAACCACACATTTTCTATTTCTCCTAAACAAATGATGGTGACCTCCCACGTAAAAATAATTTTTACAAAAATTAATTTTCTTGTTTTCCCTACTTCTCAGGCAGGGAAGGATTGGTTAGTGGGTTCCACAAAATAATTTTAAAAAAATATACTGTGTCTTTGTATACCAACACTAGATACCAATGATGAGAACAACTTAGTTCACAGCAAATTTCACAATTGACAAAGTAGTTGATTAGTAATTTATTAGGGTCTAAAATTTTAGAATTTCCACTGTTTTTTTCCTTGCTCCATCTCTTTGACTTTCCTATGGTTTCAAATGCTAAAATTTTGTATGAAGCCAAATTTTAAGTATTTAGAAAAATACCCAAAATTTAAATAATTTTTAGAATAATAAAAGAAGAAAGATTGACTTCAATACAATTTTTGCAGGTACATTGCTATACTCTTTGATAATGAATTGATTAACTAATTATTTTATAATTAATGAATTGATTATCTCTTTGACATTCCAGTGAAACCCTTAATCTGATTCAGGAGCGTTTCTAAGTCTATGAACTCTACCATCACCAGTCCCAATTTCATTACCACACACCTAAGCCTCGACAAAGCCAAATCATTACCCAATAGTAATAATATTAATGATGATCATGATAGTGGCTATCTTCTATATACCAATTCTCTTTGGGACAGGAGTTGCTGGAGTTGGTGGCCATGGTGGCATGGTGCATGTGGTTCAACAGGAATGAGGTTCGGTTGGGAAAGCCAAGGCAGCAGGGTTTGGCAATTTTGCAGCGAGCTCGTTTCCTTCTGGATGAATTTCAGACAGTTAACCTCAAGATACATTCAGGGGGGTTCAATGAAGATGCTCAGTGGTCACCTCCGAAAGCTCCTTGGTATAAAATTAATGTTGATGGTGAAACATTTGAGTCTTCTCATTCTTCCGGCGTCGGGGCAGTCATTCGGATTTTGTTGGAAGAGTAGAAGCCGCTTTGAGTAAAAATATACCTTACCCGCTAGGCCCATTAGAAATTGAAGCCAAAGCTTTGGAGGAAGGGGTTCATTTTGCATGGGATGTGGGAGTCCGAGAGGTTATCTTTGAATGTGACTCACAGATTGTTGTTGAGGCTGTGAATGGATCGTGTGGACCACCAATAACTATTTGCAATATAGTTGAGGGAGTACAAAGTAAGCTAAAGGATTTTAGGGGAGTACAAGTCTCTCATGTTCGACGGCAAGGCAATTGCCCTGTTCACATCTTAGCTCAATATGCTAGGAATTTAATTAGTTTTGTAGCTTGGATAGAGGAAAATCCTATTATGATTGAGTCAATTTTGGCTTAAGATGTAATGTTTTTATCTTCTTCTTAATAAAGTTATGATATTCTTATAAAAAAACAAAAAATTCTTTTTGGCCTCAAAAAGAATTGCGTGTGATTTTTTGCAATAGCAACCGCACGTTAACTGAGATATCAAGTGTAAAATCCCATTTTTTGGTTCCAACATGATCGGTTTCTGTAATGGCATATACTGCATCTATGACAAAGGTGACTGCGGGAATAATTATTCAATATATTTGTGGAACCCAATTATTAAAAAGTTTAAGAGGCTTACTCCTACTTCCTTGCCTATGTATTTTGGTAGTTATTTTCGTATTGCTCATGGACTTGCGTACCATGCTCAAAACAATGACTTCAAAATTCTCAGAATTGTATCTCATGTTGCTTGTTATGGAAAAAAAGAGCCGCAGCTTGAGGCCGAGGTGTACACATTGAGTACTGATTCGTGGAGAAGTGTTGTGATACCAGAGGAGTCATTAAGTAATGCTTCTACTTTTGATATGCAAGACCAAACCGTTTTTATTTGTCAATGGAGCTCTGCACTCATTAGTATATACTACAGGCCGCAATTTCATTTTGTGCTTCGATGTCAATGATGAAAAATTCCGAGAGATTATGTTGCCGCACCATTACTTAGATGGATTCTATATTGTTCTTGAACGTCTTGTACCGTTCAAGGGATTGCTAGCTTTGATTGTTTTCTATGCATCTCTAGACTGGAGTGCTGTAACCGAAATGTGGGCAATGATGGAGTACTTGGACTAAAAAATCTGTACCAGTAGATTCGTTTGAGAGGTTCTTTGGCTGCATCGACAATGAACTCCTAATCGAAACACAAAAAAGTGGTATTGTTTCTATTGACCTTGATACTCTAAATGAGAACAATCTTGGAATTCAAAGTCCTGCATGGTTGGGCTACACAACTGATTTAGTGGAGAGTTTGGTTTTAGTTGATGGGATAAATGTGTCATCTGAATATGAAGATTATTTTTTTATGAAAGCAAAGTGGCAATCTATGTGAAGTTCTCTCTGTGTTTTGGTTGGTCAATGTTTTCTAACTGTGTTTTTTAATGGTAAAATATTAATAATAATCCATTCTCGCCTTTGTAACATTTTTGCCACATTGAATGATTTGGAATTTTTGTTTGCTTAATCTGTTACTCCTGGCCTAAGAATTTAGATAATCCGCTCAAGAATAATTTTTATGCGTGTGGCATAAATGATATCAGACATGGCTGTAGACCTGCAGTGCCTATCCTGACTAATGAACCTTTTGTAGTGTTTGTTTTTTATGGTGTCATATGAAAGTTGTTGAAGAATTTTCCTCTTATGCAAGTTGTATTATGTAGTCCTTTACCACTATTGTAGACATTAAACTGTGGAAAATGCTAAAAGTGCTACCAATTTTACAACAAAAATTGCCAAAACTATGTTGGAAATTAATGTGATTGGTGCCACATCAATAACTAAATTTCTAAATTATTATTATTTTTGTGTTTTAAAAGTTGACACATCTGTAGCATTCCTCTTAAAGTACTGCTGTGACATGGAAGTGTAAAAAGTTGGGCAGTTTTTTGCTGCACTGACTATGTTGAACTTCTGTTTGAGAAGTTTGGCACCAGACTTGTTCATTTGATCCAGAGTCAAATCAAGCAAAACCTTGGAATTCTACATGGGTGGCTGACACAGCTAATTTCTTTAAGAGCCTAGTTTTACTTGATGTTGGAAAGTTTGTTTTCTATGTAATTTGTGGAAAGATTAAGGCAACATTGTGTTTTCTTTTCTTTTCTATTGTTGCAGACTTAAAATTAATGTTTTGATGTACCAGGATAAATTTTATTAAACAGAAAAGAACCCTTTCAGTTGTTATGGCTATTATTTATCAACCAATTTTTGTGGACTTTCTAGCAAATGGTATATTCATAGCCTTATTTTACTTGTAATGATTACAAGATTTGGCATCAAGTTAACAATTGAAATTGGTTTTACCTATAAATGTGGTACTTAGTTTTCTACACACCTTGTTGGATATCATGCTTTGATTATGTGGCAACAAAAGAATATTTTCTCTAGACTTTACATTTTCTGTGTTGGCTCAATTGATTTCTCCCCCTAATCTTCTAATCTTTATAGTTTTTTTTGCTAATTTATTTTTCTATCTCTTAAGCTGGCAAGCATATGTAGAGCTATATGAATAGGATAATAAACTCTTGGAATTAGGCCTTAGTGAAAACATGAACAATTTGGTGAGCTTAGTTTCCTAGGCTTTAGTCCGAAGAAACAAGGGAATAAACTTTTACAATGTGTACACAATGCATAAAGCCAAATCGTATACTTTAATATCTAAAATAGCACGCTTTTGATATTTGCTCACATATTTAATTGCTTAATTGATTTTTATATTTATTTTGACACTTGAAAATGTTGGGATTTGCTTTTTTGGTGGAGATGTAAGAAATTGAAAATAGAGAAAATATATTTACAGAGAGCTCTGGTAATGTGTGCCCAAAGTTAGGATTTGTTGATCATGAAACTACTGAAATTTAGAATGCTGTATGATGTGATCCGGCTGGGGTAGTGAAATTGTTGATAAGCGAGCTTAGTGACATTGATAATATATATCTCCTCGAAAGTATTTAATTTTTGTATACAGCAGATCAAATGGTGTCCTAAATACTTTGAATTTTCAATGCAGATATTCCTTTTAATTCTCTTAAGAAGTCTATTAATGTAATGTAATAATATGCTTTGTTTAGTTTGCCTATTACTCAATGATTGTTGTGGGTCTGTGTAGAGAAAATATGCAGCACTTCAAATAACTGTTTAGAACTGACTAGTCGTTTGATTAGTATTTTTGATATATATGATATATTCAAATGCTAGTGATTGAATCACTATTTTCTGCCTATGTTTTTATTATTAAGATAACAATAGCCATTTATAACTTACTAATCTGATTCTGATGCACCCTCTTCTTTGTTACACCTTTCTCCAAGTAGAATCATTTGGTACTTAGTTTTGCTTAGTTTGTTTCTCTTGGCCTAAAATTTTTTATAGACCCTTTTCACCTCTAGCTTAACTGCTTAAGAATAATTCTTTATAAGACATGGCTGCTAATACCAACTATATATTGACTTTTGTGGTGATAATTTTTTTTGGTGCCATATGAAAGCTGCTGAAGAATTGTCTTCTTATGTAGTGTTATTAAGTTATCCTTTCCTACTGCAATAGACAAATGAAAGAAATGTAAGATTACCAAGGGAAACAAGAGTTTGTTGAATAGATCCATTGAAATGGAAAACCCTTTATGTCCTTTTAGTGGAAAGGATCCTTATTAATCATATATTATTATTGTTAATGTGATTTTGCAAGACTAATCTGGCTTGGTTCTCCTCTCACTCTACGAACAGAATCCATTCAGTTCACAACCATCGATGAATGGAGTTGGAAATGAATCACAAGGACACAAAGGATTTCTTAATAACAAAAATACTCTAAAATATAGATAAACATATTTTTGGTGGTGAAAATAAACATTTTTTTTCTTATAAAATTAAAATTAACTCTTTATGGATATCTTTATTATTTTTCTGCTTACAAGTTACAACAAGTGGAGAGGGGGATTCAAAACCAAATTCTATAGGAGAGGAGGGTAATGTCCAAAATCACCAGACTCTTGACTATGTAGATACTTTCAACATATGTTAGAATTGTTGTTTTTTCACTTAGAAGATGAAATTTTGCATTTTACAAGAGACTTGAAACATTGATAAAGTTCTATTTTCGTCCCTAAACTTTCAAAAGTTCTGACGGAGTGCTGACGTGGCTTGACAGAATGCTGATGTGGGAGGGACGAAAATCAATACGTTTGGAAAAGTTTAGGGACGAAAATAGAACTTTTGTGAAAGTTTAGGGACGAAAATAGAACTTTTGAAAGTTTAAGGACAAAAAACAAACTTTTGTGATAGTTTAGGGACGAAAATGATATTTTACCCTATAATTTTTTATAGTTTTGTAAAAACGAAAAACCAAAATTTCATGAACTCTCTTAAACTATCAATTCTTATATGAATTTATGCCTTTACCCACAATTCCTATAATGAATTGTGGCCATGCACTTTTAAGAGAAGGGATGAAAGGAAGAGAGAAAGCATCTCTTATGACAAATATATCAAGTCAATCATGTAACAAGCGAGTAATGCCATGAGGGAATGCTATGTGGGAGGCCAATGAGACCAAGTTTGACAAAGAGATATAAAATTGGAATGTGACATTTTGGCTTGTTACATGACTTTGAATGTAATTTATTATTATTTTTGTGTGTGTGTGTGTGTGTGTGGGAGAGGATTACTCCTTTAGCAAGTTTTGTGAAAATCTTCAAAGCCTACTTACATGAAGTATTTCTAGGCTTGTACTGCTTTGAGAGCTTAAAAATTTGATCCATCACTGTAAACTACAGGAATGAAATCCAGACTTGCTGCATCGGCTCCAAGTTTTCTAGTATACTGTAGATCACTTTGATCATGTGTTTATAAATTCAAGCAATACTACAACAATTAAGTGATGAAAAATAATTCTTCTAAAAAAAAAGTGATGAAAAATAATAGGTAGTTGCATGTGGAGGGTCCATAAGCAAACTTGTAGGAGTGGGGCAACCAATTCCAGAGATTCATGGTACTTAGTTATGAAATTTGAGTCATACTCATTGAAACGATGGTTTGTGTTATCCTAACACAGGTCTGATAGTATTTGTGTTATTCCAGTCCTTATTTTTAGCTTAAGCCAATAACAGAATCCATGATTTTTGCACTTGAGCGTCGTTGGTGTTCCTTGATTTTAGTAGTTGAATTGTTAGTGTTATTTGTATATGATATAAATACACAAATTTTTGGAGGGCAAATAGAAATATTTAGAAATGAAGAAATGGAATTTTATTTACTTCTAATGAAGCACTTGATAGTTGATACATAATACGAACAAAAGCTAACAAAGGGATAATGTTCGGATTTGATTGAGGAAATCCCGAGAACCTTAGATAACAAAGAGGATAATGTGGGATAATGTTAAACAAAGGGATAATGTTCGGATTTGATCGAGGAAATCCTGAGAACCTTAGATAACAAAGAGGATAATGTTTGGATTTGATCGAGAAAATCCTGAAAACCTTTTGAATTTTACTGAGGAAATCCTAACCTTTGTTAAAAACCTAAAACAATAGAGCAGAGCTGCACACACTTAAATTAGGTTCCCCTCCCAAAAAATTGTATATGTATTAAAATCAGAAACCCAGATTTGACTCAGTGGGATGTCTCAGTCTCAGCGTGTCCCGGACGACGTCATTGTATTCGACATACTGACTCAGGTGGCAGTGAAATCCTTAATCCGATTCAGGTGCATTTCAAAATCTTGGAACTCCGCCATCACCAGCCCGATTTTCATTACCAAACACCTAAACCTCAACCAAGCAAAATCATTAACCAATAATATTAACGATGATCATAATGGTTTTCTGCTATATACCTATCAACCTGGGATCTTTGGTCTCACAAAGAATTGAGACTGTCTGCTATTTGCAATAGAGACCACACATTAATGGATATATTTAGGTGTGAAATCCCATTTTTTTGGTTGGATTCTGTAATGGCTTATGCCTTCTATCACTATCGAAATTATATTATATATTTGTGGAACCCAAGTATAGAAAAGTATAAGATCCTCATTGCTACTCCCTTTATTCCTATCTATTCTTTTGGTGTTGCTCTTGGATTTGCGAATTGTTCTGCAAACAATGACTTCAAGATTCTCAGAATTGTGTTTCAAAATTCACTTCCTGATAAACAAGCCTCTCCGCCTGAGGCCGAAGTGTACACGTTAAGTACTGATTCGTGGAGAAGTGTAAGTGTTGCAATATCGGGGGATTCATTTGGAGGATCCAGACCCAATGGATCTGTTCGTGCTCTACGAGAGAAACCCTTTATTTTTTTCAATGGAGCTCTGCACTCTATAGCGTATACTAAGGGCCGCAATTTCATTTTGTGCTTTGATATCAATGATGAGATATTCCGAGAGATAATGCTGCCGGAAAAATATTTAGATGGATTATCTCCAAATATTAACAACTTGCAACATCTTGTGGTGTTCAAGGGATTGTTGGCTTTGGTTGCTTTTGGTAAAGATTTAAATGAAAAGAGAAATATATGTTTCATATGGATGATGAGGGAATATGGGGTGGTTGAGTCTTGGACTAAAAGAACTATACCAGTTGGTTTTGTTAAATTTGAAAGCGTCTTTGGCTGCACTAGCAATGGTGAACTTCAAATTGAAACAGATGACTCTTGGGTTGTTTCATTTGACCCTGACAGTCTAAAAGTGAACAATCTTGGACTCAAAAGTCATAGATGCTTGGGTTACACAAGTGACTTTATGGAGTGCTTGGTTTTACTTGGTAGGCAAACGTGTCATCTAAATATGAAGATTTGTCTTTATCATAGATTTCTAGCAAAGTAACAATGTTTGTGAAATTCACATTAACAAGTATTTTGTAATGTCATATATGCAATTTGAGTATTAAATGTTGCTCTTATTATGTTGTGCTCATCTTCAAAAATGGTATATTCATGGTGCAGGATACACAACATGAACTATTTGGTATAAATGTTAGAAGGCTTTTGATAGAAGACTTTTGATGCAGTATACACAACATGAACAATTATTACTCTAAAATAATAGGCTTTTGATATTTGCTTGCATTTTTATTTGCTTATGAAGCAGTTTTTAGAGTAAAAATGTTAGAATTTTCTGAAAAACATGAAATTATTGAAATATACAATGTTGTATGATAGATTCTGGATGTGTAGCAAGTTATTTACTCGTTTTATAATTAAGCAGACTTAGTGACATAGATAATATATATGCTCGAAATGTGTTTAATGTCGTTTACAGCAGATCAACATATATCTTGAATAATATGATTTTTCAATGCAGATATTCTTTTGATATTCCTTTCCTGCTAAGCATTAGAATGTTGTAGAGACAAGATTTCATTATTTTACTATATTTATAGCTAAAAAAAAAAATAGCAGCTTGGTTTTCTTTGTGTGTAAAGGAAGGTTGAGCCGGGTTTGTCAAAGAGAGAGTAAGAAGAGTTACGTTTTGCTTCTCTCATTCTGACAAAGTACACCTTTATCAATTGAGAGAGAGAGAGGAAGAAGAATTTAAGAAGCCGGGAGAGACCAACAGCGGAGATCTTTACCTACTCATGCCACAAATTGATTATTAGTCCAACAACTCTTCAGTTTTTTTCCTGTTTTGTTTCTCTTCTCCGCTCTATTATCTTATTAAACGAATTTTGATTTTGAGTCCGCTCTCCTCCAGCCGCCTCCCTTCGCCACCATCTTCAATTGCCCATTAATTTTAAGGTGATCCAGTCACTCTCTTCTAAATTTATTTCCTTTGAAATTCTAATTTGATAGCCCTCTGAAATTTAGAGTTCTATTCTGTAGTTTAGATTCACTGTTTTTAGAATTTTTCATGATTTCTGTTGGACTTGCATGTACAGTGTACTCCTTTGGTTTTTATGCAATTTAAAAAGTTGTTACAAATACTCTCCGGGCATAGATCCTGCTCACGCAGCCGCTAAGTTCACTTTAAATTCCTGTTTGTCTGTCTGTTTTAATAAGGGTAATCTTCCAAGTGCTATCAAGTCGGTTTGTAAGGAAGATTATCCCCCTTGTTTAGTTTTCTTTATTTAATTCCATTGCAGATTATCAACCAAATAATAATAATAATAATAATAATTGAAAAAAAAAAAAAACATGCATGCATATCTGTCTTGACATATAAGCAAAAGCCCTTGATGAAATGTTAAGATGAAACCGTCAGTTTGGTCATTTACCCTGCAGGCCAACTTTTCCTATTCTGTCTATTTCTCAAAATATACTTTCTTGGGATGTCTCGGCTAGGAGAAATTTCATTTGCTTAAATACTGTTGACATGTCCTGTAGCTCAACTCCTCCATTTTTAGTAGGTTTACATGCAAGTAAACATACGATTAGATAGATGGAGCACTCTTTTGATGAATTATATATGTTGGATGCTGAAGAGAGAGTGGGGAGTGGGGGAGCACATTCAGTGATGCTTCATTTTTGTTGCAGTGATAAGACTAAATTTTAGCCCCAAGTGGCATAACCTTTGCTATATAAATGTTAATTTTTTTCTCACTCATGGAGCTGCTATGTTAATTAGGTGGATTTTGCAATTCTAGATTAACATATCTCCTGACCCAATCCTTTTTTAATTTGTAACCCAAAAAAAAAAACTTCTCATGCAGGTTATGACAGCATAATTTGTTTTCAATCTGATTTCCAGGCCCAAAGGATCGATCTGAACCTATTGGCAAAGTTTTGCCTCCTTTGCCTACCTTTTTCACAAAAACTTATTGTTGAAAGCCATATACAACCTTCTATGAGTTGAAGCTCCTGTTGTTAAAGATTGACGATGGCACTCAGAGAGCCTTGGAAATGGTGAGATTAGCAAAAAAGTAGAAAAAATCTTACGAGTGTAGTAGTATGAGATTTTCATAGTAGAATAGTGTTCAGTACGTAAAAGTATTTTTTTTTTTCATCTATTCATATTTTCATGATCAGTGGCGGCCGGTCATTATGAATCTTAAATTATACAAAATATAATAATAATAAAATTTCATATAAATAAAAATAAAAAATAAAAAAAACAACGCAAATATATAAATTCTTATAATTTCTTTTTACGAGTATTCTTATTTTGAAATCGCTGAATGATAGTCACATTATTAATACTGCAAATTATATCTCTTTCAAAGAATATGTTTGGTAGACTGTAATAGGCACCGTAATGTAATAGTTATTCCTATAGTTTAATTATTCAATAGTTTGTTTATTTAGAAATATATTAATTGTATTAATATACACCTACTAAGGAATAGCACATAACAATGATGAAAAAAAAAAAATCATAACAAAATAACTAATCTCTCTTTCAAATTTAAAAAATATTTGTTTTTTGGAAATATAATTATATGAGTAAGATATTTCCTAAAATATATCTTAAGTTTGATTTAAAATGCTTTCATTCCATTATTTTCAGGGTTTTATTATTGTGTTGTCACCAAACAAATGAATAGTAATAAACATTATATTGTTATAGTCTATCAAACGTGCCATTTTTTCTTGAGCTTTTTTTTCCTTTTTGTTTGTAAGGGCCTAATATATTGTTACAACGACTAAAGTTTAAAGACAAAGTTTGGTTAAAAACTTTGTTGTAATCTAAAGCTACAACTTTCAGTGAACAAATTAACATTGTAGGGTTCGGGTTTGAGCACTTCTGCTATTGAGAGAGTGGACTCAAGCCTAGATAGCCCAGTACAATGAATTTGTAGAGAATGGGTTAAAAAACTAGGCCCTAACAAGCGTGCAACATTCAGTCGTTCCGTTTGAAGGCGCCGGAGGCTGGCTCACCAAGATTGTGCTCCGAAATCTGTCCTCGGCACCTGTCCGAGGAGCTTTGCGATGGGCTTTCTTCCGGGGATCCATCCCCCCTTTCTGATCTTTTTCCCTTCTTATATATAGTCCCCTCCGTTCACCTCTCTCTTCCACCTGTTGATCATCCATGCTTCTCCCTTCTGACTGCCCGTCCCATCAGCCACTTTCCCAGCACCTCTGTGAGTTGCGGCGACCAAGGCAACCCTGTCCAAAAGTCACATCCCCATTAATGCAGCTGGGGGGGGGGGGGGGGTTAGGTGAGCGCATTTAGTGTGGAGGTGACAGCTTACCCTGGACGTGTCCCCCCGCCATATTGCTATGGCTGACGTGTTGGTCTCGGCAGGATCGTCCTCGGCAAGGTCCCTGGCCATTAAGGCCTTCACACTCCTTCCTCGGACTGTTCTTCCTCCTCGGCATGGGCCTTGGGCTGGATATAAGATGGGCCGGGGTTGCCAGATTATCAGGCGCCACAATAACCCCTCGAAATCCTGCTATCCGGCTCCTCGGGCGGGGAGGAGGATTTTGATGTCCTCGGGCCTTCGTCATAACTCGCCCCACAGTGGCCTACGTCAGCGTTGGAGTCCTTCCGCCTGCCTAATGCGCGTTTCTGGCGCCTCAATATACGGTGCGCACCAGCAATAAACGCCCGCATTAAATTCTGGCAACTTCATACTCCCCACGTTCAACGGTGTGATGCTAATCGATCGGTGGGGATTTCCTGCCTTGATGAGCGGGAAACTCCGCCTGATTATCTTTAATTGAGGGTATAAATATTTGCTTGAATTGATTTGCCTCCTTATTTGTGTACTCGAGAACCCTGGCGCACATACTCTGAATCCGGTCAAACTTCCACATCAACCGGCGCTCTTTTTCAGCATAAAAAGCCTGTCCGAGGAGCTTTTCCTCATTCATGTAAGTTTTCTTTTCTCTGTAGCGCAAATTTTTCTCTGAATCCTTTCTTTCCTTCGCTTTTTCTCGAGTCCAGCTGATAAGCCTGTTGAGGGGGCTGAGCGCCATGGAACATTGGAGGGGTAGGAGCTGGTAGTCAAGAGGTGCCCCAGGACGAGGTGAAGCCTCCTGCTGACACCCAAGCCACACTCGTCGCCCCCCAGATTCCTCCTGCTGAGGAAGGGTCCTCAGAAGTAGCCCCTCCGAGCCAGAGTCCCGAGGTACCAGTAGAAGCCTTCCAGCAGACTCCTCAGGACAAGCTGTCTACCGAGTTGGGGGAGTAGGCCGCCTTGTCAGGCTATCCCATTCCGATGGCCTGGGCCACTCTGATTTTGTTGTTGTTGTTGTTTTTTTTTTTTTTTTTGGTTTTATTGTTGTTCTCCCTTTTTTTTTTTTTTCGCCTTCTGTCTTGGCGACATTGTAACGAAACTATATATTTTCTTTTTATAATATATTCAGCTGTTTGGTTTTAGCTCCTCGGACGATGTTTCCTTTCATTTGTTATACTTTAATGTTTTGCTCGATACGTTAGTTGCGTCTGGGACTTAGTCTCGTGAAGTGGTTGGCTTTCCCACAGGTTTGAGTCCGAGGGCCATGCCCCGCCTTGGTTCTATCCGACGCTTTTGTTCTTTTGTGAATAGCTAGTTTCCCCGTAGGCTTGAGTCCGAGGACCATGCAAGGTCTTGGTTCAGTCTAGTACCCAGGTACTCCATGCAGTGGTTAGTTTTCCCAGAGGCTTGAGTCCGAGGACCATGCAAGGCCTTGGTTCAGTCTAACGCTTGTTTTCTTCTGTAAGTAGCTAGTTTCCCCATAAGTTTGAGTCCTTGGACCATGCAAGACCTTGGTTCTGTCTAGTACCCAGGTACTCCTTGCTGTGGTTACTTTTCCCAGAGACTTGAGTCCGAGGACCATGCAAGGCCTTGGTTCAGTCTAACGTTTGTTTTCTTCTGTAAGTAGCTAGTTTCCCCATAGGTTTGAGTTCTTGGACCATGCAAGACCTTGGTTATGTCTAGTACCTAGGTACTCCTTGCTGTGGCTAGTTTTCCCAGAGGCTTGAGTCCGAGGACCATGCAAGGCCTTGGTTCAGTCTAACGCTTGTTTTCTTCTGTAAGTAGCTAGTTTCCCCATAGGTTTAAGTCCTTGGACCATGCAAGACCTTGGTTCTGTCTAGTACCCAGGTACTCCTTGCTGTGGTTAGTTTTCCCAGAGGCTTGAGTCCGAGGACCATGCAAGGCCTTGGTTCAGTCTAACGCTTGTTTTCTTCTGTAAGTAGCTAGTTTCCCCATAGGTTTGAGTCCTTGGACCATGCAAGACCTTGGTTCTGTCTAGTACCCAGGTACTCCTTGCTGTGGTTAGTTTTCCCAGAGGCTTGAGTCCGAGGACCATGCAAGGCCTTGGTTCAGTCTAACGCTTGTTTTCTTCTGTAAGTAGCTAGTTTCCCCATAGGTTTGAGTCCTTGGACCACGCAAGACCTTGGTTCTGTCTAGTACCCAAGTACTCCTTGCTGTGGTTAGTTTTCCCAGAGGCTTGAGTCCGAGGACCATACAAGGCCTTAGTTCAGTCTAACGCTTGTTTTCTTCTGTAAGTAGCTAGTTTCCCCATAGATTTGAGTTCTTGGACCATGCAAGACCTTGGTTCTGTCTAGTACCCAGGTGTTCTTCTGTAAGTAACTAGTTTCACCGCAGGTTTGGGTCTGAGGACCACGGGAGACCCTGGCTCAGTCTAGCACCCAGGTGTTCTTCTGTAAGTAACTAGTTTCGCTGCAGGTTTGGGTCCGAGGACCGCGGGAGACCCTGGCTCAGTCTAGTACCCAGGTACTCCTTGCTTAGAGTGAAGGGGTTTGCCCTTATCGTCGGGGGGCTTGTTTTTTGCATGGTGGCAGTCTCAGCCTTGCTTCACCGAGGATGGGCTATTCGTCGAACTGGATTCTTGACCTCGAGCTGCCCCAGGCAGGGGTGGCTCGGGTTTCTGTCCTCACGCGTGGCAGCAGCCCCCTCTTTGCTCCAACCTTCTGCCTTCTTCGATTACGAGGCATCCCCTGACTGTTCGCATTCTGCGCTTGACGCTTCGGTGTGCGAGGCGCGCCCTCATTAATATCCCCGTGGATTAATGTAGATCCAGCGGCTGCAGGCTTCCTTGGAATTCGGTCAGGATTAATGTCGTTGATGATTCTTCCTTCGAGTTCTGGTTGAACCAATTTCCACCAGCCTTCGCCCTCTATAAAAGGCCTTCTGGGGAATCATCCTTCCACACTTCACAAATCCTCCAGTCAAACAGGGAACATGACTCTCCCACCCCCTAAGCCCCTTCAATGACCTTGTCGGGATTGCGATCAGAGCTTGGCAGAATGAGACGGCCCTGTACGAGGGCAGAGGCAAGCAAGGTCAGGGTCCTCCTCCCTCAGTTGAGAACCGTTTCGGTTGTGGTTCGCGTCAAACCTCCGGCACGGAAAGGTTTGGGCGTCATCCTGGTGGTATCGTGCCTAGCGGTGAGGAGGGAGGACCATGAAGCACGTAACGTCCTTCTACGGTGCGCGACCATGCCTGCCCTTCAAGCTGGTGGTGCCTCGCTCCCAGCTTATCTGCCAATGGAGGCTTGCGAGATTACGTCACGCTTGGTGCCCAAGTATTGCCGCCTCCAATGTTCAAGCATTGCGTGGCTGAGGGAGCATCGAGAGAACACCATGGGGCGGGGTCATAGGGGGTCATTGCATCTGCTTCTCTCTTTTCGCCGGTGCCATCCATACCGGCCCGGGGGTTGTTGGTAGCTTTGAAGCAAGCCTGCCTCAGCCCCTTCTCTTTTAGGGTTAGCTCTAGGACAAGTCCGTCTGGGCCTCTGTTTGTATAGTTAGCTTTAAAACAAGCCTGTCTGAGCCTCTGTTTCTATCTTGTATTTACTTTTCTTTTAATAAAATGCTGTGACGTTTGTTCTCTTTTCGTTTTCTTTGAATCTTCTGCTTTTCTGCAATCGTTTTTTTTTTGTGCAAACGCGTCATTGTTAACCTTCCGCAAATTAGCCATCTAGGAACGATCGTCCGTTGCGCCTGCTAGTGCACAAGTTCTTCCCACAGACGGCGCCAATTGTAGGGTCCAGGTTTGAGAACTTCTGCTATTGAGAGAGTGGACTCAAGCCCAGTTAGCCCAGTACAATGAATTTGTAAAGAATGGGTTAAAGAACTAGGCCCTAACAACCGTGCAACGTTCAGTCGTTCCGTTTGAAGGCGCCAGAGGCTGGCTCACCAAGATTGTGCTCCGAAATCTGTCCTCGGCACCTGTCCGAGGAGCTTTGCGATGGGCTTTCTTCCAGGGATCCATCCCCCCCTTCTGATCTTTTTCCCTTCTTATATATAGTCCCCTCCGTTCACCTCTCTCTTCCACCTATTGATCATCCATGCTTCTCCCTTCTGACTGCCCGTCTCGTCAGCCACTTTCTTAGCACCTCTGTGAGTTGCGGCGACCAAGGCAACCCTGTCCAAAAGTCACATCCCCATTAATGCGGCTGGGGGGGTTAGGTGAGCGCATTTAGTGTGGAGGTGACAGCTTATCCTGGACGTGTCCCCCCGCCATACTGCAATGGCTGACGTGTTGGTCTCGGCAGGATCGTCCTCGGCAAGGTCCCTGGCGATTAAGGCCTTCACCCTCCTTCCTCGGACTGTTCTTCCGCCTCGACACGGGCCTTCGGCCGGATATAAGATGGGCCGGGGTTGCCAGATTATCAGGCCCCACAATAGCCCCTCGAAATCCTGTTGTCCGGCTCCTCGGGCGGGGAGGAGGATTTTGATGTCCTCGGGCCTTTGTCATAACTCGCCCCACAGTGGCTTACGTCAGCGTTGGAGTCCTTCCGCCTGCCTGATGCGCGTTTCTAGCCCCTCGATAGACGATGCGCTCCAGCATTAAACGCCCACATTAAATTATGGCAGCTCCATACTCCCCACGTTTAACAGTGTGATGCTAATCAGTCGGTGGGGATTTCCTGCCTTGATGAGCGGGAAACTCCGCCTGATTATCTTTAATTGAGGGTATAAATATTTGCTTGAATTGATTTGCCTCCTTATTTGTGTACTCGAGAACCCTGGCGCACATACTCTGAATCCGGTCAAACTTCCACATCAACCAACGCTCTTTTTCAGCATAAAAAGCCTGTCCGAGGAGCTTTTCCTCATTCCTGTAAGTTTTCTTTTCTCTGTAGCGCAAATTTTTCTCTGAATCCTTTCTTTCCTTCGCTCTTTTTCAAGTCCAGCTGATATGCTTGTTGAGGGGGCTGAGCGCCATGGAGCATTGGAGGGGGCAGGAGCTGGTAGTCAAGAGGTGCCCTAGGACGTGGTGAAGCCTCCTGCTGACTCCCAAGCCACACTCGTCGCCCCCCAGATTCCTCCTGCTGAGGAAGGGTCCTCAGAAGTAGCCCCACCGAGCAAGAGTCTCGAGGTACCAGTAGAAGCCTTCCAGCAGACTCCTCAGGACAAGCTGTCTACCGAGTTGGGGGAGTAGGCCGCCTTGTCAGGCTATCCCATTCTGATGGCCTGGGCCACTCTGATTTTGTTGTTGTTGTTGTTTTTTTTTATTGTTGTTCTCCCCTTTTTCTTTTTTTTTTCGCCTTCTGTCTTGGCGACATTATAACGAAACTATATATTTTCTTTTTATAATATATTCAGCTGTTTGGTTTTAGCTCCTCGGACGATGTTTCCTTTCATTTGTTAATGTTTTGCTCGATACGTTAGTTGCGTCTGGGACTTAGTCTCGTGAAGTGGTTGGCTTTCCCACAAGTTTAAGTCCGAGGGCCATGCCCCGCCTTGGTTCTATCCGACACTTTTGTTCTTTTGTGAATAGCTAGTTTCCCCGTAGGCTTGAGTCCGAGGACTATGCAAGGCCTTGGTTTAGTCTAGTACCCAGGTACTCCATGCAGTGGTTAGTTTTCACAGAGGCTTGAGTCCGAGGACTATGCAAGGCCTTGGTTCAGTCTAACGCTTGTTTTCTTCTGTAAGTAGCTAGTTTCCCCATAAGTTTGAGTCCTTGGACCATGCAAGACCTTGGTCCTGTCTAGTACCTAGGTATTCCTTGCTGTGGTTAGTTTTCCCAGAGGCTTGAGTCCGAGGACCATGCAAGGCCTTGGTTCAGTCTAACGCTTGTTTTCTTCTGTAAGTAGCTAGTTTCCCCATAGGTTTGAGTCATTGGACCATGCAAGACCTTGGTTCTGTCTAGTACCCAGGTACTTCTTGCTGTGGTTAGTTTTCCCAGAGGCTTGAGTCCGAGGACCATGCAAGACCTAGGTTCAGTCTAACGCTTGTTTTCTTCTGTAAGTAGCTAGTTTCCTCATAGGTTTGAGTCCTTGGACCATGCAAGACCTTGGTTCTGTCTAGTACCCAGGTACTCATTGCTGTGGTTAGTTTTCCCAGAGGCTTGAGTCCGAGGACCATGCAAGGCCTTAGTTCAGTCTAACGCTTGTTTTCTTCTGTAAGTAGCTAGTTTCCCCATAGGTTTGAGTCCTTGGACCATGCAAGACCTTGGTTCTGTCTAGTACCCAGGTGTTCTTCTGTAAGTAAATAGTTTCGCCGCAGGTTTGGGTCCGAGGACCGTGGGAGACCCTGGCTCAGTCTAGCACCCAGATGTTCTTCTGTAAGTAACTAGTTTCGCTGCAGGTTTGGGTCCGAGGACCGCGGGAGACCCTGGCTCGGTCTAGTACCCAGGTACTCCTTGCTTAGAGTGAAAGGGTTTGCCCTTATCGTCGGGGGGCTTGTTTTTTGCGTGGTGGCAGTCTCGGCCTTGCTTCACCGAGGATGGGCTATTCGTCGGATTGGATTCTTGACCCCGAGCTGCCCCGGGCAGGGGTGGCTCGGGTTTCTGTCCTCACGCGTGGCAGCAGCCCCCTCTTTGCTCCAACCTTCTGCCTTCTTCGATTACGAGGCGTCCCCTGACTGTTCGCATTCTGCGCTTGACGCTTCGGTGTGCGAGGCGCGCCCTCATTAATATCCTCGTGGATTAATGCAGATCCAGCGGCTGCAGGCTTCCTTGGAATTCGGTCAGGATTAATGTCGTTGATGACTCTTCCTTCGAGTTCTGGTTGAACCAATTTCCACCAGCCTTCGCCCTCTATGAAAGGCCTTCTAGGGAATCATCCTTCCACACTTCACGAATCCTCTAGTCAAACAGGGAACATGACTCTCCCACCCCCTAAGCCCCTTCGATGACCTTGTCGGGATTGCGATCAGAGCTTGGCAGAATGGGATGGCCCTGTACGAGGGCGGAGGCAAGCAAGGTCAGGGTCCTCCTCCCTCAGTTGAGAACCGCTGTGGTTGTGGTTCGCGTCAAACCTCCGGCACGGAAAGGTTTGGGCGTCATCCTGGTGGTATTGTGCCTGGCGGTTAGGACGGAGGTCCATGAAGCACGTAACGTCCTTCTCCGGTGCGCGGCCATGCCTGCCCTTCAAGCTGGTAGTGCCTCGCTCCCAGCTTATCTGCCGATGGAGGCTTCCAAGATTACGTCACGCTTGGTGCCCGAGTATTGCCGCCTCCAATGTTCAAGCATTGCACGGCTGAGGGAGCATCGAGAGAACACCATGGGGCGGGGTCATCCGGCGCCTTTGCATCTGCTCCTCTCTTTTCGCCGGTGCCATCCATACCGGCCCGGGGGTTGTTGGTAGCTTTGAAGCAAGCCTGCCTCAGCCCCTTCTCTTTTAGGGTTAGCTCTAGGACAAGTCCGTCTGGGCCTCTGTTTGTATAGTTAGCTTTAAAACAAGCCTGTCTGAGCCTCTGTTTGTATTTTGTATTTACTTTTCGTTTAATAAAATGCTGTGACGTTTGTTCTCTTTTTGTTTTCTTTGAATCTTCTGCTTTTCTGCAATCGCTTTTTTTTTTGTGCAAACGCGTCATTGTTAATCTTCCGCAAATTAGCCATCTAGGAACGACCGTTCGTTGCGCCTGCTAGTGCACAAGTTCTTCCCACAGACGGCGCCAATTGTAGGGTCCGGGTTTGAGCACTTCTGCTATTGAGAGAGTGGACTCAAGCCCAGTTAGCCCAGTACAATGAATTTGTAGAGAATGGGTTAAAGAACTAGGCCCTAACAAGCGTGCAACGTTCAGTCGTTCCGTTTGAAGGCGCCGGAGGCTGGCTCACCAAGATTGTGCTCCGAAATCTGTCCTTGGCACCTGTCCGAGGAGCTTTGCGATGGGCTTTCTTCCGGGGATCCATCCCCCCCTTTTGATCTTTTTCCCTTCTTATATATAGTCCCCTCCGTTCACCTCTCTCTTCCACCTGTTGATCAATCATGCTTCTCCCTTCTGACTGCCCGTCCCGTCAGCCACTTTCCCAGCACCTCTGTGAGTTGCGGCGACCAAGGCAACCCTGTCCAAAAGTCACATCCCCATTAATGCGGCTGGGGGGGGGGGGGGTTTAGGTGAGCGCATTTAGTGTGGAGGTGACAGCTTATCCTGGACGTGTCCCCCCGCCATGCTGCTATGGCTGACGTGTTGGTCTCGGCAGGATCGTCCTCAGCAAGGTCCCTGGCCATTAAGGCCTTCACACTCCTTCCTCGGATTGTTCTTCCTCCTCGGCACGGGCCTTGGGCCGGATATAAGGTGGGCCGGGGTTGCCAGATTATCAGGCCCCACAATATATATTTATATGAAAAAACCTAAATTCAAAATTAAAAAGTTAAACAAACTACGCAATGTGTTTGACTTTTGCTTATTTGTTTTTTGTGTTTTGCTTTTTCCTTTTTTGTGTTTTGCTTTTTCCTTTTTGTCTAATTTTTTTTTAAAAATAATCTAACTTTAACTTTTTATAAATAAGTTAGCTTTTACTTAATATCATTTAATCAATTAATAAAGATTATGCAAATAAGCTACCTCAAAGATGTTCACTACAAAAAAAGTTGCCTATGCAAAAAAAAAATGCTGCTATAGGCATATCTATAGCTGCGTTTAGGGGCTCTATTGTGGCGTTTTAAAACACTAGACCTATAGCAGTGTTTCCAAGGGCCTATAGCAGCGTTTTAAAAACGCCACTATAGGTCCTTTTTTAAAAAAAATGTAATTTTTATAACTGAATATTCTATAGGAATATGCAACTATTTTAAAAAATTCAATTGGGATTTTTTTTTTTGGGGCCACATGAAGCAAAGAAAATCATGGGCATTCCTGTTAGTACCAGACTACCTCAAGATTGCCCCATATGGTCCAAAACGCCTTCGAGTATTTTCTCAACTCAAAGCACTTACAAGCTGCTGGTTAATGAAGCTTCAGCCAACAGCCCGGGTAGCTCGAATCCACACCCTTAGAGACATCTTTGGAGAGGTGTTTGGATCCTACGAACCCCAAATAAGGTGACGCACTTCACTTGGCGAGCATGCAATAACTCTCTCCCAACAATGGACAACCTGTTTCGTCGGCATATAACCCCCTCTGCCTGCTGCAACACTTGCCAAACCCAAACCAAAGATATTTTACATGTTGTTTGGGGCTACCCAGAGGTAGCAAACCTATGGAGCACTCTCAGCTAGGTGCAACACTCAATCCCTCACTCACTGAGGGATTTCTCTAACCTTTTCTTAAGTTTTTTTGCAAGTCCTGGATGATTATAGGGTGGAGATCTTTGCTATCTCAACTTGGTTGCTCTAGAATCGACGAAATTCAATTCACTTTCAACTCCGAACTCAACCACTGAACCAGGTCTTCTCTGAAGCTGCCAGAATCTTGCAAGACTTCCTTGAGGCTCATAATGATGCACTAATCATAGTCTGGAATCCAGTCCGGCCTAAATGGTCTACCCCAGCACAGCCACGGTACAAGGCCAACTTCGACGAAGCTTTATTCAAAAGCATTGACTCAACTAGTTTGGGCCTTATCATTTGCGACACCAATGGCGCAGTTGTAGGCGCTTTGTCAGTGCGAGTCCCACTCCCACAGTCTGTGGCAATGGTTGAAGCTTTAGCTTGTAGACAAGCGGTACAATTTGCTGTTGAAATTGGGCTACACTAAGTGGTATTTGAAGGCGATGCAACAGTAATCACCAACGCTATTTCAAATGGAACGGCCAACCAGTTCTTGTATGGTCACATAGTCGATGACATTCTAGCCCAAGCTTCTCTCTTAAATTTCTCTTATTTTTGTTTTGTTCCTCGGTCATGTAATAAAGTAGCTGATGCCTTGGCCAAACATGCTAAAGTAGGGTCTGATTTACAAGTTTGGTTAGAGGATTGTCCAGAGGACATTGCCCCTCTAGTTTTGGGTGATGTTTCTTGATATTTTTCTATGCTTCAATAAAAGCCCAGCCCGTATTTGGGATCTGGTTTCTGGAAAGAAAAAAAAAATTGTCAAACCACTAAGCAATTCTTTTTAATTGTACAAAATTAGTCTTCTATATCATTCTTTATATATATATATATATATATATATATATATATATAATAATTTAGAAATATATTTTTTTCATTTTTCAGGCAAATAAAATGAATAAACTTTAGAGATAAGCAGTATCTGTAATTTCTTTTTTGAACATGAAGGGAAAAAAATCCTAAATTTTAGAAATTCTCTTTTTTAATTCAAAATGAAATTTGTTATTTGATATTTATGACCATTTTTCTAAATAAAGTTACCTTTCATTAATGAGGGTATTTTTGAACTACATAAAAGTCCAATTGAAAGAGGAAAGTCTTCTTATATATAGTACTAGATTCATCACACGTGCTTTGCGCGTGCAATAATGTTCTTATTTATTTATTTATATATTTTTTTTTTGTTTAGTGTGAGTATAATGCTTAAAAGTGATATATAAATAATCATGTATATTTTTTTAAAGGAGGTAAAGCAATGTGGAATAATGTTTAAAAATAAGATAGAGAACCGTAAGAAGTTGAAACTCAATGAGACATTTGAATTTATTGATTGTGATAAGAATTGTGATAAATAAAAAAATTTAAGATTTGAACAAAAAAAAGATGATATACGTTAGTGTAGATGGATGAGGATTTGTGATAACAGTATAAAATTTGAATAACAAAAATTTTGGAATGTTTTAAAGAATAAAAAAAAATCATAGAAATTTCCGGGTAAGAATGAGTAGTTTTATTTTTTATGTGAGGTAGGTTTTTTTTAGAAGTAGTAATTTTGTATTTTTTTTATAAAGATTAATTGAAGTTTTTTTTTTTAAATTTTTTTTATAACGATAATTGAAGTATTTGAATTCAAGTAGATAACAAATGCAGATAGGAATTAAACATTTGAATACAAATAGGTGGTGAAAATAAAGGTTTTTTTTTTTGTTCTTTTGTATGTGAGATAGTATTACTGTTTTAACCCTTTTTGTTTTTTTTGTAGGAAAAAAATTAAACTAAATAGTATATTATTTTAGAATTTATATGAAGATATTTTAGTATGCTAAACATTGAAGACAAAACAAGAGAATCCTCTTTTACATATATACATACATACATACATATATATATATATATATAGACACACGTAATTGGATCCATAACTTGAACCTGAGTTTGTACCAATGACAAACTCAGCGAGTGCTAGGTTCAAACTCGATCTGTCGATTCTCGTCTTAAAAACCTTATAAAATACTTTGCTTTTACCTTCCATCGCCGCAAACAGAAACCGAAGTTCTCTCTATATCTATCTCATGCATGCATAGCCTTCCAATGTCAATTAGAAAGCCAAATTTGTCGATGTTTCAGCCCAAGAGAAAGCAATATTTGTCGTCCGAGGAGCATATCCCATGTGACGTTGTATTCGACATACTGACTCGGCTGCCAGTGAAATCTTTAATCCGATTCAGATGTGTTTCCAACTCTTGGTACTCCACCATCACCAGCCGCATGTTTTTTACCACACATCTCAATGCCGTATTATTATCCAATAATAACAACAGTCCCAATGATTTTCTGCTTCATATGACTGAAAAAGAACTGTATACCTTTGTTTACAATAGCGACCGCACATTGACTGAGGTTTCTAGGTTTCGAAATCCCTTTTATGATCACGACCGCACATTGACTGAAGTTTCTAGGTTTCCAATCTGCTTTTTCGGCTTGTTTGACTATTGTAATGGCGTGTTCTTGTTTTATAACTGCTATTGTCGTACAATATGTTTGTGGAACCCAAGCATTCAAAAGTTTAAGATGATCGCTGCTAGTGCTAATCACTTCCCTAACTGTTATATCACTCTTGGACTTGCGTATCATTCTGCAAACAATGACTTCAAGATTCTCCTAATTGCAGTGGCTTATGGAGGGATTGATGGAGAACAAGCGCCACCGACTGAGGCCGAGATTTACACATTGAGTACTGATTCATGGAGAAGGGCTATAATATCGGTGGGGTCTGAACCCAATATTGGATCTCATATTAGGCTAGAGCAAACCTATTTATTTTTTAATGGAGCTCTGCACTCTTTAGCATCTACCCAAGGCCATAATTTCATTCTGTCCTTTGATGTCAATGAAGAGACATTCCGGAAGATAATGCTGCCTCAAGATTACATTAATAATGGTCTTCTTCCAATTTTGGACCTCTCTTCAGACATTGATCAACAACAACAACTTGCTGTGTTTAAGGGATCATTAGCTTTGATTGATTTTCCTGTATATCGAGATATAGGTGATGAAATATGGCACATATGGGTGATGAGAGAGTATGGTGTGTTTGATTCTTGGACTAAATTAACAACTGTAGCACTAAGTTCGGTTGAGAGGTTCTTTGGCTGCACGGACAGTGGTGAACTTCTAGTCAAGAAGTTATTTGACCGAAGGCTCTTTTCATATGACCTTGAAAGTCTGAATGAGAACAATATTGGAATTCCATGTGTTTCCTGGTTGCGCTACACAACCGGTCTTGTTGAGAGCTTGGTTTTACTTGATCAAGGGTCGTCTAAATATGAAGATTAGTTATAGTATCAAAGATTCTTCGGTTAAAGTTTCTAGCAAAATGAAAATCTTTGTGAAGTTCGCATTGACAAGTATTTTGTGGGGTGGCATCATATATGCACTTTGTGTATTAAATGATGCTCTTAAAATGCTGTCTTTTTTCCCCTTTGCAGTATTAAATTAATGTAGGCAAATTAATTTATTAAACAGAAAAGAATCCCCTTGAAGATTGTGCTATTATATTATTTTTGTGTGAAGCACATTGTGCAATTAATTCCTCGACCAATGTCATGGTGCAAAAGACATGCTTGGTCAATGCAATGCCCATAGTGACAACATGAACTACCTTTCAGCAAAAAAAAAAAAAGACAGCATGAACTACCTGGTGTGCGTAGTCTCCTAGACTTTTTCCAATGAATAATGGGAATGAACTTGCATGGCATGCGTAAAGCACTTATATGTATTCAAAATACATAATTTACTTCTAAGTAGTTTTATAATCTATATATATATATATATATATATAAAATCGAAGCTTTTAGAGCTTTCATAATTTTTTACGTCAGTATTATTTAAATAAAATAAAATAAAATTCTAATTTTACTATAAAACAGAAAAGAAAATTCTCTGCCACTTAAAACAAAACCCGATTATTATTATTATTTTTTTTTTTGGTAATTCATGATCATAACATTAAACTAACTATAAGAGGCCTCCTCCCTATTATACTTCTTCTATAACTAAAACTCGATTCCTTCTCAAAAAAAAAAATATAACTAAAACTCGATTAAAAGAAAAAAAAAAAAAAAAAACTCTCTCTTCTCATAACTTCTCCTCCTTCCTAACCCTACGACAATTCCTCCTCTCTCTCTTCGTTCTCATCTAAGCACAGACCTACCCCTCTAACCTCTCACTAATTCGTTTCTCTCATAAGTTTCTGATGGTGGATTTAACTCAACCAAACCCTTCAGACAATCTGGGTTTCATCCTTAATACTCTGTTTTTTTTTTCCTGACCAGATTCTTTCCGCAAACATTACTGGTAAGTTTTTTTTTTCTTTTTTGTTCTATAATTTTGGTTGTTAAATATGATTTAGGGTTTCATTTTTGGTTGTTAAATATGATTTAGGTCTCATAAGTTTCTGATGGTGGATTCAACTCAACCAAACCCTTCGCACAATCTGGGTTTCATCCTTAATACTCTGTTTTTTTTTTTTTTTTTTCCTGACCAGATTCTCTCCGCAAACATTACTGGTAAGTTTTTTTTTTTTTTTTTAATTTTTATTTTTGTTCTATAATTTCGGTTGTTAAATATGATTTAGGGTTTCGTTTGGGAGTGTTTCTTTTGAATGATTATTTTAGATTGATGGGTTTGGAGCGTAGTGGGTTTTATTAATTTCAATTATTGGCGGTGAGAAAATCCATCTAGGATTTTAGAGTTGTTATTCTGTTTCATTGTTAATAATTTTGTTATGTTTTGTGTAATGATATTTCCTGTCCTTTTATTAGACGAGCATCCTTGGCATGCCCTTGATGTTTTTGTGAGTCATTTGTTTGTGTTTGGATTTAATTTAAGTTTCTGGGTTTATATATAAATGCAAGTATATTAATTTAGTTATTGGAGCAGCATGCCTTTGATGTTTTTAAGTCCTTTGTTTGTGTTTGGATTTAATATAAGTTTCTGGGTTTATATACAAATGCAAGTATATAAATTTAACTTTCTATTGTAGATTATTGAATTATTTTAGCCTCATATGGATTTGTGGTTAATTATATATACTTGGTGGCAGTATTCAGTTTTGATCTTAGCCTCCCAATCCTATAGGTTTTGCTTTCATGCTTTTCAGTTTCATGGTTTTTTTTTTTTTTTTTTTTCTTTTGCCTATCTGGGATTTATGGTTTCATGATCGGGCTATATTTTATACTACCTCATGTATTGTTTTCATAAACTGCTAATTCATGTTCAACTAGAATGTTTTTATTGTGAAGTGAATGTGACAGTGGTTTTGGGTTTTGAAGGTTTTCTTTTTTACTATGATATGGACATTAGCAAAAGATTTTAAGTTTATTTTGAGAGTGATGTTATGGTTAGCTCAAAAACCCTTTAATGTTTGTCCTGCCCTAAATTTATATGTGGGTTATGCATTGTTCCTATTGTGAATGATTAATTTCATTAAATGTCTTTTTTATATTTGGAGGTTTTTGAAATTAAAAAAATTAACAGTTTGGAGAGTTGACCCTTTTTTTTTTACTTGAATGAATTGACAACAGATTTCAATGTGATAGTTATAATACACTATTTGATGTGCAATATGCATTTTTTGGCAAAAATGTTATTGTGTTGGGGGGTTGCCGTTCTTCATTACTAGGAGTTTTAAAATCTGTTATCAATTCATCATAGCTTTCATGATGTTGAATAATAATTGGTATTTGGTTGATTTCATGCTTTGAATTTCTAATTTGTTAATGCCCTATTTTTTTTAAAAATGTTTAGTTTTGTCTTTTCTTTTCTATTTTTTTGTCAATCTTGATGGGTTTTGGTAATTGAAATCCTCATTGGAGAATGTTATTCATGCTGTTCATTCTGTTTTCTTTTTAAGGAAGAGAGATGCAAATAAGATGCTTAGTGAAGTGCAAAACAGGAATTCTAGGAAGACCTCCATGGACAGTGAGCATATGTGGAATAGGTGAGGCCCTATCACTGTTGGTGAGGCATCACACCATCACTCTAAATATATATAAAGGGCATTTTGTAAATTTAGTTATTGTTTAAATACTTTGAACCAGATTCTCATGTTGTAGTTGCTTTATGGTTAGAATTATTATTTATTAGATACATATGTATGATCGTTAGATATTCCTTTTTTTTTTTTTTTTTTGGTAAACAATTTCCATACCATGATTTAATTAATCTATTTGTATGTTAGTGAGAAGAACATATATTTTCATGTTCTATGGTTCCATTAGATGCTTTGTACTTTGGAGATATGTTTGCATATGAAAGAAGGCGTTACTCTACAATTCTACCAAATTACTCAGTTCTTGGTCTGCACAACTTTTCGTCTTCCTCACTCATTTTTAAGGGTTTTAATCATTCAATATAATGCTGTGAAATAAATATCTTTGTTCTTTAAATTTAAATTCACTGTCCTCACATATGTGCGGTTCTATTTTTTGGTTCAATTTCAAAGAAATAAAAACTAATTGTTCACCCCGTGCATGTTTTATGTTTAGTTTAATTATTATTTCATCTCAAGTTTACCATTGTTTTTATTACATCTTTATCTAATTTTTATGGGTATGTAGAATTTGTACTTTATCAAAGAATCATGCTATTTTTTTTTTAATAAATTTGATAAGAATCTTCTTTAAGAGCAGCATTTAGATTTTTTAGGGGTTTTGTTTGATTCTTTGTTTGGTTGCAGACCACAGCTTCTTTTCCAGTGTCCTCCTGCAACCTTGGCTTCGCTGTTTATCTACAACTTTTATTTGTTAGTTATGGTAAGGTTTGTATTTCAAATTTTGGTATAACCATGGAAGCTAAGATTCGTTCCTACTGCTGACTTTTATTTTCTGCTTTCTGCCATGCACAGCGAAGGACTGAACCTATAAAGTTTAGAAGCTGTCTACAAATTCCAGCAATAGCAAATTGAAAAGGTAGAGCTGTGTTATTTTTTCTTCCATATCTATTTTTGAAGCATATTTTGAGAGACTTCATTGTGGTCCAAGCTGATATATTGATTATTGAATCTACTAGGCAAATAGTGGATTAAACTTCGTGTTTTTGATGAATTTGGGGATACACAAATTATTATTATTATTATTTTATGGATGAGAGAACAGGTACTTAATTTAGAGTCAAATCCCTCTCATAATAAAATTTTTTGACGATGCGCAAAACATAGAAGAGTGAGTTTATCTTCATTCTCATGAAGTTCTCTTTTCTCCTCCATTTGATGTTAATAGTGTTAGAATTAATCCCATTTAAATTTGATGATTTGTCTACACAAATCTGATGGACTATTCTGTGCATTGTTACAGATCTTGACTCAATATTGTTCAAAATCCTAAATTCCTTGATGTGTGCTCTAGCAATTTTTCATAGGATTTATCAAGATGTTCAAATTTATTATCTATGTTCCTTCCCATTTTGCATTTTTTTATTTTCCTTTTTTTTGGGTGAATGATCTTAATCTATGTAGCAGATTGAATTGCATTGTTATTGACTACAAGTATTTTTTACATGGGCTGCCAATGGACTCTGATTATCACAATTGGGTATTATCTGAGTTTCTTATAAACACTTTCTTTTTGTATCATTATGCGCATGTTTGTATTTTTTGTTTTAATAATAATTTTGGTTTTTATTAATAAGAAAGTGTAGAGATAAGTTTTGGATTTTTATTTAGTATGTTTGGGATTCATGCATCTTTATATAGTTGTTTGGGATAGAGTTTAACAGGGATGGTGAAGGCTCAGCGTGCTAGGATAATTCCTTTGAGAAGAGGTGATAGATTCCTAAAAAAGATGAGAAGCTGACAGTTTACAACTTTACATTAAGCGACATGGCATTTGGAATTGGAGTCAGAATCCAAAACCTTATGGTAGGAAACATGTAAATGTTCAATTTCAATGAATAAAAACTCAAGTCATAAATTTTTCATGGTTGTTTGCAGTTGTTTCTCTTAATGATTATTTGATTTAAAGTTTTCTTTCATTCTTTTCTTCTAGGTTTTGTAAGGTATGGGAAGAGTCATTCACTTCTCCAAAAGAGGTCTGGGAAGAGTTGTAGACTTTGTTGGATGAATTATGTGGAAACTTTTGGAAATGAGAGGAAACTATACTCAAGCTTTATAAAGCTTTATTCATATGAAAACTATTTTATCAAATTTAGTTTGTTAAATTCTAATTAAGATGAATGGATAATTCAAAACAATTACACTTATTTTTTATTTGTTTCTTTTAAATGTTGTTACACAATATATTTATATATTGATTGCTGTATCATTATTATGTGATAAAAGTCTTTACATGTATCATTTGGCTGCCACATCTATAAAACTCTAAAATTTAATACCACATGTAGAACATGTATAAACTTCCACATCAATGATGTACCAGTGGTGATTAAAGCTTGCAAGGTGTTCCATAATTATTATGAAGTTAGCAAAAAACTTGGTAAAATTGTTGATGTCAGTTTAGGTTTTGTGCAAACATGATTTTTACTTGATACCACTTGCTGAAAACTCACTTCAAATTGCTGATGTATAGGATTAAAATAAAGGAGGAGCATACTTAGGTCAAAACTATCCAATGGAATGCCCTTATGATAGCTCTTGCAATTGCTATTGGCTTGCAAGAATGAATGGGAGGACTGCCTTTGTTATTGTAGTGGTTCATCTTGAATTGGCTTGAGTTTTCACTTTTTATTTTATTTTTCAAATATTATTAAAACTATTATAGTACATGTAAAATTAAAAAGTTTTAATATATAAACTATGTTTTCATAAGATTTTCCCGTGCATCGCACGGGTTAGCGACTAGTATAATTCAATAGCCAAGATTTTCACAAAATTGCAGGATGGCTAAGCCTTACGATTAAGAGCCCAAATATATTAATGTGTTCGGTCCATCATTTGAAGATCTGCCCTTCTGGCCTTCGCTCTTATCTTAGGCAACTTAAAAGCCTCAAATTGTAAGAAAAAGCCCATCTAATCTAATCTACCTTAATAAATATCATTAGTTTACATTACCCCCTCTCACGCATTTCCTTCGAATCATCGATGTCTCAACTCAAGAATTTGTCAAGAAGCTTCTCCCAGACAACGTCGTATTCGACATACTGACTCGGTTGCTAGTGAAATTCTTAATCTGATTAGGGTACATTTCTATATCTTGGTATACTCCATCATCACCGACCCTATTTTTATTATCAAATCAATCACAGCCAAGCCAAATCATTATCATACAATAACAATCATAATGGTTTTCTTCTATACACGTATGAAAAACAATTGTGTACGTCTGTTTGCAATGGCGACTGCACATTGACATCGACTGAGGTTTCTTGGTTTAATTTCAAATCCCCTTTTTTGTAGATCGTCCCATGGTTGACTTATTGTAATGACATGTTTTTGTTTTATGATTATCTTCACGTTCCAACAATAGACAGCTTTTAAAAAAATTGACATATGACCCAAATTAAATTGCGTCAATACAAAGAATAAATTGAGAGATACCTTACCTCGATCTCATAATTTCTTGCCTCTTAGATTGCTTTTCATTTAAGGGCATGTTGAGATTTCTGCCATTGATCTCCAAGCCTCCAAAATGATTTTCATCAAAATTGTTATTACATTGCCACCATAACATTTTATTATACATATATAATCAATGAATCCAAATAAAAATCTAGAAGCATTTTTATAATTTATTTATTCATAGTTGGTCTAACCTTACCTTTGACTTTGATTTTTGTCAACTCACCTGATTAGAACTATCAATTTGTTGTGCTGGCGCCATTGATCGTCCCCCCTATTTTAATTTCTTTCTTACTGATTTATCTATCTATTTATAATTTCCATTCTCTTTTTAAGCTGGCAAGCATCTGTAGACTAATATAAATTGGAGAATACACTTTAGGAATTAGGTCTCATGTTTAATTATCAAAGTTTGTAATTACTAAGTAAGTTGCATTTGCATAAGCCTCATTTATAGACTCGTTTTGGACGTTAGGCCAAATAATCAAGCATTTGGCTGAGTCCCTCTCTTTTTAAATCATGAATTTTCTTGTTTCTGATGTTTGCTTTCACTTCTTTTTTTGGTACTACTGCTAAATACTTTTGTTTCAACATCTATGTAAACTTAAATGTTGATTGCTAAGCCGCAGATTGCACATAAACCTAGCATATATGTCCTAGACACTCCAAGTGTATTGGTTCCAAGTATCCCTGACATAGTGACAAGATTGAAGCTAGCTCTTGCAGATACAATACTCTTGCAAGTAATTTTCCTTTATTTGTTTTACAAGATTTCTTTATAATTTGTATAATACACATGTGAATATGTACACTTGTATACACCCAGAGAAAATTGCATGTCTTTTAAGCATAAGGTTTGCTAATCTTGCTTGAAACTTGACTGTTGTAAATAAACAGAAATATGCTGTTGGTATCTCCAACCACTACTACTAAAATTAAGAGAAGCGTAACCAAATAACCTAACGCAACTTGAGCTAATTCAGTAGCAAAAAGGAAACTAATTTTAGCCTAAGTTGGGTTGGGAGAGGGCTAAAATATTTACACATTGAGCTGTGCTGGTTAGGAATGAGACTTACATGCTCTACTTCACCTCCAACCAGGACAGGTTGCCCAAGTCGCAGCCTCTAAAATTTCGAGCTTGGCATATTGAGATTTCATCATAGTTATATATATATATATATATATAAACCAGCCCAGGTTGCCCAAGTTGCAGCCTCTGTTTTCAGCTTCCATCTTGAACTTTCAGTTTCACCATAGTTTATATCTATTTGCTATATTAAATAGAGCATAGAACAGTAATTGTGTTTTGGTTCAATGGACTAATGGAATTTTTGTGAGCCAATATGAAGCGTATTGCGTCATTGGTTTTGTGGGAAAACTAGATCTTGATTTTCCCTATGGTCTAACTACTCAGTATGAGCTTCTGTATCTCTTTGATGTCCTTGAATTTTCAGTTTCCTTCAACCTATAATTTCCTTCAATCTTCACATTCAAGGTAAGATCCATCATAATGCTGCCTCAAAATTAATTAGATGAATTCATTTTAAATTTTTAACCAGTTGTGAAATTTAGGGGATCAGGTCTTGTTGTGTTGCGTTTGCATAATGTTGCTTTAAGATAGACATGCTCATGACTTTTTATCATGGTTCATGTACCAAAGTTTCTTGGGGAAGTGATTTCAAGGGAACCAACTATCCATGTTTTGGTGATAGAAATTAATAATGTTGGGAAGTCAGCTCTAAGGTTCTAGATTATAGTTAGATGTCTTTTTCCTGATTTGGAATTGTGGAAGGTTGTTAAATTATTAGTCTTGAAGCCCATTGTGGAAGGTTGTTATAAGTTTGTCAAACAGAGAATGTAAGGAAAGTGGCATGTAAGGCAGGTATAGTTCTAGAGGTTGATTTTAATACTGAAGGAAAGCTGGTAAGGAATAAATATGTGAGAGCAAGAATAGAAGTTACAAAATTCTAATGGAAATACCATGAAGGAAGGCAGCGAAGGCTAGCTCTGAAGTCATGGGAGGCTCTTTGTCAACCCAAACCATGCAGAGGTCTCAAAAAATTTAAAGAAACCAACGAAGCTTTGATTGCAAAAATTGGATGTTGAATGGTATCCAAGCTGGACAAACTAGTAGTAAAAGTCCTTGGAGCAAAATAAGGAAGAATTGAAAATAGGATGAGGGAGAAAAAAAAAAGGCCAAATTAGCTTCTTGTGTATGGAGGGGTAGAGAGAAGCAAAGGTTTAATTGTTGAAGGCCTAAGTTATTTGCTAGGAGAAGGCACACAAGTATTGAAGCTTGGAAATTGGAATAACCCTGGGTACTATGGTTAGAGAGCTTCAAACCAAAGCCTAAATTAGAAGTGGCAAGGTCAGGAACCTACGTTAGTTGCCAGTCCTATGTTAGGTGTAGTCTTTGTTCGAGGAAGAAGCCGTTTGTGCACCAAAGAAAAACATCATTCCTAGAGCAACCAGAGAAGGAAACGAAAGAAAGTTTTACTGTTAAGCAGGTTAATTGTTTGGCAAATAGTCGAAGATTCGACAAAGAGAATAGTAGAATATGGAGAGAAATTTTGACATGTAACAAATAGCAGCAAGGTTTTTCTCCAGTGAAGAAAAGGCTAGAAAAGAGAGGTGTAAGTATTACGCAAAATGCAACAAGCTCCTCACTGTGTGGATCAGAAGCAGAAGCTGACACACACTTGTTTTAACAGTGCATGATATCAAGAATGGCCTAATTTGACACCCAATGGGGGCTACTTGGGAGGGGTTTGATGGAGAAAAAAATGTTTTTGAAAGCTAAGTTGCTTAGAGAAAAGAAGAATGAACTAGCTCTTCAAGAGACACACTCTTGGAATAATACCTCATAGGTAGATTTCTTGGATTCAAATTCAACTAGTTACAATGAGAGCAACCTTGCTTATTTATAGTTACATAAGCAAGTTGCTAAGTTAGTTAATACCATGTGATTGGCCAAAGCCTAACTAACTAATAAGCTATTGCACGTATCACTAACAATCTATCAGCTTACTAACCTTTTGTTACAAGTGAAAAAAGGTTATTAAAAGTAAAAGGAAACTACTTATTATACAACATAAGCTAGTAATAGATAGGTTAAAAAAATTAACTACATCAAGTTTCAATGTGATTCTTTTAAGAACGGCCAAAAACTTTGTAGTTCAACTAGCTAAAACCTCTTTATATTTCCAATGGAGACATCTAGGGTTCAAATCTCTCTACTCTCAACTATTGAATTATAAATAAAAATAAATAATAATAAAATTTAAGAACAAATTGTAATTAGTCAATTATAATCACATATTAGGGTCTAGTTTAAACAAAAAAAAAAATACTCTCTCATGTTATTATATAAGAATGACAAAAATATCTCATCCCGTATGACCACCACTCCACTCTGTGGATTTTTCCCCTACCCTTCCCTCAAGTCTTATGTGTGTGTATGTAGATAAATTATTTGATTTTACCTATTTGCATACATATAAATGTAAGATACTTCAAACTTGTCTTGTCCTGAATTATCCCATATTAGTTTTCCTAATCCCAAAGAAGAGAGATGGTGAAGACGAGACACCCATGACCCAATCTGGCTCCATTCTATTATCATCCCTGCCTATATGGTGTGATATCATATTCGTATCATCTCCATTGACCTTCTTTAATAATAATAATAATAAAACTCCTAAATACCGATCATGCGATGAAAAGATTTAATAATAATAAATAAATAAATAATAAAAACCACCAAAGTGATTTTGAACATTGTAAGATGCAGTAGTTGTGGATCAAGTCCCACTCCCAAGTTTATCAAAAAAAAAAAAAAAGTCCCACTCCCATAACCATTATCTGGGACTAATAAGCCTTGAGTTTAAAGAGCCCAAATATATGGATGAGTTCGGTCCATCATTTGAAGATCTGGCGGCCTTTTGGACTCTCATCTAATCTACACAATCTGACTGCCTCTCTCTCTCTCTCTCTTTTCTCTTTTCTCTCGCTCTCGCAGTCTCACAATCTCACAGTTTCACTCTCTCACGCATTTCCTTTCGAATCATCATCGATGTCTAAGCTCAGGAATTTGTCATCGGAGCTTCTCCCACACGACGTCGTATTCGAGATACTGACTCGGTTACCAGTGAAATCCTTAATCCGATTCAGGTGCGTTTCTAAATCTTGGTACTCTACCATCACCGACCCCATTTTCATTACCAAACACTTCAATCACAACAAAGCCAAATCATTATCATCCAACAACAATCATATTGGTTTTCTTCTATATGATTGTAAAAAACAACTGTGTACGGCTGTTTGCAATGGCAATGGCGACCCCAAATTGACATTGACATCGACTGAGGTTTCTAGGTTTCAAATCCCCTTTTCCATATATTCTTACAAGATTACCTTTTGTAATGGAATGTTCTTGATTTATGGATATCGTACAATATATTTATGGAACCCAAGCATTCAAAAGTTTAAGATATTTGCTGATGCTCCTACTGACTTCACTCCTGGACTTGCCTATCATTCTAAAAACAATGACTTCAAGATTCTCAAAATTGCGTTTCATCCAACTTTCGTTTACAATAAAAGGCCGCTGTTTGAGGCGGAGGTTTACACATTGAGTACAGATTTATGGAGAAGGGTTGAATTTTCGGTGGAGTCTGTACCCAATTTTGGATCTATTTATGAAATACAACATGAACCCTTTTTATTTTGTAATGGAGCTCTACATTTTATGGCATATCCCAGGGTTAAAAACAACACTTTTATTTTGTCCTTTGATATCAATGATGAAATATTCCGAGAGATAAGACTGCCCGAGAATAACTTAGATGATGGAGTAATTCCAATTGGTAACAGTCAAGATTTCCGACTTGCGGTGTTCAAGGGATCATTGGCTCTAATTGCTTCTGATATTGGTCGAGTTGAAGATTTTCGAGTTACATATAAATGCGTCATATGGGTGATGAGACGGTATGGTGTGGTTGAGTCTTGGACAAAAAAAACTGTAGCAGTCAAGCCAGGCGGCCCAGGCCAGAAATTCTTGGGCTGCACTGACAGTGGTCAACTTCTATTTTTTCATATGTCAGGAAGGATTGTTTCTTATGACCCTGAGTCAGGGAGTCGGAACGAGAGCAATATTGGAATTCCACATCCTTACTGGCTGGGCTACACAACTGATCTTATGGAGAGCCTGGTTTTACTTGATCACAAAAACATCTCATCTAAATTTGAAGATTAGTTAGTCTCAAAGAGTAGTTGATATTAAATCAATGAAGTAAATGATGCTCCTTTTATGTTTTCTTTTGCTTTTTCTTATTGTAATATTAAATCAATGAAGCCATCATTATGTTCTTCTTCTTTTTTTCTATTTTTTTTTTTTCTATTGTAGTAGCATGAAAGTAATGTGGTAATCCTTTTTGGTTTATTTGGTCATTCTAGCACATGGCAATGTCACAGGGAAACATATATGTTTAGCCAACATAACACTTGTCCTATCATAATGAATATTGGATTGGGTATCAAGTTTATAATTGAAATTGGTTTTGCTTGTAAATTATTGGTACTTGGTGGTACCCTTGATTTTGATTTTTTTCAACTCACCTTGTTGGATGTTATGCTTTGATTCCCTGGCAACAAAATAATATTTTCTATAAACTATGAATTTGTTGCGCAGGCTGAATTGATTGTCCCCAGCCCCCTTCCTTATTTTAATACCTTTCTTATTGATTTAACTATCAATTTATAATTTCCATTCTCTTTTTAAGCTGGCAAGTATCTGTGGATTCATATGAATAGAAGAATAAACTTTTGGAATTAGGTCTTCAGGGCAAATCATCAAGATTTTGGCTGGGTCCTTCACTTTTTAAATCTTCATTTTTCTTCTTTTTGTTGTCCTACTGCTACATGCTTTTGTTTCAACATATCTGTATGCTTAAAAACGTTGAATATGTTAAGCTGCATATTGCACATCAACCTAGCATATATGTCCTACACACTCTAGGTGTATTGGTTCCAAGTATCCTTGACATAGAGAAGACTGATGCCAGCTCTTGCAGATACAATACTCTTGCATGTATGTTCTCTTTAATTTTTTTACGAAATTTCTTTATAATTTTTACAGTACATGTGAATATTCACACTTGTATACACACAGCGACACATGCATGCTTTTTAAGCAAAAGTATGCTAATCTTGCTTGAAACCTGACTGTTATAAATAGACAGAATAAGCTATTGGTATCTCCAACCACTACTACTACTATTAAGAGAAGCATAACCTTACCCAGCTTGAGCTGATTCAGTCACAACAAGGCAACTAATTTCAGCCTAAGTTGGGTTGGGTGAGGGCTATAAGTTTCACACATGAAGCTGTTCTGGTTAGGGATGAGACTTGTATGCTCTTGTTCACCTCCAACTAGCTCAGGTTGCCCAAGTTGCAGCCTCTAAAATTTTGAGCTTGGCATCTCGAGATTTCATAAAGCTTATGTATATATGTGTGTACTGATTAAAAAAATGTATATATGTGTGTGTAAACCAGCCGAGGTTGCTCAAGTTGCAGCATCTATTTTCAGCTTGCATCTCAAAATTTCATCATAGTTTATATCTATTACCTATATTAAACAGAGTGTAGCCCAGGAAAGGTGTTTTGGTTCAATGGAATTTGGGTGAACCAAAACAGTGTGTGTTGCCTCCTTGGTTTTGTGTGAAAAAAAAAAAAAAAAAATATATATATATATATATATATAGCCCAGGAGAAGAGCTGCACAGTGATGTGATAAATTAACACGAGGGAGTATGGTTTTGTTGAGTCTTAGACTAAAAAATTACTACTGCAGGCAGCTGTTACTTGATTCTGATTACGAGGTAATGTTTGGAGTTGCTACAGTGCTCTCTTCTTCGAGAGAGGTAATGTAGCAACTTTAAAAAAAAAAAAAAAAAATTAGAGATAAAGAAGCTGTTGGATTGTGTTTTTGGTGTGTTTGCTCTCCAAAAAAAGACTTTAGAGAGCCTATTGGAGATGCTCTTAGAGCATCTCTAAGAGGCTCTCTAAACCCAAAATTTGGAGTAAACCCACAAAATCTTGCTCCTACAGTCTCTCTAATTCACTGTTCATTAGCAAAAAATTGTTTGCTAATAAACAGTAGCTCTCTTGGACTGATGACCTATTGTTCATTAGCAAAAGAATTAATGGGAATAAAAAATTCAACACACCCATTAAAATATTCAATTTTTACTCAACAATCACAATGGCTACCACTCAACCATTCCAAATCTTTTCTCTCTCAAATATCTCTAAACTCAATCATAATCAAAATACAAACTCAAATCACAATCTTAAAACTAATCAAATCAGGGAAAAAAAAAAAGAAAAAAAAAAAAAAAAAGTAAATATGACCCATTTGAGCCACTGTGGGGAGGAGGATGAGTTATCCACCGGCGATCTCTGTTTGTGAGAGAGAGAAAGAAAGAGAGAGAGAGTTATGGTATTCTCTCTAGTTTGGACAAAGTGGTAAGAGAAAAAAGAGAAAGGAGAAAAAAAGAAAAAGAAAAAAAAAGAGCTCTGGTATGTTCTGGAGTTTGGAGGAAGTGGTATAGGAAAAAAGGAAAAAAAGAAAAGAGTAAGGGTACGTGTGTGGAGGAGAAAAAAGAGGGAAAAAAGAAAAAGAAAAGAAGAAATCGTATGGATGAAAAAAAAATAGGGGAAAAATAAAATTAAGAAATATTACCACAATATTTTCACAATAAATTTTATGTGATAAGTTGTTATTGACTATTATTGGTGAGCAAAAAAAAAATTTTTGGTAGTGACTAATGAGTTCAAATTAAAAACAGCAACAACTTATCAAGTAGGATTTATTGTGAAAGAATTGTGCAAAATATTGTGAATGTAGCATTTTTAGTTAATCTTTTTCTTTTAGAATAATTTCTAGTTAAAATTAGATAACCTACAAGTCACTATATCGTTACCACAAGCGCTTCACGCAATTTGTTAAGAAAATATCATTAGGAAAAATTTTAAAATATTACCATTGGGAGATTTTAAAAATATGGTTGTTGGGTTTATGAAAAAAATATAGTCATTAGAAATAAATGAAGGAAGATTGAAAAAATAAACAAAGAAAGATTAAAAAAAATAAAAAATAATAATATTTAAATAAGATAGAGAGCATGTTGGAAAGTGTATTTAAAAAAATAAACAAAGAAAAATTAAAAAAAGAATGAAAAAATAATATTTAAATGAGAAACAATGAGATAGGTAAAAAATAGAGAATCTATTAAAAAGTATATTTAAAAAAATAAGTATCTAAAAAGTAAAAGGAATTATTCTCTCAGTACAGAATTTTGTAGAGTACGCTAGAAAGCTCTTAACTTGTCTAAGGAATTATTCTCTCAGTACAGAATTTTGTAGAGTACGCTGGAAAGCTCTTAACTTGTCTAAGGAATTATTCTCTCAGTTGAATGGTCGTATACTACACTGTTTGGCCTTCTTTGGCCTTCTTTAATCGAAAAATCCTATATAATATACCCGTGCCATAAAATAAAATTTTAAAAAAAGAAAAAGAAAAAGAAGAAGAAAGAACATTGCAGGATGTAGTAGTGTATCGAGCCCAAATATATAAATGTATTTGGTTCATCACTAGCTTTTAAAAGCCCATCTAAATCTACCTTAATTTTAGTTTTACCTTTCTCGCAAACATAAACCGAAATATCTCGAAATATCTCTGTCTCTCATCAGAGTCATCCCTCATTTCCTTCGAATAACAACCGATGTTGTCTCAGTCTCAGCTCAGGAGAAAGCCAGATTTGTCGTACGAGATTCTCCCACACGACGTCGTATTCGACATCCTGACTCGGCTGCCGGTGAAATCCTTAATCCGATTCAGGTGCGTTTCCAAATCATGGTACGCTACGATCACCAGCCGCATATTTATCACCAAGCACCTCAACTTCAATCTCAACCTCAAATTATCATCCAATAACAACCACAATGGTTTTCTGCTGTGTAAAACTGACAATGAATTGTCTACTTTGGTTTACAATAGCGACCGCACGCTGACTGAGGTTTCTAGGTTTCAAATCCCCTTGTGGGGTGCCAACATGGTTGACTATTGTAATGGGATTTTCTTCCTTTATAGCTATGTTAATCCTACGATTTATTTGTGGAACCCAAGCATTCAAATGTTCAAAACCATCGACGCTACGCGATTCAGACCATTCACTATGGACTATTTTGATAGCGTTGCCTTTGGATTTGCCTATCTTGCTCAAATCAATGATTTCAAGATTCTCAGAATTGTGTCTTACAAAGGGTTTGATGAAGAAAAAGCACCCCCGGCTGAGGCCGAGGTTTACACATTGAGTACTGATTCGTGGAGAACTGTTGAAATATTGGTGGAGTCTGTACCCAATATTAGATATATTCTTGCTGTACAACCTAATTCCTGTTTGTTTTTCAATGGAGCTCTGCATTTTATAGCGCGTACTTGGGGCAACAACGATAATAGTTTCATTCTGTCCTTTGATGTCAATGATGAGAAATTTCGAGACATAAAACTGCCCGAGAATTACTTAGATGGATTGGGTCCAAATTCTGACCACCACGTTCACCAACTTGTGGTGTCCAAGGGATCGTTGGCTTTGATTGTTATTGGTCCAGACGACGATGTAGATGAAGATGAAGATGATGAAGAAGAAGAAGATGATGATGAAATAGATACTTCGAATATATGCCTCATATGGGTGATGAGAGAGTATGGTGTGGTTGAGTCTTGGACAAAAACAAATGTACTGTTTGATTGGGTTATTAAGCTCTTTGGCTGCACTAACAGTGGTGAATTTCTAGTCCAAATGTTTGACAGAAGGCTCGTTTCGTTAGACACTGAGAATCTGAAAGTGAACCATCTTGGAATTCAAATTCCTTTCTGGTTGTATTACACAGCTGATCTTATGGACAGCTTGGTTTTACTTGATCAGGTAAAAAATCCATCTGAATATCATGATTAGTTTGTGTTAAAGATTAGTAAAGTGAAGTTTTTAGCAAACTGAAAATCTTTGTGAAGTTCATATTGACAAGTTTTTTTGTGGCATGGCATCGTATATGCACTTTGAGTATTAAATGATGCTCTTATTATTTTGGTTTTTTTAACAATTGTTAAATTGCTTTAAAATGGTAGTATTAGCTGAAAATCATGAAATTATTGATGTATACAATATTGTATGATATAAGCCAGTTGGGGTAGTGAGATAGTTGATAGGTGGGCTTATTGACATAGGTAATGTATATGCTTGAATCCTCTTTAATTTTGTATACAGAAGAAGTGAAATTCAAATTTTCTCCTGAATACTATTATTTCTTAATGCATATATACTTTTTCATGCTTTTAACACTATTAGGTTTATAAATCTAATAAAATATATGCTTTTTTTAATTTGTGTACTATCCAATGATTGTTGTTAGTATGCAGCTCTGTGCAGAGAAAATGTGCAGCAATTCAAATATCTATTTAGAACTTATGTCATTTGATAAGCAGTTCTAGTTTTTTATCCATTTGCAATTAGTGCAAAAACAGCCAATTGGAAATGAATAGTCATCTTTCTAATCCTCCAATCTAGTATATATGATATTTGCAAATGCAAATGATTGAGTCAATCTTTTCTGGCTCAGTTTCAATGTTTAAGATACTAATAATCTGATGCATTCTCTCCTTTGTAACATTTTTTTCCGGATTGAATGATTTAGTATTTTAGTTGCTTAATTTTTTATTGCTGGCTTAATAATTTGGATAGACCTCTTTTGCCTCAAGTTTGGCTGTTTAAACGTCTATCAAAAAGAAAAAGAGATGTGGCTGCTTATACCAACTAATGAACCTTTTGAGGTGATAGTCTTTTATGGTGTCATATGAAAGCTGCTGGAGAAATTTCCTCTTATGTTAGTTTTATTATGTTGTCCCTAACAATTGTAGACATGAAAGTGTGGAAACTGCTAAAAGTACCACCAATTTTACTACAAAAAATTTGCAAACTGAGGTGGCAATTACTGTGATTGGTACCGCATCAACGTCATGATAAATAAATTTCTTAATTTTTGTTTTGTGTTTTAAAAGTTGACACATTTGTAACATTACTTTCATAATATTGTTGTGACATAGAAGACTAAATTTTTCCAACCTGAATGGAGAGTGTTCCTTAGGAGCTTATGGCTATTATTTATTTAACTTATTACTTATGACTATTGTCTCAGTAGTCAGGATTGCCATGCACATTATTGGCATGACAATGTCATTGTCAAGTGCTTATTGCTGATCAATCATAGCCGTATTTCATGATCATCCTAGTGACAAACAAGTTAATCAACAAGATGTCTCCAAAATTTGATTGATTAGCAAACTGTTGAATGTATCCAATCAGCCTTGGTGGTATCCTAATTTTGACCCCGAGCAGGGGGAAAAAATGAAAAGAAAAGAGAAAATTGCACTTACTTGTGCACTCCAACCTCATTTGCTAAAACATAAACAGTTCTCAATTGTGAGTCACATGGGTTCTCAGGATATTGTGGTGTATCTCTACATTTAATATGTCATGTTTTAATGCTTTTTGTCTCTCTTGCAGTGCTGATATGGAACCTGAAAGAAATCCTGGAGCAGCTACTGGCACACCAAATTGCTATACCCTCTGGTTTTTCCCAAAGTGTCAGCTTCTTCCACTAGGTACCCATCTTCTCATCTCTCCCTATATAAGTGATCCCTCCACTGCTCCAAAACGACTTGCTTCATCAAGCACGTATCCTTCTTAGACCAGTTTTATTTGCTACACAAAGTTTACAAATCTGTGCTTCCAATTTCAAGAGCAAAGAACAGTGTTGTGAAGGGTAGAAGATGAGTTCAACAAGAAGAGCTATTGTGGCAGACAGTTGCAGTTGTGGAAGCCATGAAGGACCGGGGGATCTGTACGTGGAATTTTATCATGAGATTAGCACAGCAACATTCTTAGAACCATCGGAAGCCGTTTTCAACTTCTACAACGGTTTCAACCAAATTGAGAGATGATAAAATGAAGCAGTTGGAGTAAATGAGGAAAGTTATGTACTTGAGTTGTTGGGGTCCTAATTGAAGATAGTAGTCAGCTGAATAAGGTGACCATACAAGTGAGCCTGTGAATTCTGATGGAATTTCGTATAGTGCAGGAAGACTTCAAAATTAACACGTACAAGAGATTTGTACATGGTTTATTGGTAGGAACTGTCAGGCTGAGCTAAGCAGGCATAGATATATGTTTGCTAAGCATATGTGCTTCTAAGAGCTAGATCAGCTTAAGGTCTTTTGCCATTAGCAATTTAGCACTAGAAAAGAAGGCATGAATATTTGCTATTTGTGCAAGATGCCTATGAAAGAGAAGTTACCATGAACGAAAAGCAAAGAAGAAAAAGAAGATTGCAACATGCATTGAGAGTGAGCTGAATTTAGTTTTTCCACAGCCATGGTGTTTGACGGGATTTGGAGAGTAAGGAATCAAGTGTGTTTGAGAGAAAAAAGATCAATATAGACCAAGTCATGGCAGGTCTAAGCAGCACTTTCTTGAAAGACCTGCAGTTGCTGGACCCCAGAGAAGCCAGCAAAAGTTCCTGTTAAAGGGTACCATGATGCAGCAGTTTGCTCAAACCTCTCAATCTTGGCTATGGTCGCAACTCGCCAGGACTCATAGAGGTGAGGTGTTAAGTGCGGAGGTAACTATTTCATACTTAGTAGACACGGAGGTGGTAGAAAGTGAGGCTATGTGGAGGGCAATTGGCCTAGCAACAGCCAACAAGCATGGAATTGCCCAATATAATCCCTGAAGGGGATTCGAAACTCTGCCTAGATGCAATTGTGTCCAAAGGAAAACAGGCAAGTTGGAAGATCGCGTGATTCAATCCAAGACATTCAGTTGTTGGCAATGTCTTTTGAAAGGTGCTTGTTCAACCGGATTCCAAGAGAAGCAAATGTAGCAGCTAATGAACTAGGAGCCCGGGCTTATTCCTTTTCTCAGCTTCTTTTTTCCGGGTTATTGTTTCTGAAGCCCAGAATAGTTTTGTTTTGTAAATCTCGTATTTTGTCTTCAATGAAATTGATCTTTGTACAGAAAATAATAATAATAAAATTCATATAGAGATACATATCAGATTAAGCTTGACTGCTTGAGATTCATTACATTGCTTTACATCACTATGAGAACCTGCTATTCGTACTAAGCTAATAGCACAGGTGGGCTTTACACAAATACTAGAATAATTCTGTGTTTGACAATTATAATAACTCACGTGCAGCAAGTATACATTAACTTAAGCTTCTATATATTAGCATTTTAGCATATAGTTGGTTCATTGCTCCTACCATATTACTTTCTGGAGCACTAGAAATTCTTAGTATTTGAAAACTGTTGAATGCATCATTGATAACCTTTTCGACCGAGGCTAAATTAATTAATTATTAAATCATATCCTGCAACTGAATGAGTTTTGGCTCATAAAATAGTTTTCCCTCCTCACAAGAATGGGTGACAGGCAAGATTTTCGTTAAAGTAACAAATTAAACTTTGAGATTTCCAAATGTAATAAATTAAACATTAGACCATTAAAGGGTAGCATTTTTTTTTGCTGAATATATATCATTTCTTTTTAGAAACAATTGTTTTCCCTCGCCACAAAATAGTTTTCCCTCGCCCATCTCTTTTTAGAAACAATAGCTGGGGGACAAGAGATGGGAACGGCCCTAGATCGATTCCATAAAGCAGCCCAGTGGGCTAAGAGATGGGCGTGAGAATTGCCCTCTCTTTTAACAAAAGAAAAAGATACATCATCAAAAAGATTTACTCAATAAATAATATCTTTAAGTTGTAGCAATTAATGTTGGTAAGTTGTTTTTGGCTTATCAAAGTAAGGGTACTCTATTACATGGCTCAAACACTAACTCGATTAATTCAATATTCATGTCAAAACCCATAAACCCTATCGAAGCTCATTTATTAAGTGCACATGGCCGGCTCAATACAATTTGAGGCCTAAGGCGAAAACTTTAAAAGGGGCTTTTTATATTTAAATATCACTTAAATTTATTTTTCAACAATTTAATTAATGACAGTGGTGTGTGTGTGTATATATATATGTGTGTGTGTGTGTATGTATGTATGTATGTCCATTGTTCTCATGTTTTAATATTACTAATTCACATGAGCAATGCTAGGAGTCTTACAAGTTTTACTGCATAGGTTTTACAAACTGACTTGTATCATTTCCAAAATAAATTGATTCAAACATTAATTTATTATATTGTTTAAGAGGCACCAATCATATTCCTGCCACATCAAATTGTACATTTTTTTTTTGTAGTAAAACTCCAGTATTCTCATTCACTTAATGGTGATTTGGTTGGAATAACTTTTATCTAATTTTTCTTTTATTTGGGAAAAATCTACTACAAATTTTACTACCAAAACCTTAAAAATTGATGCGGCAAAAGAATATAATTGATGGCACTTCAACAACTACAAGAAAATATATAAGTATTTGAATCACTTATTGTACTTAGTGACACAACAATTTATAAGACCTATATAATAAAATTACGAATATTGTTAACATCACTTAATTTTGTTTAGCCTTAGAAGTGAAGAAAAAAAAATGTATAACTCACATTTTAAAAAAAATAAAAAATAAAAAATCACTTAGTCACCCCTTTTGGAGTCTTTCTTTAATAAAAAAAAGTCACTTGTAAGCGCAATGACGTGATAAACCTAAGTTACACTCTTAATAAATAATTCTTGTTGGATTGACAAAAACACAAGTCATTTCAACTTGCTTAATAAATATGTTGCATTAAGTTGATACAAATACGACCCATTTCAACGCATATAAAGAATATGACAAAAATTGTGAACATATTTTATTTATTTGTAAGCACATAAAAAATATATTAATTATAAACAATTAAATACTGCACAAATCAATGCCATAATAACACTAATTAAATTACTAATAGCATATTTGAGGGAAATAGACCCAATTATGTCTAACAGGCCTAAGCTTGTAAACCAAAGGCCAAACGAAAAATGCCCTATAAAGAGAGCCTAATCAATTTGAGTAGAGCAGGCCCAACCCTAAAGAACCTTGGAGACATGCAAGGGACCGAGGAGGAAAGAGATAAAGGCATGATTACCAAGGACCTTAAAAGGAACCATCTGAGGGCCAACCACTCCTCAACGAATCTTTGAGGATCCCTTTATCCTCAGTTACATTTCAAGAACCCTCTCAACTTCAAGAAGGTAGACAAATGACTATATGGATTGAAGAACAAATGAGTCTAGGGGCCTAAAGAGGGAGCTAGTATACCCTGTACCCGGCATATATGCCGGGTACAAGATATAAAAATCGCTAAAGAGGAAAGCATCTAAGTTAAGCAATCATTCCCTCCACATTAAATGCAATCCACCCACTAGCATTGATGCATTTATTGTTGAATGACCATCAAAACAATGCCCATCACTTTGTCTTCCACTCATTTTTACCTCAAAAGAAGGGAGAAGTAGAAGATGAGACAAGCATCTTCTCCATGTGATATCCACCCTACAGGTGGACAGTAGGGTAGGAACCTCATCTATATAAATAAAGACAAAACACCCCATTAGCAGGGGATCTGGAATTCTTCAAAAAGAAAAGTTTTAAGTGCTAAGTGTAAAAATCAAGTGAGCAAAAGAATTGTAGTAATCATATCCATCCTTGAGAGTTTCGAGGACATATTTATCAATTAGATATTAACTACTTTCATCATTTCTATTGTGTATTCATTCTCAATCCTTTTGGAGATGTCTTTTGCCTGATTAAATTCTTGACCCATATATACTAAATTACTTGTGATGGTTATGTAAGCAATTATTCTTAAAAGATATTTTTTGACCAAAAAGTTTTTATTTTACTCAATGGTGTTCCACCAAGATTTAGAAATACAACAGTCTATGAAAGATAAACTAAAATGAAAATTTTCTATATTTTGGTAAACATTAAAATTCATTTAGCTACTCAATTCTATATTTAACAATAATATTTATGTTACATAAAAATGACATTTATTTGTATATGCTAACTGAGCTCATGTCAAGACTAGAAATTTTATCTTGATGGAACAAGTTCATTTTAAGCTCATGTCATGTTCGCGAGTTGTGTTTGAATATTTTCACACTTAATTAAGATTTAATCTGTTCCCAAAAAATAAATAAATTTGGTTGAATGATGGGAGAAGTAACTAGAGTCCATCCAATTATTTTGACTTCTAATATTGTCCTTTTACTTTATGAGGAAGATTTAGGTACTGTTTCTTAAGTTTTTTTTATTAAAATTTTTTTATGTGAATTTTTTTCATCAAATAGAAGTGTATTTTTTAGTGAAATAGCCACATGACTAAATTTTAAAATAAAAACCTAAAAAACTTTACCTAAATTATTTTACCTAAGTTTTGTCTTAGAATTCGATAAATTGGGTGTATCCCACAAATTAGGCAAACACTCCCTCTGTTTAATTAAGCCTTGTGTCATCATCTCAGGCAGCTTTTATCATCAGTTTACTTTTTACCTTTTTTCTCTCTCTTCCTCTTACTGTAACGCATTTCCTTTCGAATCATAATCATCGATGATGTCTAAGCTCAGGAATTTGTCATCGGAGCGTCTCCCACACGACGTCGTGATCGACATCCTGACTCGGCTGCCAGTGAAATCCTTAACAAGATTCAGGTGCGTTTCTAAATCTTGGTACTCTACAATCACCGACCCCAATTTCATTACCAAACACTTGAACCTCAACAAAGCCAAATCATTATCATCCAATAACAATCGTAATGGTTTTCTGCTATATACCCATGACAAACAACTGTATGCGGCTGCTTGCAATGGCGGTCCCACGTTGACATTGACTGAGGTTTCTAAGTTTCAAATCCCCTTTCCTGTAGATCATTACATGGTTGACCATTGCAATGGCATGTTCTTGATTTATGGAAATCGTGATGCTTTGATATATTTATGGAACCCAAACATTCAAAAGTTTAAGGTGCTCGCTGATGGTCCTAATGGCTTCACTCTTGGACTTGCCTATCATTGTCAAAACAATGACTTCAAGATTCTCAAAATTGTCCTAAATTCAATTTTTAACAATAACACAAGGCCGCGGTTTGAGGCCAAGGTTTACACATTGGGTATGGATTTGTGGAGAAGGATTGAATTTTCGGTGGAGTCTGTACCCAATCTTGGATCTATTTTAGATATACAATATGAACCCTTTTTGTTTTTTAATGGAGCTCTTCATTTTATGTCATATACTTGGGGCAAAAACAACACTAACAATTTCATTTTGTCCTTTGATGTCAATGGTGAAATATTCCGAGAGATAAGACTGCCGGAGAATTACTTGGATGGATTTATTTTTGCCGAACAAGCAGTTCACCGACTTGTGGTGTTCAAGGGATCATTGGCTCTAATTGTTTGTGGTCCTACTGTAGATGAAGATGGCGAAGTTTTAGATATATGCGACATGTGGGTGATGGGACAGTATGGTGTGGTTGAGTCTTGGATAAAAAAAACTGTAGCACTCGAACGGATTCAGAATTTCTTTGGCTGCACTGAAAGTGGTCAACTTCTAATTATAATGCCTCCGGGAAGGATGGTTTCGTATGACCCTGAAAATCTATATGAGAACAATATTGGAATTCCAAGTCCTAACTGGTTGGGCTACACAACTGATCTTATGGAAAGCCTGGTTTTACTTGATCACAAATAAATGTCATCCAAATGTGAAGATAAACCAATGAAGTAAATGATGCTCTATTTTATGTTTTATTTTGCTTTTCCTTATTGTAATATTAAATCAATGAAGCCATCATTATGTTCTTTTTTTCTTCTATTGTAGTACACATGAAAGTAATGTGGTAATCCTAGTAGATTTTTGTGGTCATTCTAACACATGGCAATGTCACAGTGAAAATTATATGTTTTTAGCCCAGATAACCTTGTTTCACTTGTCCTATCATAATGAATATTGGATTGGTTATCAAGTTTATAATTGAAATTGGTTTTACTTGTAAATTGTTGGTACTTTGTGGTACCCTTGATTTTGATTTTTGTCAACTCACCTTGTTGGATGTCATGCTTTGATTTTTAGGCAACAAAATAATATTTTCTTTAAACTATGAATTTGTTGTGCAAGCTCAATTGATTGTCCCCAGCCCCCTTCTGTATTTTGTTTCCTTTCTTATTGATTTATCTATCAATTTGAAATTCCATTCTCTTTTTAAGATGGCAAGCATCTGTAGATTTATATGAATAGAAGAATAAACTTTTGGAATTAGGTCTCAAGTTTAATTATTAAAGTTTTTAATAATGAATCGATTGCATAAGCCTGGTTTATAGACTTGTTTTGGACGTCAGGGAAAATCATCAAGATTTTGGCTGGCTCCTTTTCTTTTTAAATCGATTTTTCTTTTTCTTGTCCTACCACTAAATTCTTTTTTTTTTCAACATCTATGTATGCTTAAAAACGTTGTTTGTTAAGCTGCAGATTGCACATCAACCTAGCATATATGCCCTAGACACTAGGTGTATTGGTTCCAACTATCTCTGACATAGAGACAAGACTGATGCTAGCTCTTGCAGATACAATACTCCTGCAAATTATTTCTCTAGTTTTTATTTTTATTTTTTAATTTATGAGATTTCTTTATAATTTGTATAGTACACATGAATCTACACACTTGTATACACACAGTAAATCATGCATGCTTTTTAAGCATAAGGTATGCTAATCTTGCTTGAAAGTTGGCTGTTGTAAATAGACAGAAAAAAGCTATTGATATCTTTTTTTTGATGAGTAAAAAAGCTATTGATATCTCCAACTACTACTACTACTATTAAGAGAAGCATAACCTGACCCACCTTGATTCAATTCAGTCACAACAAGGCAACTACTTTCAGCCTAGGTTGGGTTGGGTGAGGGCTAAAAATTTCACACATTAAGCTGTGCTGATTAGGGATGAGACTTACATGCTCTTGTTTACCTCCAACAAGCTCAGGTTGCCCAAGTTGCAGCCTCTAAAATTGAGCTTGGCATCTTGAGATATTATGAAGTATATGTATGTGTGTGAACTGATCAATAAAAATAGTATATATATGGGCGATGAGAGAGTATGGTGTGGTTGAGTCTTGGACAAAAAAAAATGTACTATTTGATTGGGTTATTAAGCTCTTTGGCTGCACTAACAGTGGTGAATTTCTAGTCCAAATGTTTGACAGAAGGCTCGTTTCATTAGACACTGAGAATCTGAAAGTGAACAATCTTGGAATTCAAATTCCTTTCTGGTTGTATTACACAGCTGATCTTATGCAGAGCTTGGTTTTACTTGATCAGGTAAAAAATCCATCTGAATATCATGATTAGTTTGTCTTAAAGATTAGTAAAGTGAAGTTTTTAGCAAACTGAAAATCTTTGTGAAGTTCATATTGACAAGTTTTTTGTGGCATGGCATCATATATGCACTTTGAGTATTAAATGATGCTCTTATTATTTTGGTTTTATTAACCTTTTTTTTTTTTTTTTTGATAAGTAATAAAGATGTATATTCAAGAACACTACCTCATGCAGAAAGTCATAAAGCAGAGTTAAAATATTATAGAGAAAGAAGATAAAAAACAGAAAGAAAAGATACTAATTACAAAGGAGAGAGCTAAGGAACATAGGTTGAGAATCACTAGAGGAATGCTTTTCAGGCCAATTCCACCAACCAAAGAGAGTATCCGTAACTGATTTGGGCAAGACCCATGAAATCCCAAATGATCTAAACACCAAACTCCATAACCGATAAGCCTTACCACAATGCAGTAACAAATTATCCACCGTCTCCCCATTACAATGACACATAATGCACCAATCAACAAAGTCCATCCCTCTACCTCTTAGATTGTCACCTGTAAGTATCTTATCCCATACAGCAATCCACCCAAAAAAAGAAACAAGCCGAGGGGCTTTAACCTTCCAAACACCTTTCCAAGGAAAGATAATGGACAATGGATCTCTTAACTTATTATAAAATGATCGGATATCAAAATTCCCATTCTTCGTCAACTTTCATCGCATACGATCTCCATTTTCAGTTGGAGGTAAATTAGAGCCCAAAGTATGGAGAAATTCATCCACACCACCCATTTCCCAATCATTTGGTCTCCGAATGAAACGGACATCCCAGCTTCTCCGTTCTCCTATCCCTAACCATTCAAGAGAAGAGGCCACTGATTCCTCTTTATTGGAGGCAATCCCATACACAATCGGAAAGGTCAATTGAAGTGGAGAATCCCCACACCATTGATCTGTCCAAAACTTTACTCTATCCCCCACCCCTACCTCAAACCGAATATTTTTACTAAAATCCTCCCAACCCATTCGGATGCTTCTCCACAAACCACATCCATGTACCCCTCTATCTAGCTTTGAGGTCCATCCCCCCCCATTCTTCCCCAACTTTAGAGCTATAACCCTTCTCCAAAGCCTTGTCTCCTCAACCCCAAACCGCCATAGTCATTTCCCTAGTAAGGCCTTATTAAAAGTAGTTAATTTCCTTACTCCTAACCCACCATTTTCCAGAGGTGCACACACTTTATCCCATCCCACCAAATGTGTCTTGGAATCCCCCCATAAGAAATGCCTTTGCAACCTCTCAATTTTATTGGCCACATGCATAAGGATAGTAAAAAGAGATAAAAAGTAAGTCGGAAGACTAGATAATGTACTTTTAAAGCAACGTCAGTCTTTCACTTTTTGACAAATACATCTTTTTCCACCCAGCTAACTTACGCTCAATTTTCTCGGGACTTGTGAGACGCCCCCAGTGGCATACCAAGATAGATCATAGGCAAAGACTCAATCCGGCAACCCAAAATCTCTGCCAAGACATGGATATTAGGAACCTCCCCAATGGGAACCATCTCACTCTTCAAGGATTTACCTTTAATCTTGTCACAGCTTGGAAACAAACAAGGAGCATCTGAACATGTACAATCTGCTCCTCATCTGCGTCACAAAATAGAATCGTATCATTCGCAAACAAAAGATGCAAGACACATACCCCTCCCCGTCTACCATTAGCCCTGAAACCTCGAAGTAAACCAACACCTTCAACTCTTTTCATCATCTTACTGAAAACCTCCATCATAACCAGAAACAACATAGGAGATAGCGGGTCCCCTTGTCTCAATCCCCTCAAACTCCCAAAAAAATCAGCTGGAGACCCATTAACCAAGACAGAGAACTGGACTGTAGATATACATGTATGGATCCACCTACACCACCTCACCCCAAATCCCATTCTCTTCAACAAATCTAGAAGAGCCTCCCAATTCACATGATCATAAGCTTTCTCAATCAATGTCCAGCTTACAAATAACCCCCTGAATCTTACTCTTCACCCTACTATCAACACACTCATTAGCAATAAGAACTGAATCAAGTATTTGTCTACAACCCACAAAACTGTTCTAAGACTCAAATATCAGTTGATCCAAAACCTCTTTCAAGCGGTTTGCCAGAACCTTAGCTAAGATCTTGTATACACTCCCCACCAAGCTAATAGGTCTGAAATCTCGAATATTGGAGGCAACATTCTTCTTAGGGATTAGGGCTATAAAAGTTGCATTAAGAGATTTTTCAAACTTACTATGTTGATAAAACTCTTCAAACACAGCTAAAACATCTCTTTCCACAACTCCCCAACAATGGTGATAGAAGGCCATAGAAAAACCATCAGGACTTGGAGCTTTTATCTCCTTCCAACTCTTTAACAACTTGAAGAATCTCCTCCTTTTCAAACCTCCGTTCAAGCCAGTCCCTCTCTAGCCCCTCAATCTGATCAAACTCCAAACCTTCTACAAAAGGCCTCCACTCCTCTGTCTCCTTGTACAAGTTTTTATAAAACTGTACTACTTGGTCCGCCATCTTTAATTCGTCCTCATAAATAACCCCATTCACCTCTAGCATACTAATATGATTATTATACCTTCTCCGGGAATTAGCCACCTTATGGAAGAATTTGGTACTGTTGTCTCCTTCCTTAATGCAAAGCATCCTCGATTTCTGTCTCCACGAAACTTCTTCCAAAGAAAGAAGGTTCTGTATTTGAGATCTCATCACAGCACTCTCACCTATCTCCACTTCAGAAAGGCCATACTCCTCTTCCTTATTAACCTTATTGTAGTATTAAATCAATATAGGCAGATTAATTTATTAATCAGAAAGGAATCCCCTTGGAGATTGTGGCTATTATATGTGATCTGATTTCTGTGTCAAGCACATTCTGCATTTCCCCAAAGATTGCAATGTCGTGGTGCAGTTGACATTCTGCAATCTGTTTGGGATGTATAAAGCTGATTTATCCATCCTAAGCAATAAGTCAAATTGTATATTTTAATATCTTAAATATCAGGCTATTGATTTTTGCTCACATATTATTTGCTTATGATTTTATTTTTTAACAATTGTTAAATTGCTTTAAAATGGTAGTATTAGCTGAAAATCATGAAAATATTGATATATACTATATTGTATGATATAAGCCAGTTGGGTTAGTGAGATAGTTGATAGGTGGGCTTATTGACATAGGTAATGTATATGCTTGAATCCTCTTTAATTTTGTATACAGCAGAAGTGAAATTCAAATCTTCTCCTGAATACTATTATTTCTTAATGCAAATATACTTTTTCATGCTTTTAACATTATTAGGTTTATAAATCTAATAAAATATATGCTTTTTTTAATTTGTGTACCATCCAATGATTGTTGTTAGTATGCGGCTCTGTGCAGAGAAAATGTGCAGCAATTCAAATATCTATTTAGAACTTATTAGTCATTTGATAAGCAGTTCTAGTTTTTTATCCAATTGCAATTAATGCAAGAACAGCCAATTGGAAATGAATAGTCATATTTCTAATCCTCCAATCTAGTATATATTATATTTGCAAATGCAAGTGATTGAGTCAATCTTTTCTGGCTCAGTTTCAATGTTTAAGATACTAATAATCTGATGCATTCTCTCCTTTGTAACATTTTTTTCTGGATTGAATGATTTAGTATTTTAGTTGCTTAATATTTTATTGCTGGCTTAAGAATTTGGATAGACCTTTTTCGCCTCAAGTTTGGCTGTTTATACATCTATCAAAAAAGAAAAAGAAAAAAAAGATGTGGCTGCTTATACCAACTATTGAACCTTTTGTGGTAATAGTCTTTTATGGTGTCATATGAAAGCTGCTGAAGAAGTCCCCTCTTATGCTAGTTGTATTATGTAGTCCCTAACAATTGTAGACATGAAAGTTTGGAAACTGCTAAAAGTACCACCAATTTTACTACAAAAAATTTGCAAATTGAGGTGGCAATTACTGTGATTGGTACCACATCAACGTCATGATAAATAAATTTCTTAATTTTTGTTTTGTGTTTTAAAAGTTGACACATTTGTAACATTACTCTCATAATATTGTTGTGACATAGAAGACTAAATTTATCCAACCAGAATGGAGAGGGTTCCTTAGGAGCTTATGGCTATTATTTATTTAACTTATGACTATTGTCTTAGGAGTCAGGATTGCCGTGCACATTATTGGCATTACAATGTCATTGTCAAGTGCTTATTGCTGATCAATCATAACCGTATTTCTTGATCATCCTAGTGACAAACATGTTAATAACAAGATGTCTCCAAAATTTGATTGATTAGAAAACTGTTGAATGTATCCAATCAGCCTTGGTGGTATCCTAATTTTGATCCTGAGCAGGGGGAAAAAATGAAAAGAAAAGAGAAAATTGCACTTGTGCACTCCAACCTTATTTGCTAAAACATAAACAGTTCTCAATTGTGAGTCACATGGGTCCTCAGGATATTCTGGTGTATCTCTACAATTAATATGTCATGTTTTAATGCTTTTTGTCTCTCTTGCAGTGCTGATATGGAACTTGAAAGAAATCCTGGAGCTGCTACTGGCACACCAAATTGCTATAGCCTCTGATTTTTCCCAAAGTGTCAGCTTCTTCCACTAGGTACCCATCTTCTGATCTCTCCCTATATAAGTGACCCCTCCACTGCTCCAAACGACTTGCTTCATCAAGCAAGTATCCTTCTTAGACCAGTTTTATTTGCTACACAAAGTTTACAAATCTGTGCTTCCAATTTCAAGAGCAAAGAACAGTCTTGTGAAGGGTAAAAGATGAGTTCAACAAGAAGAGCTATTGCGGCAGACAGTTGCAGTTGTGGAAGCCATGAAGGACCGGGGGATCTGTACGTGGAATTTTATCATGAGATTAGCACAGCAACATTCTTAGAACCATCGGAAGCCGTTTTCAACTTCTACAACAGTTTCAACCAAATTGAGAGATGATAAAATGAAGCAGTTGGAGTAAATGAGGAAAGTCATGTACTTGAGTTGTTGGGGTCCTAATTGAAGACAGTAGTCAGCCAAATAAGGTGACCATACAAGTGAGCCTGTGAATATTGATGGAACTTCGTTTAGTGCAGGAAGACTTCAAAATTAACAGACACCTTAAAAGGAACCATCTAAGGGCCAATCACTCCTCGACAAATCTTTGAGGATCCCTTTATCCTCGGCTACATGTCAAGAACCCTCCCATCTCTGAGAAGGCAAACAAATGACTGTATGGATTGAGGAACAAATAAGTTTGGAGGCTTAAAGAAGAAAGCGTTTAAGTTAAGCAATCATCCCCTTCACATTAAATGTAATCCCCCCACTAGCATTGATGCATTTATTGTTGAATGAGCATTAGAACAATGCCCAGCAAGCCAGCACCTTGTCTTCCACTCATCTTTATCTCAAAAGAAGGGGGAAGTAGAAAATGAGACAAGTATCTTCCCCATGCGGTATCCACCCTACAGGTGGATGGTAGGGGAGGAACCTCATCTGTATAAATAAGGACAAATCCCCCCATTAGCAAGGGATTTGGAAATCTTCAAAAAGAAAAGCTTTAAGTGCTAAGTGTAAAAATCAAGTGAGTTGGAAAAGTTGTAGTAATCATATCCATTCTTGAGAGTTTCGAGGACATATTTTTCAATTAAATATTAACTACTTTCATCATTTCTATTATGTATTCATTCTCAATCCTTTTGGAGTTTTCTTTTGCCTGATTAAATTCTTGACCCATATATACTAAATTAATTGTGATGGTTATTTAAGCAATTCTTTTTAAAGGATATTTTTTTGACCAAAAAGTTCTTATTTTACTCGATGACATTTCGCCAAGATTTAGAAATACAATAGTCTATGAAAGATAAACTAAAATGAAAATTTTCTATATTTTGGTAAACATTAAAATTCATTTAGCTACTCAATTCTATATTTAACAATAATATTTGTTTTACATAAAAATGACATTTATTTATATATGCTAAATGAGTTCATGTCAAGACAGGTGATTCTATCTTGACATGAATAATGAATAAGTTCATTTTGGGTTGATTGTGGCTCAAACAAGTCAACACAAAATTGACTAATTTATAAATTGAGTCAAAGCAGGTCAACTCACTTCAAAACATTTTCATATATATATATATATATATATTAAACACTAACCCACAACAAAGCAAGTTAAGTTCATGTAATGTTTGACCACCACACATCCTTGATGCGATAGTCACTCCACAGGTATAAGTACTTATGGGATATAGGGGGTAAAGGCCGGGGTTCAAGTTTTCAGAAGAGAGTTTTACACATATATACACTTAGATTATACTAGAGTAGAATCTTGTATGAAAAAAAAAAAAAAAAGTTCATGTCATATTCGCGAGTTGTGTTTGAATATTTTTACACTTAATTTAAGTGAAACAACATTATGTTTTATTTAATTTGTTCCCAAAAAATAAATAAATTTAGTTGAATGATGAGAGAAGTAAATGGAGTCCACCCAATTATCTTGAACTTTTAATCTTGTAATTTTACCAAATATGACAAATTGGGTGTGATCCACTAATTAGGCAAACACTCCCTCTGTTTAAACCTTGTGTCATCCCAGGCAGCTTAATATCATTAGTTTTCTTTTTACCCTTTTCTCTCTCTTTCTCTCACCGTAATGCATTTCCTTTCGAATCATCATCATCTTGATTAGGAGTGTGCACAAAACTGAGAAACCAAAAAAACCACCCGAAATCGACCAAATTGTTGCCAAAATTTCAATTTGATTTCGGTGCAGTTCGATTTGATTTCATTTTTTAAAAACCGAAATTTTCGGTTTCAGTGTTAGGTGTATATGCACCGAACCGACCGAAATCGAATAGAATTATATTATAATATAATTTATATTATAATTTTATATTATATATATAATATAATATATAATACACGTTTTAGGCTTTGCAAAGTTGCAAACATTGGACCTTAAGCTTTTAGGCATCCTACCTTTTCATTTTTTTTTTAATAAAAATTTGGGCCTCCAGCCTTTCATTTTACTTTATAAACATTGCTATTTAAAACCCATTAAAATTAAGGCATTAACCCATTAGATTAACTAACTAAAATTAAACTTTAGTTTCTCAAAAAAAAAAAAAACTAAAATTAAACTAATTAAATATCTAATTAAACTTCAACTAATTTAATTAAAAAACCCTACCAGTTACCCTACACCCACACATTTCACTCTTATGTGGTGTTTGGTACGGGAAATCCACATTACTCCTGGCATTCAGATTCCTAGGAATATGATTCCTAGGAATCACATTCCTAAGAATCACATTCCTAAGAATGTAGTTATTCCTATGTTTGGTTTATTTCCAGAAATCTTAAATGAATTATTTATTTTTCCCATTCTATCCTTAGATTTGAATGTGAACTACCAAATTATTTAAAAAAAAAGGTTAAAATTATCAATTTATAAAAAATACTATTTCCTTTAAGCTTGGGAATCTGGATTCCCACCTGTTTTAAAAGGAATTCACATTCCTACTGAGAGGGGTTTAAGAGGGGAATCCAGATTCCCCTGGCATTTAATTTTCTAACATGATTTACAACCAAACATGAGAATCTTTCAACATTCCTAACAAATCCTAAAACATTACCGGTACCAAACGCCACGTTACAGTCTTACTATTGACTCTCATTCTCAGACGCAGACACAGACAGCCTCCACATTTAAACCCTCACTCACGCCGAATCTGCCTTCGCCGCTGGCCTCCACACGCCGGCCTGATCATCGATGATTCTATTCTCACGGTGACGGTATTCTTCCCTTCTCTGTCTCTATCGCTTCGTTCGCCAGCTCTCTCAAATACCGATCGAAACCTACCAAAACTGACTGGTTCCCAATTATTTCGGTCGGTTTCGGTTGAGAATTTCACAAACCGAAATATTCGGTTTCGGTTGGCCAAACACTATAATACCGGCCGAACCAAATTCTCGATGATGTCTAAGCTCAGGAATTTGTCATCGGAGCGTCTCCCACACGACGTCGTGATCGACATCCTGTCTCGGCTGCCTGTGAAATCCTTAATCAGATTCAGGTGCGTTTCTAAATCTTGGTACTCTACAATCACCGACCCCATTTTCATTACCAAACACTTGAACCTCAACAACAAAGCCAAATCATTATCATCCAATAACAATCATAATGGTTTTCTTCTGTATACCGATCACAAACAACTGTATGCGGCTGCTTGCAATGACGATCCCACATTGACATTGACTGAGGTTTGTAGGTTTCAAATCCCTTTTCCTGTAGATATGGTTGACTATTGTAATGGCATGTTCTTGATTTTTAGAAGTCGTGATACTTTAATATATTTATGGAACCCAAGCATTCAAAAGTTTAAGATGCTTACGATCGCCGCTGGTCGCAATGGCTACAGTCTTGGACTTGCCTATCATTGTCAAAACAATGACTTCAAGATTCTCAAAATTGTTTGCAATAACAAAGGTCCGCGGTTTGAGGCCAAGGTTTACGCATTGAGTACGGATTTGTGGAGAAGGATTGAATTTTCGGTGGAGTCGATACCCAATCTTGGATCTATTTTAGATATACAATATGAACCCTTTTTATATTTTAATGGAGCTCTACATTTTATGGCATATACTAGGGGCAAAAACAACACTAACAATTTCATTTTGTCCTTTGATGTCAATGATGAAATATTCCGAGAGATAAGACTGCCAGAGTATTACTTAGATAGATTTATTTTTGCCTATCAGGCAGTTCACCAACTTGTGGTGTTCAAGGGATCATTGGCTCTAATTGTTTTTGGTCCTCCTGTATTTGATTATGAAGACGGCGATGTTTTAGATAAATGCGACATATGGGTGATGGGACAGTATGGTGTGGTTGAGTCTTGGACAAAAAAAACTGTAGGACTCAAGCGGATGAAGAATTTCTTTGGCTGCACTGAAAGTGGTCAACTTCTAATTATAAAGCCTCCAGGAAGGATGGTTTCGTATGACCCTGAAAGTCTATACAAGAACAATATTGGAATTCCAAGTCCTAACTGGATGGCCTACACAACTGATCTTATGGAAAGCCTGGTTTTACTTGATCACAAATAAATGTCATCCAAATGTGAAGATAAACCAATGAAGTAAATGATGCTCTATTTTATGTTTTATTTTGCTTTTCCTATTTGTAATATTAAATCAATGAAGCCATCATTATGTTCTTTTTATCTTCTATTGTAGTACACATGAAAGTAATGTAGTAATCCTAGTAGATTTTTGTGGTCATTCTAACACATGGCAATGTCACAGTGAAAATTATATGTTTTTAGCCCAGATAACGTTGGTTCACTTGTCCTATCATAATGAATATTGGATTGGTTATCAAGTTTATAATTGAAATTGGTTTTACTTGTAAATTGTTGGTACTTGGTGGTACCCTTGATTTTGATTTTTGTCGACTCAACTTGTTGGATATCATGCTTTGATTTCTAGGCAACAAAATAATATTTTCTATAAACTATGAATTTGTTGTGCGAGCTTAATTGATTGTCCCCAGTCCCCTTCCCTATTTTGTTTCCTTTTTTATTGATTTATCTATCAATTTATAATTCCATTCTCTTTTTAAGATGGCAAGCATCTGTAGATTTATATGAATAGAAGAATAAACTTTTGGAATTCGATCTCGAGTTTAATTATTAAAGTTTTTGATAATGGATTGATTGCATAAGCCTGGTTTATAGACTTGTTTTGGACGTCAGGGAAAATCATCAAGATTTTGGCTGGCTCCTTTTCTTTTTGAATCGATTTTCCTTCTTTTTGTTGTCCTACCACTAATGTTTTTTTTTTTCAACATCTATGTATGCTTAAAAACGTTGTTTGTTAAGCTGCAGATTGCACATCAACCTATCATATATGCCTAGACACTCTAGGTGTATTGGTTCCAACTATCTTTGACATAGAGACAAGACTGATACTAGCTCTTGCAGATACAATACTCATGCAAATTATTTCTCTAGTTTTTTTTTTTTTTTTTTTAATTTATGAGATTTCTTTAAAATTTGTATAGTACATGTGAATATACACACTTGTATACACATAGTAAATCATGCATGCTTTTTAAGTATAAGGTATGCTAATCTTGCTTGAAAGTTGGCTGTTGTAAATAGACATAAAAAAGCTATTGATATCTCCAACTACTACTACTACTATTAAGAGAAGCATAACCTGACCCACCTTGATTCAATTCAGTCACAACAAGGCAACTACTTTCAGCCTAGGTTGGGTTGGGTGAGGGCTAAAAATTTCACACATTAAGCTGTGCTGATTAGGGATGAGACTTACATGCTCTTGTTTACCTCCAACAAGCTCAGGTTGCCCAAGTTGCACCCTCTAAAATTGAGCTTGGCATCTTGAGATATTATGAAGTATATGTATATGTGTGTACTGATCAATAAAAACAGTATATATGTGTGTGTAAACCAGCCCAGGTTGCTCAAGTTGCAGCCTCTATTTTCAGCTTGCATCTCAAAATTTCATCAGTCTATCTATTACATATATTAAACAGAGTGTAGAGCCCAGGAAAAGTGTTTTGGTTCAATGGAATTTTGGTGAGCCAAAACGGTGCATATTGCCTAATTGGTTTTGTGAGAAAAAAATAGCCCAGGAGAAGGGCTGCAACAATATGATGAGAGACTTGCAGTGTTCAAGGAATTGCTAGCTTCATTTGTCTTCAGTGATTTGATAAATTAACATAAGGGAGTATAGTTTTGTTGAGTCTTGGACTAAAAATGAGAATGAACTTCTGCAATCTGTACAGGATGCATAAAGTTGATTCATTGGTCATAAGCAATAAGTCAAATTAATATTTTAAATAGCAGGCTTTTAACTTTTGCTCACACATTTAATTGCTTATGCATTTTTTTATTGACAGAGACAATTTATATGCTTGAATCCTCTTTAATTTTGTATACAGCAGAAGTGCAAGTCAAATTTTCTCCAGAACACTATGATTTCTCAACGCATGTATACATACATTTTCATGTTTCTGACATTATTAGGTCTATTAATTAAAGAAAGTAGATGCTTTGTTTAATTTGCTTACTATCCAATGATGGTTGATGGTTTATGGCTTTGTGCAGAGAAAATGTGCAGCAATTCTAATATCTATTTAGAACTTATTAGTCATTTGTTAAGCAGTTCTAATTTTTGATCCATTAGCACATTTGAAATTTGCAAACGCAAGTGATTGAGTCAATTTCTGGCTCAGTTTCAATGGTTAAGATACTGATGCATTGTCTCGTTTGTAACATTCTTGCCGGATTGAAGGATTTAGTATTTTAGTTTGCTTAATTTGTTTTTGGTGGGTTAAGAATTACATAGACCTTTTTCACCTCAAGCATGGCTGCTTATATGCCTATAAAAAAAAGAAAAAAGAAAAAGACACAGGCTGCTTATGCTAACTAATGAACCTCTTGTGGTGGTAATCTTTTTGGTGTCATTTGAAAGCTGCTGAAGAATTGTCCTTTTTTGCAAGTTATATTATGTTGTCCTTTACTACAATTGTTGAAATTAAAGTATGGAAAATGCTATAAGTACCACCAATTTTACTAATAAAAAGTTTGCAAACCGAGGTAGCAATTAATGTGATTGCAACCCCATCAACATCATGATAATTAAATTTCCTAACTGCTATTATTATTATTTTTTTTTTAAGTTTTAAAAATTGACACATTTGTATCATTACTCTTATAGTATTTCTGTGAAGTTGAAGACTAAAGTTATCCAACTAGAAGGGAGAGGGTTCCTTAGGAGCTTATGGCTAATATTTATTCAACTTATGACTATTGTCTTGGGATTTCCATCCACATTATTTGACATGGCAATGTCATTGTCAAGTGCTTGTTGCTTATCAAGCATAATCATATTTCCTTTTTGTCCTAGTGACAACCATGTTAATCAACAAGATGTCTCCAAAATAAATAATATTTGATATTTGTTTGAGATGCATTTGGGTGATTCATTGGTCCTAGCTTGATAGCATTTGGGTTTAGAAATTAGTAAAAACTAGAAATTTGATTTATTTGCAAACTGTTGAATGTATCATTGATATTCATCTTTTCCAATCAGTCATGACAGGTCTAAGCAGTGCTTTTCTTGAGCTACCTGCAGTCGCAGCACAAGGCCCTATTATGTGACAATTATTGTTGCAACATCCTCTGATACTTACTAATAGTCTAATATGCAGTTCCTGAATTACTCAATAATGCAACAGTATGCAAGACAAGCACTTGTACTACCTGTACTTGTATCATGGTTTTCTTAAAGGTGGTGTCATTTGCTTAACTCTTCTCTGCCATTCTCTCCCTCATAATGACCCTATGAAGTCCATATTCAACCATCTAAGTTTGTGTGCCAAATATAAGCTTTGATAAATAGATGTGGAAACCAATCGTTACCATAAAGAACATGGATGCATAGTCTATATTGTAGTTTTTCCTTGGTCAGTTTTTGTATTATAGACATTGGTGTTCTTTCAAGTAATATGTTCACAGGTTCAATGCGGCACCTTTTCCAACGCAAAATAAAAGGTATATGTTCTACATGAGTGCTGGAATTGTATTGTTTGTGTTTGTGCGGTTTTTTTTTTTTTTTTGTTGAGAATTTTAAGTAGTTTTAACACACACGGGAAGAAAAAAGAAGGTTTTAAAGAAATTTATAGTGGTATATATCCAAAATAGCTTAACTCTTGGATACACAACACAAGCTTAAATTCAACTATTAGCTTCATTTCTCATTTACTTCATTAAATTTCGTCTACAGGGGCTGTGACATCCTAGTAGTTTTGTCTTGAATCATCAGTCTCCTTACTCTTGCAATAAGTGCTGTGGCATTTTTGTATCATGCTAGCCTTTTGTATCTCCCTGTATTTATGTATGAGTTCCTATTTCACCGGCTCCCTGATAACCAATAATGTATTAAACAAAGAAGACAACTTAATTGAGCCTTCATTTTTTTCGGAAACTCTAGTTGAAGATTGTGACACTAGAAGATTGTGAAAACATTAAGGTTACATTTGGTAACAGTTTTTATTTTCTATTTTCAAAATTTTGTTTTTGGGAATTTATAAAAAATAAAAAATAAAAAATAAATAAAAAAACAATTTTCTTGTATTTTTAAAATCAAAAACATGTTTGGTTAGTTGAAATTAAAAAAAAAAAAAAAAATAGTTTATTGAAAAACAAAACTCCAAAATATGTTGTTATTAGGGTTTGAACTCCAACGCTAACTCATTAAATGAGATTGATTCATTAACTTAAATGTGTATTTTTATTAATTTTTGAAAAATAGAAATTAAAAACAGTCTTTTGCATGTTTTCTATTTTCTTCACAAATTGAGTTTTGAGATGAAATGAAATGAAATGTGAAAACCAAGTGTTTGATGTTGATTTGTGCGGTACAATCTTCAACCTTTTTCTTTTCTTTTCTCTCCAAAGTTTGAGGGTTCAAACATTGATTGAAAATAATAAGGATTTTTTTTAATTGAAAAATAATGAGGATATTGGTTCAAGACTCAGACCCAAAAAAGATAAAAATAAAAGGGCAAATTAGAGAGAATGCAATTGACTCTCGAACTAGGGATGTCAAAAATGTCATGGATTGCTTGACTTGCTCGGCCTTGTTTGGGTTTCTTCCACTTTGAACTTTGAAGACACTTACCTATCTCTTTCTGAGCACACTCACTCATAAGTCAAGCAATTCTCATTATGAGGGTACAGAAGCTACATGTTAAAAATGACTGAATGCTCTGAATGCTCTCTCTCTCTCAAGGAACAAGTGGAACTTGCCCGCAGCAATAAAAAAGTTAAAAATGTGAACCATCTCGGATTTTATGAAGGCCAAAGCTCCGAGTCTCCATCTCCTAGTTTCGCCGGGGGTTCTGGAAGTCATAATGCTTCATTTAGAGATAAACTTATGGGTGAAATACCAGGTACATACACGCAGGCATTTAGTTTTGAGGAGCTCATGGATGATGATGCCGAGTCGGATGACGAAGTGGAAACACTTCGGCAAGGTATGGTAGCTGTGAAGTTCTTGAAGGAGCTTAAACAAGAGATCTGAAGACCATGGGCGAGAGCTTGTGAAAGTATATGGTAGAGCTGTTGGATTAAATTTCCTTCAAGCTAGACTATTATCTCTGTGGAAGCCAGCAGGGCGTTTGGACGTTGTAGACTTAGGACATGGTTTCTTCCTCACAAGGTTGTCACTGAGAGAAGATTTTGAAAATGTTCTAAAGAAAGGTCCTTGGTTTATAGGAGATCACTTCCTCTTGCTTAGACCATGGGAACCAGACTTTAAGCTTGCTTCAGCCAATGTGTCTTCCATTGCAGTTTGGATAAGACTCAGTGAGTTACCAATTAAATATTACAATACTAAGGCACTCCAGCACATCGGGAAGTCTATTGGCAATGTGTTAAGGATTGACACGTTTACTGCGACTGAAAGTAGAGGCAAGTTTGCAAGATTGTGTATCCAGGTTGATGTGGATAAACCGCTTATCACTACGGTGATGATAGGAAAGCTTCAGCAATTGGTTACATACGAAGGTATTCATAAATTATGTTTTAAGTGTGGCAGAATGGGCCATAGAAGAGAGATCTATCCATATGTTGTTAGGCCGGTGCCGCCGTGTGAGGAAGCGGAGATGGGAGGTGCAGGCGATAAAGGAGCAAGCTCACATGTTGTACGTGCTGTTGACAACACTGAGGTAGAGATGGGGCCAAACAGTAAGGAGCACGATACCGTACTTGAGGACGTGCATGAAGGATCGTATGGGCCATAGGTGGTAGTGGCACGTAGAAAGAAAAAGACAAAATTCCAGAGAAGTGGTGGGTCCTTACCTAACCACGGTCTTGTGTTTGAGCATATGAGTAATGACCAACAGATAGCTAATAGGAGGAATTGGGCTGGTGTGGAGAAGGATAATGGTTCCAATGGGCCTAACAGGGAGACAAAGAGGAAGTTGTCTCCCTTGAGGATTTTGGATAAAGCCCAAGTGGAGCAGGTTATTCACAGAATAGGGAAAGAATCCCAATCCGGTTTAGCCCAAAGTGCAGATTTGAAAACTAAAGGTCCTAAAGGTGATAAAGCCCGTAAGGCTAACTCAGTTAAAGGCATTAAGGCTGTGGCACGTGCAAGGGCTGGGTTCACTCCATTGTTTTGTGCTGTTGGGGAAGAAAATAAGAAGGAATGCTTTGAGATGAGAAGCAAGGCGAGTAGTGCTGCGCACACGATGGATCAAGCCGATGTGGTCGCTGTGCCAGAGATGGGTTAGGCTGTGGTGTCAGAGCTGGGTCAGGTTGCTGTGTCGCACATTAGCGCGCTGCCGCGTGATGGAGAGCTCCTTTTCGCTGCCGTCGATGTGTCAAAGATGGGTCAAGCTCGAAGAGAAGGTACCAGAGTTCTTTCTGGTGATCGGAGTGGCCATGAGGCGAGCAACCTGAACTGAGAGTATGGGTTAGGGCATCATAAAGATCAAGGTGTGGAAGAAGGGCTGACTGACTGTAACGATGGGTTGGTGGGCTGTCCTGGTGAATGCTCCTGCACTGGAGATGGGTTACAGATAGCTCGGTCTGATCATGGGTCCTTATGTGATGGGAGTAGGGGTCGTGCACCTCATGATGTGGATCAGGATTTGGAAGGGGGAGGCGATGGTGGGATTTCCCAATGAAGGTTGTCAAATCTCAGATCATTAAGTCCTTATGAATAGCATCATTTGGAATTGTAGAGGTGCTTCAAAGCCCTCTTTTCAAAAGCGTGTTAGGGAGATGGTTCAAAAGCACAATCCGGCTATTTTGGTGGTTATGGAAACGCGTGTTGGGGGAACCAGAGCAAGGGAAATCACTGAGAGACTTCCTTTCGATGGAGTTATTCGTTCTGATGCAGTTGGGTATGCTGGTGGAATATAGGTGCTGTGGAATTCTGACAGAGTTGACGTTGCTCATTTGGCCAGCACTGAACAAGAAATTCACTTCACGGTTAAGGTACGAATTTCAAATGTTTTGTGGCTTTTCTCTGTTGTGTACGCTAGTCCTAGGTGTGCTGAAAGACATATTTTGTGCAATAACCTTATGAAAGTAGCTGACCTTCACAACATGCCTTAGGTTATAGCAGGGGATTTTAATGAACCGTTGGTAAATGATGATAAATTTAGGGGTAGAGCGGTGAGTGTAAACAGTTCTCTTTTGTTTAAGGAGTGTTTAGATAAATGTGATATGATAGACATCGGTTTCTCGGGACCTCGGTACACATGGACCAATAGAAGGGAATTTCAAGCGTTGATACAGGAGAGAATAGATAGGTTCTTTGTGAACCCTCAGTGGTGTTTGCTTTACCCGGATGCTAAAGTTACCCATCTTCCTAGGTACCATTCTGATCACTGCCCTACTCTGTTAGAAATGCAACCAAGAGTAAGCGGTGGGAAGAAGAGGTCGTTTAGGTTCCAAACATGTTGGTTGTTAGACCCTACCTTTCCTGATGTTGTTTCTTAAGCGTGGAGAGGTGCAAATAATCTTGTTGAGGCTGTTGATAGCTTCACTAGGAATGTTGTGGATTGGAATAAAAATCAGTTCGGGAATATTTTTACAAGGAAAAAAATTCTGTTGGCTAGGATTAATGGTATTCAGAAGGCTATTGCTATTAAACCTTCTAGTTTTCTTCTTAAGATGGAAGTGGATCTCCTTAGAGATCTTGATCTTGTTCTTAATCAAGAGGAGGAGTTATGGGCTCTTAAGTCCCGGGTAAATTGGCAGGTTCGGGGCGATTGCAATGCAGCTTTCTTCCATGTTTCGACATTGGTTAGGAGGAAAAGGAATTAGATCATGGCAATTAAAAATTCAGTGGGGGAATGGATTCATGAGGAGGGTGATATTAAAGAGTTTATTAGAAGCGGTTTTATTGGGATATATTCGACATCTCATGAGCTTGTTTCAAGGGAAGATCCTAGTTTTTACCAGTGCCAGGCCAGCCACTCGGATGGGGATAGGGAGAGCATCGGTGGAGAGGTTACTGAAGATGAAATCAAGGCTGCCTTGTGGTCTTTAAAACCATTTAAAGCCCCGGGTCTGGATGGGCTGCATGCGGGGTTCTTCCAAAAAATTTGGCCGGTAGTGGGGGACTCTTTGATTGAGGAAGTTAAGCAAATTTTTAGGAGTGGGAAAGTGCCTGAGCATCTGAATAGAACTCTTATTACATTGATTCCTAAGATCCAAGGTCTTGAGACATTAGGTAATTACAAACCTATTAGCTTATGTAACACAGTGTATAAAGTGGTGACCAAGATTGTTGTGGCAAGGTTGAGACCTTTCTTGGATAAGATTATATCTCCCTTACAGACGGCCTTTGTCCTGGTTAGAAAGGGTATTGACAATGTCATTATTGCCCAGGAGATAATTCATTCTCTAGGGAAAAAGAAAGGGAAGACGGGGTACATGGCTCTAAAGATAGATTTGGAGAAAGCTTATGACAAGCTTGAGTGGGGTTTTATTCGAAACATGCTTACTAGGATTAACCTTCCCACAAAGCTCATAGATGTTATAATGAGTTGTGTGTCGACGGTCTTCACTTCCATATTGTTTAATGGGGAAGTTTTGGATCCGATTCTTCCTTCTGGAGGGATAAGGCAGGGTGACCCACTTTTCCCTTATCTATTCATCATTTGCATGGACTTTCTTGGACAGTTAATAGAAGAAAAGTGCAATATGAAGACATGGCAGCAAGTTAAAGCCTCTCAAAGTGGTCATGATTTCTCTCATCTTTTCTTTGCGGATGACCTTATCTTCTTTGCCAAAGCAGATTGGGTGAATTGTTTCGCCATTAGAGATGTTCTTGATGAGTTTTGTGATTTATCTGGACAATCAGTAAGTGAAACTAAGTCGAGAGTGTACTTCTCTCCAAATGTAGACAGAGACACAAGGGAATTTTTTTTGTGACATTCTTGGTTTTGCTTCCATTCCTTCTTTGGGGAAGTATCTTGGTTTTTCTCTAAAGCATCCTAGCTCTTCATCTCAAGATTACAATTTCATCCTTGATAGAGTGAAACAATAACTCTCGGGTTGGAAGGCTAATATGCTCTCTTTGGCGGGGCGGTATGTTCTCATACAAGTCTCTTTGGCTGCTGTTTCTTCGTATGTCATGCAATGTACCCTGTTGCCTGGTAGAATTTTGGATCAGTTAGATAGAGTTAATCGAATTTCCTTTGGGGATCGTCGGAGTTAGCCAAAAAGATTCATTGGGTTCGATGGGATAAGGTGATAAAGTCTAAGGAGGAAGGGGGGCTTGGGTTGCAATCAGCTAAGGGCAAGAATATAGCTCTCCTCTCTAAGCTTAATTGGAGGTTCCACACTGAAAAGGAAGCCCCTTGGGTTAGAGTGCTGAAGCTGAAATATTGTAATCAGAGAAGAAGAGTTGCTGCCAATGCCAATAGACTTCCTTGTTCTCACATATGTGTTGCAATGAAAAAAGGTATGGATACTTTCAATAAGGGTAGCAATTGGTTGGTTGGTAGGGATAGTGGGCTAAATGTGTGGCAAAATAATTGGACAAATGGAGGTTCTCTTAGAGGGCTGATTCAGGGTCCTATTACAAGGGATGCTAGCCTTTTAGAAGTTAAAGACTTTATGATGGACACGGGTTGGGATTGGAAAAATATCCCCTTTGAGCTTCCCTTAGAAATTAAAAGGTTGATTCAAGCAACCCCCATAACGCTCTTGAGTAGAGGTGTTGATAAGTTGGCTTGGTCGGGGTCTCCTCAAGGCACTTTTGACTTGAAAAGTGCTTAAAGGATCGCCATAGGGGCTAAATGCACAGAACCTGTTTTAGCTAATTAGATTTGGAAAGTGAATACTCTTCCTAGGATTAGAACTTTTCTTTGGAAATGCGCCCATAATAGCATTGGAGTTAAGGTTTGCCTTGAGATGAGGGGTGTTAGTCATGATACTACATGTCCATTATGCCAGGAAGGAGCAAAAAGCATTTTGCATGCCCTAAGAGACTGCTTGCTTTTAAGATGCTTGTGGAATCAGTTGGGGGTTTTATCCTTTAACCAAGCCTTTTGGAGGAGCAACCTCCAAGATTGGCTGATGTTAAATAGTAAATTTAAGCACAGTTTAGGTGCTACTCATCTGCCTTGGAAAATTGTTTTTCCTTTTGCTATGTGGAATGTCTGGAAGAGTAGAAACAATGTGGTTTTCAATGGCAAAAGTAGGAACTCGAAGCTAGATTTGGTAATTGTAAACCAAGCTGTAGAATTTTTTTATTGTCTTTCCTCTCCAAGGCTGCTGACCTAGAATGTTTTGAAGAGGATTAGATAGGAGAAGCCGATCCAAGGCTGGTGGAAACTTAACACAAATGGCTCCTATTGTGGTAACACAGGCTTGGCAGGTTGTGGAGGGGTGGTTAGGGATGATGCAGGTAGGTGGGTTATTGGGTTTAGTAGGAGTATTGGCATGACAAACAGCTTTGCCGCTGAGCTGTGGGGATTAAGGGAGGCCTTCTGCTATGCAGCAACCTCAACATTAATGCTCTTGAAGTTGAACTTGATGCCAAGTTTATTGTGGATGTCTTAGGGAATCCATCCTATGTTAATAACGTCATATCGCCTCTTTTGGATGATTGCAAGATTTTGATCTCTTGCATGCCACAAGTTTGTATTAAGCATTGTTTCCGTCAGGCGAATGGGTGTGCTGATAGTCTTGCTAGGATGAGTTTTTGTCTAGATGCTGATTTTTCTACCTTTGATAGTCTGCCTATGGACTTAATTGATATTGTTGAGGATGACCTCAATGGTGTGTTTTGTAATAGGGTCTGTACTGAGATTGTTGCTGCCGCTTAGTTTGTTATGAATCATATTTTCAACCAAAAAAAAAAAAAAAAAAGCAATTCTCATTTTCCAATCCATAAAAAATAAAAATAAGCAAAAAAAAAAAAAAAAAAAAAGTCACCTTATACTTTCACTCTTTCCTAGTTGACCTCTAGAATGTATGTGCAACATGCCCATGACTCGACTCCTACTCCATCTTATTGCCATCCTTGCCCATCTGGTGAAATATCATATCATATCATATCTCTGTCTACATTTGCCATTGAAAAGTCCCAAACACCCCATTTGGAAAAATGACTATAAAAAACAGTGTAATTAAAAAAGCAAGTCATCATAGTGATTTATCTCTTGAGCATTGTATGATGGTGAAGTGGGTCGAGTCCACCAAACTAATTGGTCCATAACTTGAATAGCCCAATGACAATTCGGTGAGCCCCATTAATCAGACAAAAATCCTTTTAAGCCTAGTGTTATTGAAGAGCCCAAACATATAGGTTTGTTGGTTCTAGCATTCAGGGTATTGGGCTCTCATCTTAGGTAGCTAAGCTAAAGCTCATCCCAAAATTTCCGTTTATTTTATAATAAGAATTTATTTTTTCTATTTCACATACTCACTTTTCAAAACATCTTATATTAAATTATTTATTTTACACTATATTTTATTAAAATATCAATTTTAATTGTTTCTTTTTCTTCACTCACAACCTCTAGCAAAAAAAAAAAAAAAAAAAACACACACACACACACACACACACACACACAACAACAACAACTACCATCCACTCTCTTCCTTCATTCTTGAGATAAGTAAAAAAAGAATAAAAAACCAAACTAAATGCAAAATGAGTAGTGTCAAAGTAAATTTACATGGTTTAGAGCATTTGCGTCAGCTTGTGCAAAAATTATTGTCTATTTTAGCATATGAATTTTTTATTTATTTATTTTACATACTTACTTTTCAAAATACCCTACATCAAATTATCTATTTTATATTATATTTCATTAAAATATCAAATTTTTTTATTTTTTAATTGTTTTTAATTTCTTTACACACAACAATCGCCGTCAATTCTCTTTCTTTATTCTCGAGATACGTAAAGAAAGAATAGTTTCAATATAAATTTACACGGTTATTGTAGCAAACTTGTAAATCAACACAATTATACATTTGGGCTGATATGGGTTATTTTTAGATAAAATTGTGTAAATTTTTCACATTTTTCTATTATACACTCACTAACATGAGTGTTCAAAGCAAACTTGTAAGTAATTTTATACTAACTTATGTGGATCAATTTTAGTCTAATAGTTTTGGGGCTCTACTTGTTAGTGGCATCTACCAGTTGTTTGCATTCTTAGTCCTGCCAAATAGTTTTACAAGACAAAGCTAAATGCTTAATGTTCAACAAGAGCTCCAAAGTTCAAACTATTAACTACCGAAAACAGTAGCACCCCCCCTTTTTGTTTGGCAGAACTGTTTGGGAAACATTTCTCGAATGTGTGGAATACGGTGCAAGCATGTCTGATGTGGTTCATGTGGAAGGAACAAAATAGTTACACATTCAAGAATGTTGTGAGATCTATTGATTAGTTGAAGTCCTTACTAATTTGGACTTTGTTTGATTGATTCGGATTTGGGAATTTACGCATTGCACTTCGATTTTTTATTTTCAATTCTATTAGACTTTCTAGTTGATTTGCTTGTAAACTTTATTACTTATATATATATATATATATATATAAAGTAAGTTGTTAATGCAGCATTGTAATTAATTCTTACTTTTTTTTTTTTTTTTTTTTGAGAAGGATTAATTCTCACTTCTTAAAAAGGCATTGGGATGGAATGCAACATCATAATAATGTAAAAAATTTAGATTGTTTCTTATCTACACGTGTATAAAATTTTGAGCGTATACCTTTAAAAAGAAAAAAAAAATTTTAATCTTGAAATACAATCTGATGTTCCTAAAAAAAAAAAAAAATTTGATGAGACCAATTTCAACCATATCTATTTATTTATCTAAAAAGTAAAAAGAACAAGACCTGTTGCACAGTTCAGCCTACACAGTACACACCTACTTCTACTTGTTGTGCATTTCCTTTCCTTAATCCGATTTCCAATGTCTAAACGCAGGAGAGATCCGAATTTGTCATCGGAGCGTCTCCCACACGACGTCGTATTCGACATACTGAGTCGGCTGGCAGTGAAATCCTTGATGAGATTCAGGTGCGTTTCAAAGTCTTGGAACTCCATCATCACAGACCCCATTTTCATCACCAAACACCTCAACCTCAACAAAGCCAAATCATTATCTAACAACGACAACAATGGTTATCTGCTATATTCTGATTACGACGAGGATGGTCCTGATCCAAGTCGGAAAGATCTGGGTACGGCTGTTTGCAATAGCGACCGCACATTTACCGAGATTTCCAGGTTTCCAATTCCCTTTCCTTGTAACCACATTGTTGGCTTCTGTAATGGCATGTTCTGCCTTGATGGTTATGGGGACCGTGTAATCTATTTGTGGAACCCAAGCATAAAAACGTTTAAGAGTCTCTCTCCTCCTCACAACATGTACGACGATGAGCTGACTCTTGGGTTTGCGTACCATTCCCAAAACAATGACTACAAGATTCTCAGAATTGTTTCTAACTATGAAGAATCAGCACTGTCGACTGAGGCTCAGGTCTACACGTTGAGTACGGATTCATGGAGAAGGTTTGTAATATCGTTTGGCTCCGACCACAATGTTGGGTCTATTGATTATACATATGGAAACCCATGTTTGTTTTTTAATGGAGCTCTGCACGCTTTAGCGTTTGCTGAGGACCACAGTTACAGTTTGTGTTTTGATGTCAATGATGAGACATTCCAAAAGATAATACTCCCGGAGCATGACTTTATCTTTTGCGAAGGTAGGCCTTCCCTTGTAGTGTTCAAGGGATCGTTGGCTATGATTGGTTATTTAGATGTTGATATATGCTACATATGGGTGATGAGAGAGTATGGTGTGGTTGATTCTTGGACGAAAATAACTGTAGAATTAGAAGTGGTTGAGAGATTCTTTTGCTGCGTTGACAATGGTGAAATTCTATTTTGCTGTAACTCAAAGGTCATTTCATATGACCCTGAGGGTCCAAACGAGAACGACCTTGGAATTACTGTTGGACTTGATAATTGGTTGCGTTACACAACTGATCCCATGGAGAGCTTGGTTTTACTTGGTCAGGTAAAAATGTCATCTGAAATTTTGAAGATTAGTTTGTATCAAATGTTAGAATTCTTGAATATTTTTAGCGAAATGACAATCTTTGCGATGTTTATATTGACAAGCATTTTGTGGCATGGCATCATATATGCACTTTGCATATTAATGATACTTTTATTATGTTGCCTTTTCAGACGCATTGATTTTTTAAACAAAAAATAATAACCTTGGAGATTGTGGCTATTATATGCCAACTGATTTTTGTGACAAGAACATTGTGCACTTCCTCAAAAATGACAATTTCATGGTGCAGTACATGCTTAGCCAACATAATATTATTTATTTTTATGCCTTAGAGACAGCATGAACTAGTTGGTGAGCTTAGTCTCTTAGGCTTGGTCTAAATAAAAATGGGAATGATTTCAGCAATCTGTATGGGATGCATATAGCTAATTTATTGGTCCTCAACATTAAGTCAAATTGTATATTTCAATATCCTAATAGCAGGATTTTGATTTTTGCTCACATGTGTAATTGCTTATGCATTTTTTATATTTGTTAAACTGCTGGAAAATGTTAGGATTTTCTGTAAATCATGAAATTATTGATATTGTATCTTGTTTGATATAAGCCAGTTGAGGTGGTGAGAGAGTCGATAGGTGGGCTTAATGACGTAGACAACATATACGCGTGAATCTGCTTTAATTTTCTATACAGCAGAAGTTCATGTCAAATTTTCGCCTTGAATACTACAATTTCTAAATGCTTAAATACTTTTTCATGCTTTTTACATTATTACATCTATTAATCTTATAAATTATATGCTTTTTTAGTTTGTCTCTACCCAATGATTGTTATTGGTTTGTGGCTTAGAGAAAACGTGCAGCAATTCAAATATCTATTTAGAACTCATTAGTTGTTTGATAAACAATTCTAATTTTTGATCCATTAATGTATATGATATTTGCAAATGTAAGTGATTGAGTCAAAGTTTTCTGCCTCTGTTTCATTGGTTAAGATACTAATAATGATGCATTCTCTCCTTTTTAACATATTTTCCAGATTGAATGATTTGGTATTTTAGTTTGCTTAATCTATTACTATTGGCCTAAGAATTTAGATAGACCTTTTTCACCTCACACTCAAGAATAATTACTCTGCATTTGATATAAATGAAATATTACATGGCTGCTTATACTAACTAATGAGCCTTTTTTGTGATGGTCTTTTATGGTCTCATATGAAAGCTGCGGGAGAATTGTCATCGTCTGCAACTGCAAGTTGTAGCTTATAATTCATTACTACCATTTAAGACATTAAAGTGTAGAAATTGGTAAAGGTAATACCAATTTTGCCACAAGAAGTTCGCAAATAGAGGTGGAAATTAATGTGATTGGTACGACATCAACATCATTATAAATAAATTTCTTGATTCTTTTTTTTTTTTTTTTTTGATGTTTTAATAGTTGAAACATTTGTAGCATTACTCTTATGCATATTATTTATTTAACTTACGACTATTGCTTTAGGATTGTTGTGAACATTAGTTGACATGACAATGACATTGTCGAGTTCTTCCTGCTTATCAAGTATAATGTTACTTCGCTGTAGTCCTAATGGCAAACATGTTAATCAGCGAGCTTAGCTTATGCTTTCAGGGGGAAAATGAAACGAATAGAGAAACTGAAGCTGAGACGGAGGCTGATACTTCTTTGAGTCTTGAGGAAAATTCTAGAGAAAATGATTCTTCTTCGGATACTCTTCCCCTTAGTTGGAAGTACCCATCTTTACCTTCGTGGGAAGTGCAAGTGATGAATGGCTCTGGAGAATTTGAAACCATGCTTGTTCCACGCTCAAAGCATGTTCCTTATGTGCCATGGATGGGAGGCCCGGTAATCTTCTTGGGATGTGCATGCCTCTATTTTGCCTTTTCTTTTCTGTGCTAACCCACTTGTTTTTTACTTTGTAGGCTGAAGTGGATTTTGTTGAGGAGTGTTATTCCCTTATTGAGTCCATGAAGAACTGGATTTCGTCTAGTTCCCAATTATCTTTTGTCCGTCAAAATGAACTTTCTCATGAAATCGGCCTCTTGGTATGCATTCTTTTTGTAATATTGTTTTTGCTTGAATATTGACTAATAGATCTCCAATTTTCTTGCAGCGGAACAAGGTGGAAAGTCAAGCAAGTACCATAAAGACTCTTGAGAGATGTCTTTGTAGTTTGGGACCTCGTGATGTTGGAGGATCAAGCGATCCTGTTACTGATTCAGTTGGTGGTATAACTCCTTCTCAGGCTGATGAAGGTGATCCCATGAACACTACAGTGCAAGCCAAAGAGGATTTCTCTCAACACATAAAGTGTCTTGCTCCTCAAGATCCTTCTCACTGCCTGGTTCATGAGAGTACAACTTTGGCCACGTTTAGATCCAAATCTGGACATCTTCCTTCTGGTCAACAGATTAGCCTTGATGATGATGATGAGGAAGACAAGGAGCAGCACACAAAACCTTTGGCACAACGTCATGGAAAGAGAGGTCATCTGTGAGCACCTGCAGCAGAGCATCTGTCTTTTTTCTTTTTGATTGGTACAGTTAACTTGTAGGTAACTTTTCAGATCCAAGTAAATGGAAAACAATCCTTTAGGTAAATGACATTAGCTCAATGCCCTAGTTTAGAGGGGTCTCTTTTGCACCTGGATGGATTCAACTTAATTTTGAGATGTATCTTGATTTTTCTGTTTTGATTCGCTTTGAGTCTTAGATTTTTTATGATTTTTGCCTTGATATCAATGATGGTTGATAATTGAATCATTAGAATTTAGTTTGGAAAGGTTTTAAGTGCAGGAAAATAGGCAAAAGAGGCTAGGAGCAAAAGAGGCTGGGAGTGACCCCTGCGGCAGAGTGCTAATCAAGATACAAAGTGCTAATGGGCACTTTGTGGTCCTTGATTTTTCGAGTCTTGTGAGTACAAGTTCCTTAAAAACCAAAAAAAAAAAAAAAATCATTTTTGCGAGTCTTGTGAATCTAGATTCGTTTTTTGCTTTACCTTATCCTTGATGGGGTTCTTGTAAAAGAGATAGTTGTCCTCTTAAAGCATTGTTGTGATGTGGAAGACTGAAATTTATCCAGCCAAGACAGAGAGGGCTCCTCTAAAGTTTATGGCTATTATATTTGTTTAAACTTATGGCTATTGTCTCAGGAGTGTCATGAACATTATTTGACTTGTCAAATTGTCAAGCATAGTTCCTACTGTCTAGCAAACATAATCTTATTTAATTTTTGTCCTAGTGGCAGAAATGTTAGCCATTAGCCGTCAAGAGAAGCATGGATATTCGCTATTTGTATAAGATGCATAAGGTTGACTCATTGGTCCTACCATTATATATAGTTTCTTGGTTAGGAAATTGGTGTCAAGATGTACAAGAGATTAATGATTACTAAAATTTTTGTTGGGGTCATGGCCACCCCACACTTGGGAGTGGTTTCGCCCCTGGTTATGGGTTGTGTAGGGGATAATACATAAAGTAATCAAGAAAGAACAAAGTGAACAAAAAAGATGAATAGAAAGTTAGGCCTGTTTGTTACACAATCTTAAACTCACATTTTTACATTTTAAACAACTTTACATACATTTTTACACACTTTCACCAACACAAATTTCAAAAAACTACAAAAATCTCATCTCAAACTACTCTACCAAACACCCTCTAATAATTTGGTGGCACAAAATTGTTATCCTTAGACAATATTTGTCCCCGCACTATTGTTGCTAAACGCTTATCACAAACTTGTTCCCAGAATACAACCAAGTTGTTAGGTTTTACAAATAGCAATTTTGGTAAATACCAACAAGATTTCTTGTGTTTCTTTTCTAACTAACTTTTTGGAGAGAAAAAGATTGATATCAAGTGAACATCAACCACGATTTATACCCATAGGGTTATATTCCTTCAAAGACACGTATGAAGAGTTAAAATGTTTCATAAAACCGTTCATAAGGCATGAAACATTTTCAAACATCAAGAATAGTTATCGAAAAATTCTACAGAAATTCAATTTTATGAGTCTCGATCGATTGAGAGGAATCGAGCATCAATCGAAGGCTCTTTTCGATCGATCGAACAAGAATTGAACACCAATCGAATCAGGCAGAAGCTCCAAGATTATTTTCCTCATTACAGGAAATTCTGAATTTAAAATTTTCACTTAGAAAATTCCAGAACTTGAATTTTCATTTTATCATCTTTATAAAACAATACTATTCAAACTTAAATATCACTACTACAACCTATCCATGTGTATACCTATATGTACAACAGACTGTGTTGGTGGCTATGGGTGTAGAAAGTAAAAATCATATTTAAATAAAAGAGTAATATGGTGTTGAGACTGATGTATGGGTATAAAAACAAATGATAGCTAGACTAAAATAAGTGGAGTTTTCAGGGTTATTTTAGCTAAAAACATTCGAAAAGGCTGATGTGAATGCTCTAAACAATGACAAATTTGGTGAGTTCCACTCCCATTAATCAAAAATCAATTTAACTAACTTATAACCTGGCTAGACATACTAGACATGTTAGCAGTTTTTCAGTGTAGATGGAGGATGTTCTATTACACATAAATAATGTACTCCTAGCTGATTTTGGTTAATTTTCTGTTTAATGAAAAAAAAAATTAAATTAAATTAAGCCTCTCTCAAAAAGAATAAAAAGAAAAGAAAAAAAAAAATTTCAATTTAAGCCTTGAGCCCAAATTGTTAACTTATAGTTTAGTTTACCTTTCTCGTCGCTGCACAAACGCAAATCGGAAAATACACAGACTCTCTCTTTCTCTCACGCATTTCCTTCTAATCATCGATGTCTCCCACACGACGTCGTATTCGACATCCTGACTCGGCTGCCTGTGAAATCCTTAATCCGATTCAGGTGCGTTTCAAAATCTTGGTACTCTACAATCACAAACCCCATTTTCATTACCACACACCTCAATCACAACCTCGACCCACCCAAGTCATTAGTATCCAATACCCCTGACAATAACGGCCATAATGGTTTTCTGCTATACAAGTCTTCCGACAAAGAATTGTGTACTTTAGTTTACAACAGCGACGGCACATTCACCGAGGTTTCTAGGTTTCAAATACCCTTTTTAGCTTCCAGCGTGGTTGACTATTGTAATGGCATGTTCTTCCTTTATAGCTTTTTTAGTCCTACAAATGCTGTCTATTTGTGGAACCCAACTATTCAAAAGTTTAAAATGATCAATGTTATGCACTTCAGACCCTTCACTGTCGAATTTTTAGAAACAGTCGCCTTTGGATTTGCTTATCAATCTCAAAACAGTGATTTCAAGATTCTCAGGATTGTGTCTTATGAGGGGCTTAGTGATGAAAAGGCGCCGCCACCTGATGCCGAGGTTTACACACTGAGTACTGATTCGTGGAGAACTGTTGAATTGTCGGTGGAATCTGTACCAAATATTGGATCTATTTTTGCTGTACTACCAAACTCCTGTGTATTTTTGAATGGAGCTCTGCATTTTGTTGCATATACTTGGGGCAATGACGACGACAATTTCATCTTGTCTTTTGATGTCAATGATGAGATATTTCGAGAGATAAGACTGCCGGAGAATTACTTAGATGAATTTTATTCAAAGTTTGACCACCATGTTCACCAACTTGTGGTGTTCAAGGGAATGTTGGCTTTGGTTGTTCTTGGTCCGGCTGAGAATGTGGATGAAGATGAAGATGAAATAAATACGGATATATGCCTCATATGGGTAATGAGAGAGTATGGTATAGTTGAGTCTTGGACTAAGACAAATGTACTATTTGATTGGGTTCAGACGTTCTTTGGCTGCACTAACAGCGGCGAATTTCTAATTCAAACTTTTGACATCAGGCTCATTTCAATAGACTCTGAGAGCCTGCAAGTGAACAATCTTAGAATTCAAACAACTCCCTGGTTGGCTTACACAGCTGATCTTATGGAGAACTTGGTTTTACTTGATCAGGTAAAAATGTCATCTAAATATCATAATTAGTTTGTATAAAGATTAGTCAAGTAAAGTTATAGCAAACTGAAAATCTTTGTGAAGTTCATATTGACAAGCATTTTGTGGCATGGCATCATATATGCATTATGAATATTAAATGATACTCTTATTATTTTGTCTTTTTCCCCCTATTGTAGTATTAAATCAATGCAGGCAGATTAATTTATTATTAAGAAAATAATTCCCTTGGAGATTGTGGCTATTATGTGTGATCTGATTTTTGTGTCAAGCACATTGTGCACTTCCTTAAAGATGGCAATGTCATGGTCCAGTAGACATGCTTAGCAAATGTAATTCCTTAGTGACAACATCAACTAGTTGGTGAGCTTAGTCCCTTAGCTTGGTCCAAAGAAAAATGGCAATGAACTTCTGCAATCTGTATGGGATAAATGAGGCTGATTCATTGGTCATATGCAATAAGCCTAATTGTATATTTCAATATATTAAATAGCAGGCTTTTGATTTTTGCTCACATATTTAATTGCTTTTGCAAATATATATGTTTTATTTATTTATTATTTTTATAATTGTTAAATTGTTTTAAAATGTTAGGATTTTCTGAATCATGAACTCATTGAAATAAACTATCTTGTATGATATAAGCCAGTTGGGGTAGTGAGATAGTTGATAAGTGGGCGCAGATGATGTATATGCTTGAATCCTCTTTAATTTTGTATGCAGTAGAAGTGCAAGTCAGATTTTCGCCTAAATACTATATTTCTCAATGCATATGTACTTTTCATGCTTTTGAACATTATTTGATATTTGTATGAGATGCATAAGGTTGGTTCAGTGGTCCTACCATGATAGTTTTTGGGTTTGGAAATTAACGAAACCTAGAAATTTGTTTGATTTGCAAAGTATTGAATGTATCATTGATATTCATCTTCTCTAATGAGCCTTGGTGCATATCCTAATTTTGACCTGGGCAGAAGAAAAAAAAAAAGAATAGCAGTAATCCATGCTCTCTAACCTTATTCGCCAAACATAATCAATTCTCAATTTTGGAGTCATTTGGGTTCTCAGGAGTGTGTGGGTGGAGGAACACAATGCACAACAGATTGTGGTGTCTCTCTTCAATTCATCTGTCATGTTTTAATGCCTTTTGTCTTTCTTGCAGCACAATGAAGCTGATACTCCTTTGAGTCCTGAGAGAAATCATGGAGAAGCTTCTGACTCCTCAAACTGCTATAGCCTCTGATTTTCCCCAAAACTTTCAGCTCCTTCCACTTAGTACCCATCTTCCTATCTCTCCCTATATATAAGTGACCCCTCCACTGCTCCACACCATTTGCTTCATCAAGCACATATCCTTCTTATACCAGTTATATTTGCTACACAAAGTTTACAATTCTTTGCTTCCAATTTCAAGAGCAAAAAACAGTCTTGTTAAGAGTAGATGAGTTCAATAAGGAGAGCTATTGTGGCAGACAGTGTTGCAGTTGTGGAAGCCATGAAGGACTCGGGGATCTGTAGGTGGAATTTATCATGAGATTAGCACAGCAACATGCCCAGAACCATCTCAGGTCTTTTTCTGAGATCAAGAACCTTTCTTCTTCAACTTCTGCAATAATTTTCAGCCAAATTGAGAGATGATAAAATGAAGCTGTTGGAGGAGTCATTGAGGAAAGTCATGTATTTGAGTTGTTGGGTCCTAATTGAAGACAGTAGTCAGCTGAATAAGGTGACCATAGAAGTGAGCCAGTGAAATCTGATGGAACTTCGTTGAGTGCAGGAAGACTTCAAGATTAATCATGCGAGATTTTATACATGCTTGTTGGTAGGAAATGTTAGGCTGATCTAAGCAGGCATGAAAATATGTTTGCCAAGCATATGTGCTTACCTGTAAGAGCTTAATCAGCTTAATTTCTTTGCCAGTACACTACAAATGAAGGCATGAATATTTGTATTTGTACAAGATGCAATTGAGAGAAGCAAGGAAGAAAAAGAAGAATGCAGCGTACATAGAGAGAGAGAGAGAGAGAGAGAGAGAGAGAGAGAGAGAGATGAATTTAGTGTTTTTGCAGCCATGTTGTTTGACCTGATTTAAAGAGTAAAAAGGAATCAAGTGGTGTTCAAGAGAAAAAGATCATTATAGACCAATTTGTGACAGGATAAGCACTTGTTGGACCCCAGAGAAAACAGTACAAGGCCCCGTTATAGTGGATTGTGATGCAGTAGTTTGCTCAAACCACTCAATCTTGTCTATGGTCACAAGGAATCATGGAGGTGAAAACTGTGAAATGTTGAGGGCAGAGATAACTACTTCAAACTCAGAAAACCCGGAGGTGGTAGAAATTGAGGCTATGAGGTGGGCAATTGGCCTAGCAACAAGCATGGGAATATAATCCTTGAAGGGACTCTGCTTAGACGTGATTGCATCCAAAGGAAAGCAACCAAGCTGAAAGACAATGGGGGTTCAATCCAAGCCATATGGTAGTTGCCAATGTCTTTTGTTGGAATAGTCACTAACCTGGCAATAGGGGGAGGCGATTTCTTGTATGTTTCAAATTTTCCCAAATATATTTTACTTGAGGGGTGAACCGCCAAAAAGTTATTGAAATAATACTATTTTACCAAACCATTTCTTCTTTTTATTTATTTAGTACGTAATTTGTTTGGCCTGCTTTATAATCGAAACCCAAGGGTTTAATTTGAAGAATGAGATTCGATCCCAATTAGGCATTTTGGGAGGTACGTTGGGTAACTTGGATTTTCAGATGGGCTTCTTGTTTTGAGAAATAGTTTCTTTTTAGGTTGGAGTGAGAGTATTGGTAAAGGCATATCAAGGTGCCAAGTCTTTTCTCACAACGGGTCGGGTGGTTAGTGATTTGAAGTTTGGAATAACATCCACATGAGTCCGCAAATGAACACTTATATTATTCAGTTCACCAAACATAACATTATTGTGAATATTGTTGATTCCCTCGACTTTTTGTTCATTTTAACGCTGATTTCTACTCACTTCACCCTACGTCTATGACCACTCCTCACTTTTTTGGATCACTAATATTTTTTGCCACCGTCTCCTCTGATCTTACACGATGATGTCTTTCTTGTCTGCTCGCCTGTCTTCCTTATATAGCTTTTAGTTATTATTATTATTATTATTATCTTAAGAATCATTCGAAATTTGAGGAAGACAATTTCTTTTAATAAAATCTTGAATTATGTGTATGTAATTGTTTTGGAGAGCTGATAGAAATGGGAACCGAACATCTTGTTGGAACATTCCTCAACGTATCCCTATTTTATAAGCCAATAGTTTCCTCAACCAATACTTTAGAACATTTCTCAATGTTTCCCTATTTTATAAATAACTAGTCACAGGCCCACGCGATGCGTGAGAATAAAGAATTATTTTGTAATTGTAATTGTAATATAATGTATAATTTGTTCTCCCTAAAAATTAAACAATTGATATTCGGTCCAATTAGGTCTACTTCAGTCCACTTTGGTCCCATTCGGTCCAATTTGGTCTACTCGGTCAATTTCGGTCCTTTTTGGTCTATTTTGGACAAATTGGGACTTAAATTGATTCTTTTGTAGGTTGCCTTTTCAAGTTTAGCTCAAAAATTCATTTTTTTTTTCATAATTTTTGGGTTGAAAGGTATGAGATTTTATTATATCTAGGCTAAACTCTTTAGTTTTGAATTAAAAAATACAAACAAAATAAACATTAGAAATTAGAAATATGAGCCCTAAAAATGCAATAAAAATGATAAATATTCAAAAGTATTATTCGGTCCACATCGGTCCTATTCGGTCCACGTCGGTCCATTCTGCCCACTTTGGTTCTATTCGATCTACATTGGTTCTATTCAGTCCATATTAGTCCTATTCGGTCCAATTTGTCCACTTAGTTCTATTTAGTCGACATTGGTCCTATTCGGTCCTATTTGTTCCTACTCGGTCCACATTGGTCTACTCTGTCCTATTTAGTTCACTTTAGTCCTATTTGGTCCTCCTTATTCCCATTCGGTCCTATTTTGTCCATTCGGTCCACATTGGTCCATTTGTGTTCACTTCAGTCCATTTAGACCACTTCGTTTCATTTTGGTCCACTTCGGTCCTTTTTTGTACACTTGCATATAGGGAAAACACATGTTTAGGGTGAGAGCACTTATTCTATATCCAAATATATATATATATATATATATATATATATATATAACTCGTAATATCTAAAATCTTAAGTATAACATTTATTGTTGCTATACTTTTGTTGAACCATGTTAATATAGCATTTCAATTCACTTCGGTTCGGCTAAATTTAAATGAAAGCCTTTCTAAATATTAATGCTACGAATATACAAATATAACATTTAAGGCAATTACTCATTTATCTTAACATCATTACTTTTAAATGAATTGCATGAGGTTGATTATACATTCAAGCAAAAAATAATAAAATAAATAAACAAACAAATATATGTGTGTGTGTGTGTGTAACTAGACCAAATTGACCGTATCGAATAGACCTAATTGGATTGAATTGACCAAATTGGACCAAATAGATCAAAGTGGACTGAATGGACTATACTGATTGAACAAGACTAAATTGACCAAAGTAGACTGAATGGACCAAATTGGACTGAATACACCGTACTGAACCGTATGGACCGAATAGACCTAACTGGACCGTATGGACTAAATTAAACCATATAGACTGAACTGGATAGAATAGACTGAACTGGACCTACTGGATTGAACCGGACTGAATATACATAACTTGACCGTATGGACCAAATTGGACCGTATAGACTGAACTGGACCGAATAGACCGAACTGGACTGAATAGACAGAACTAGAACAAATAGACCGAACTGGATCAAATGGACCGAACCGGACCAAATAGACCTAACTGGACCGTATGGACTAAATTGGACCGCATAGACCGAATAGACCGAAATGGAAGGAAATGGATGTAATAGACCGAACTGGATCGAATGGACCAAATTGGAACGAATAGACCGAACTGGACCGAGTACACCTAATTGGATTGTATGGACCGACTTGGCCAAATTGGACCGAATAGGCCTAGGTGGACCAAATGGACTGATATGGACTGAATAGACCTTTCTGCACTGTATGGACCAAATTCGACCGAATAGGCCTAGGTGGACTGAATAGACCTAATTGGACCGAATTGGCCAGATTAGACCGAATAGACCTAGGTGGACTTTCTGGACCAAATTGGACTGAATAGATGGAAGTACATAGAATGGACCGGATTAGACCGAACAAGACCGAATTGACCAAAGTACTGAAAGGACGGAATGGACCATATGGACCAAATTGGACGGAATAGATCTAACTGAACCGAATTGGCCAAATTGGACCGAATGGGCCTAGGTGGACCGAATGGACCATATTGGACCGAATAGACCTAGATAGTGGGAATGGACTGAATAGACCTAAGTGGACCATAAGACCAAATTGAACCTAATAGACCTAACTGGACTGAATAGACCTAGGTTGACCGTATGGACCAAATTTCCCAACTCGATAATGACACTCTACTTTCGACTCTTGCTTATTGTTGAAGAGGCTCAAATTTTATAAAGAGCTAATTTAACTTCTACTCAAGATCTCAAGCAAGGTCCTACTGTGAAGTTGGGACAAAAGCCTTTGACTTCCTTCAACATCATTTGCTTCTAGAGGTTTGATTTAACATTCATTTATGTCTCTTTGATGCTCTCTGATTTTTCAGCAGTAATACATTGTCTTTATAATCTTGTACACCTTTATTTGATGCTTTGCCTAGAAGCTTGGAGTCAAATGCTACTTTTCTAAAAAACCCACCCAATTTTTTATTCAATGGGCTGATGTCTTGCTAAGCATCCATTAAAAAAAAAAACTATGGATGCATATTAAAAAAACCAAGAATTGCATACTTTTTCATAGTGGAATTGGGTTCAGTATGACCACTTTTATTGCCTTTAGGAGGCCATTTGTTAATAAAAGCCTTCTAGTATTATCAACAAAAATAAATTACATCAACAGTACCTAAATAATATTTATCATAATATTAGACTAATTCATCATCAAAATCAACTAGTTTTTGTTTTTATTAGGGGGGAAAACGTTTTCATTGTCCCTTAAAGGGGAAAATAACATCAGTCACTACCAAAATGAGATCCTTCATTTCCCTAAGATCCTTCCTAAACTCTTAATAACAATTTTTTTAAAAAATCTCAGCCAAATAAGATTTATTGTTCATTACTTCTTGCAGATCTTAAAATTTTCATTTTTTGAACTTTTACAACACCAAACAACCAATATAACCTCAATGTACTCACATAACGCTTATTCAACCAAATACCAAGCACAAACAATATAACATATCAAATGAAAATATTTTACCAATATAAAAATACATTTTTGTTGATAAACCTTTGCAACATCTAAAACTATTCCTCACCTACATCAAATTTTTTTTCTATGTGCATCAAATTATGATATGGGTTTTGTACCTGAGATGATAGAGAGATGATCGCTTAAGAGATAACACCAAATCCAGGGATGTATAACTGTGGAGCTGTGAGAAACACTGAAGTTAAGGAGGCCATAAACGCTAATTCTAAACAATCTGTTCTGGAAATAGCATTAGTGAAACTCGATTTTCTTAAAATCGAGTTCACTTTTTAAAAATCCCAATATAACTCGATACTTTTAAAGATCGAGTTACAAACAAAAAAATTTCATAGAATATTTTTTCAAATTCGTGTGAAACTCGGTCATAAGAATATCGAGTTTTAGCTAGATTTTTTTAATTGGAAAAAGCCACAGCTGCTCGTCCAGTGTTGCAAAAACTTACTTAAAACTTGAAAACATTAAAATTGAGTTACATTCAAACTCGATTTTTTAAAAATCGAGTTTCAAAACAGGGATACGATGCTTAATAGATTGAATGCAGGGACATTGTGCTGGATATTTTAAAAATAAAGGGCAAAAGCCCATTTTCCCCGTCTTTTTTATACAAAAATGTTCCAATGCAGCACAAGACTTCTTACATTTTCAAAGCATGCTAAAGAAACTAGACCTTGAGGTTTAGACAATCATTGCTTGGTCTCTACTCTCTATTGGAATGCCCGTAACAAGTTCGATTTTGAAAAAATTCAGCTACAATAGAAAGCCATCCATGATGGAGCTACTTTTTTTTTTTTTTCTGGAAGAGTACCAACACTTCACAGTAACTCAAAAAAAAAAAAAAAAAAAAAAAAAAAAGACTTAGCAGAGTCGATTTTGTCAAGTGTGTATCTTTTACAGCAATGTCAGGTATTGTGTTTAGCTACTATTAATAGGGCTGTAAATGAACCAAACCGTTCATAAACAGCTCGAGCTTGTCTCGATAAAAAGCTTGTTCATGTTTATTTGTTTATAAACAAGTCAAGCCTAAACTTTAGTTTTAGGCTTATTTAATAAATGAGCCGAGCTGGAGTAAAAAATATTATTCATGAACAAGTTTGTGAACACCAATGCTCAATACAAAAATAACAAAACAAGTTGAGCCTAGACTTATTTATGAGTTTGGTAATAAAATTGATATAAGCTTGACAAGTAAACTCATATCTTTCTAAAACTTTAATTAATTATAAGTTGAGACCAGTCATCCAAACCAAATAGGCTAGATAATATACTTATGTTGGATCTCAAGCTCAAAAGCATGATATTGAGCTTGAGTTTGGGCTTGATATTGAGCTTGAACTTGGCTTGACTAATGAATCAAGCCAAGCCGAGCTCAAGTTTTTATACCTTATAACGAGTTTAAGCTTGAACATTATTTGTAGGCTTGTATCAAGTTCAAGTCAAGTTTGAACATTCTATTTTTGTTGTCGAGTCAAGCTTGAACATTAACTACTCAACAATGCTCAGCTCGTTTATAGCCCTAGCTGCTATGCTCTTTCATGAGCTGTTCACTTTTTCATCTGCTTATCTGTCACCAGATCAGTTTTTGTATACTTAGCTTTCTATCTTTTAACTCAAAAAAAAAACCTAAATTTTAGGATTTTTATATTGGCCTGAAAATTTTTAAATATATAGGAATTTAAAATTGAGTGCTTATACTTAGTTGACCAGATTCTTTAAACCTTTCTAAGACTTAATAAAGTGTGAGTGAGGGTGTTTTGTGACCCCCAAAAAAGAAAAAAGAAAAAAAGATTAAACCTTGGCAAGAAAATTCTAATATTAGTAGTATAAATAAAAATCTACTTTTTCTATTTTACATAATCATTTATCAAAAACACTTACATCAAATTATTTATTATACACTACATTTCAATAAAATATTATTTCTTTATCAATTTTTATTACTCTCCCAAATCATTTCTCCCTACCTCTATGTGTATGAGCAAAGAAGTAATAATGTAATCCCAAACTAAAAACTAAACGTTCAAATAGTAAAATTTGGGATTAAGGACTAAAAGCCAAAGCAATGCACATGACATTTTTGTCACCAGCACAAAAATGAGACACATATTATGTTTGCTAAGCATATATTCGTGTCCATGACATTGCCATGTCAAAACAAATATAATACAGCTTTGTTTTAAACAGAAGTTTCATATGATAACAATTCTTCAGCAGCTTTCCAATGACAACATAAAACACTGACCACAAAAGGGTCGTGTTTTATAATTTATATCATTTATGTCAAACCTGTAACCAAAATTATTCCTAAGCTTGAGGTTGAAATGCCTATCTAAATCCGTAGGGCAGGAGTAACATATTAGCAAACTTAACAACCAAATCATTCAACTAAGGAAAAAATGTTACAAACAAGAGAGTACATCAATTTATCAATGGCTTAACCGTTGAAACATAGGCAGAAAATAGTGATTCAATCACTTGTAATATTTTAAGTGTGTACATTATCCTTGCGCAAACCAGAAACAATCAAATTTATAACTTAATGCTTTTAAAAAGAGCTAAGAGAATTATGGCATTTCATAAATAAAAAAATAAAAAAAGAATAATGGCATTGAAAAATCATAGATTTGAGTAAAAAATTTGACTTTGACTTCTGCTGTATACAAAAGTAAAGAGTATTCAATCATACCAAGTTCTCTATATCACTAGCCCACTTATCAACAATCTCACTAAACCCAGCCATCTTATATCACACAAAATCATATATTTCTATAATTCCCTGATTTTCAGCAAACTCTAACTAATTCAAGCAGTTAAAACATATTTTATAAAAAAGCATAAGAGCAATCAACTATGGCTGCAAAGAATATAAAGCCTTCTATGTGATATAGGCCTTATTTATTGCTTACCACCAATAAATCAACTTTCTGCACGCAGAAATTAAGCCCCTTTTTTTTTTGGTGGGGACGAAAAGCAAAGCGATTAAGCTCATCAATTTTTTCATGAGGGCAATCAGATGCGATAAGATTATGTTGGCTAAGCATGTATGCAGCACCATGACATTGCTATCTCTGAGGCTGTGAACAATGTTATTGACACAAATATCAATTGGGCATAATAGCCATAATCTCCTTTAAAAAAAATTCTTAATAAATTAGTACCTCTGATATTCATGTCATAAAAAATAAGAGGGAAGAAAGAAACAACATAATAAGAGCTCGGATTCAAATTGCATATTTGATACCAAAATACTTGCCATTGAACTTCACAAAAATAGCCACCTTGCTAGAAACCTCAACAGACTAATCTTCGTATTCAGATGACACATTTACCCCATCAAGTAGAACCAAACTGTCTATAGAATTGGCTGCGTAACCAACCAATCTAATATTTGATTCCATTATAAGACTGTTCTGAAGTAGATTCTCAGGGTCAATTGATATCAGCCCCATGGCATTCTTAATTAGCAATTCACCATTGTCTGTGCAGCCATGGAAACGATGAACCCAATCGATTAGTACACATTTTCTGGTCCAAGACTCTGCCATGCCATACTCCTTCATCACCCATAAGTGGCACATAATGCCCCCAGTAGCTAGATAGTCAGAGATAATAATATAAGCCAGCGATCCCTTGAACACTGTAAGATATGATTGGTATACATCTAAGAAATCCAGAGGCAGCATTATCTTATGGAATCTCTCATCATTAATGTCGAAGGACAAAATGAAACAGCAGTGTTTATTAGTTACTATAGAGTGCAGTGCTCCGTTAAAAAATATATATGGTGAATGATCATAAAGACATCCAATGTTGGGGTCGGACAACTCCGCCGACACTACCTTCCTCCACGAATCCGTACTCAATGTGTAAACCTCAGCCTCAGTCAGTGGATCTGGCTCTTCAAGAAACCCTTGAAAACTCACTAGTCTAAGAATCGTGAAATCATTCTTTTGAGAATGATAAGCAAGTCCAAGGGTGGCACTATCAAAAGGGTCAGTCAAAAGAGCAGGTGCAAGCATCTTAAACTTTCTAATGCTTGGGTTCCACAAATATATTATATGATCACCATTGTTTTCGTTACACCTATCAAGGCAGAAGATACCGTTACAGAAGCAATTCATGGAGGCATCGTAAAAGGAAAAGGGGGTTTTAAACCTGGAAATCTCAGTCACTGTGCGGTCCCTATTGTAAACAAGTGTACGCAATTCTGCGTGAAAAGGATAGTCCTCTGTTTCAGATGTATATAGCAGATAACCATTGTGACTATTCTTATTGGATAATGATTTGGCTTCGTTGAGCTTGAAGTGTGCGGCAATGAAAATGGGGTTTGTGATTGTAGAGTACCATGATTTAGAAACGCACCTGAATCGGATTAAGGATTTCACTGGCAGCCGAGTCAGTATGTCGAATACGATGTCGTTGTCCAAAACACGCTCGGTCAACAATCTTCGCTTTTCCGTAGGTCGAGACATCGGTGGTACTTTTGGACCTTTGGTATATGGTTGCGGAGGAGCCAAGTTAATAGTATTTTCACCGTGTGTAGGGTTGTAAATGAGGGGAAGAGAAAAGAAGAGAGGAGAGAGAGAGGGAAAAGAAATGAAAAAGAAAATGAATATATTTAGTTTAGATATATGTTTTTTTTTTCCTAAATACCAGAGTGTTTGTTTTTTTCCTAAATAAAAATCAGAGTGTTTGTTTTGGTGATGGAGAAATTGAAATTTTAGAACTCATTAGCGGTGGCCCCCAAAAATTGCATTATTTTTACTTGTCTTTCTCCTCATTTCTACCTAATTTGGGCAGATGAAAAAAGTGGGTCTTGATTAGGGGTGTTCGCGGTGTGGTGCGGTGTGATTTTGAGCCATTTTTAGCATCGCACTTTGCAGTGCGGTTTAGCTAAAACCATAACTGCACCACATCTTATTTTTGCGGTCGCATGTTCGGTGCAGTATGGTGCGGTTTAGAGTTTAGCTAAAACCATAACTGCACCGCACCTCATTTTTGTGTTCACATGTGCGGTACTATGTATAAGATGTGGTTTGAAATCAGTATATTTTTCAAATTTTGGGCTTTTCCTACCTAGCCTAAGACTAATTTTTCTCCTTTTTTTGGGCCAAGTTTTAAATTATTGAGCTAATTTTTCTTTTGTTTGGGTTGACTTTTCTAGTCAACACATGCTAGGACTATCAAACTATTTTTTTATTATAGAAAACTAGGGTTATTAAACTATTAATAATATATTTAATATTAAAAATAAATAAATATATTAATATATAGAGAAGGTGCGGTGCGGTACGGTTTATGCGGTTTTTTTATTATAAAACCGCAAACCGCACTGCACCATGTATTCATCATTTCTATTACGTATTCATTCTCAATCCTTTTGGAGTTTTCTTTTGCTTGATTAAATTCTTGACCCATATATACTAAATTAATTATGACGGTTATTTAAGCAATTCTTCTTAAAAGATATTTTTTGACCAAAAAGTTTTTATTTTACTCAATGGCGTTCCACCAAGATTTAGAAATACAATAGTCTATGAAAGATAAACTAAAATGAAAATTTTCTATATTTTGGTAAACATTAAAATTCATTTAGCTACTCAATTCTATATTTAACAATAATATTTGTGTTACATAAAAATGACATTTATTTATATATGCTAAATGAGTTCATGTCAAGACAGGTAATTTTATCTTGACATGAATTATATGGTTTATAGTTTGTTACTCTTTGAAAGCTTAAGATTTAATTTGTTCCCAAAAAATAAATAAATTTGGTTGAATGATGGGAGAAGTAAATGGAGTCCAGACCAGCCACTCACTCTGTTTAAGCGCTGTTTCATTTAAGAGCCCAAAAAAAAAAAAAAAAAAAATATATATATATATATATATATAGGCTGTCATCTCAGGCATCTTAATTATCATTAGTTTACTTATTACCTTTTTCTCTCTCTTTCGAATCACCATCTCAGGCAGTTTAACGCATTTCCTTTCGAATCATCATCATCGATGATGTCTAAGCTCAGGAATTTGTCATCGGAGCGTCTCCCACACGACGTCGTGATCGACATCCTGACTCGGCTGCCAGTGAAATCCTTAATCAGATTCAGGTGCGTTTCTAAATCTTGGTACTCTACAATCACCGACCCCATTTTCATTACCAAACACTTGAACCTCAACAACAAAGCCAAATCATCATCATCCTATAACAATCATAATGGTTTTCTTCTATATACCGATCACAAACAACTGTATACGGCTGCTTGCAATGACGATCCCACATTGACATTGACATTGACATTGACGGAGGTTTGTAGGTTTCAAATCCCTTTTCCTGTAGATATGGTTGACTATTGTAATGGCATGTTCTTGATTTTTCGAAGTCGTGATACTTTAATATATTTATGGAACCCAAGCATTCAAAAGTTTAAGATGCTTATGCTTGCCGATGGTCGCAATGGCTTCAGTCTTGGACTTGCCTATCATTGTCAAAACAATGACTTCAAGATTCTCAAAATTGTTTGCAATAACAAAGGTCCGCGGTTTGAGGCCAAAGTTTACGCATTGAGTACGGATTTGTGGAGAAGGATTGAATTTTCGGTGGAGTCGATACCCAATCTTGGATCTATTTTAGATATACAATATGACCCCTTTTTATTTTTTAATGGAGCTCTACATTTTATGGCATATACTAGGGGCAAAAACAACACTAACAATTTCATTTTGTCCTTTGATGTCAATGATGAAATATTCCGATAGATAAGACTGCCAGAGAATTACTTAGATGGATTTATTTTTGCCTATCAGGCAGTTCACCAACTTGTGGTGTTCAAGGGATCATTGGCTCTAATTGTTTTTGGTCCTCCTGTATTTGATTATGAAGACGGCGATGTTTTAGATAAATGCGACATATGGGTGATGGGGCAGTATGGTGTGGTTGAGTCTTGGACAAAAAAAACTGTAGGACTCAAGCGGATTAAGAATTTCTTTGGCTGCACTGAAAGTGGTCAACTTCTAATTATAATGCGTCCGGGAAGGATGGTTTCGTATGACCCTGAAAGTCTATATGAGAACAATATTGGAATTCCAAGTCCTAATTGGATGGCCTACACAACTGATCTTATGGAAAGCCTGGTTTTACTTGATCACAAATAAATGTCATCCAAATGTGAAGATAAACCAATGAAGTAAATGATGCTCTATTTTATGTTTTATTTTGCTTTTCCTATTTGTAATATTAAATCAATGAAGCCATCGTTATGTTCTTTTTTTCTTCTATTGTAGTACACATGAAAGTAATGTAGTAATCCTAGTAGATTTTTGTGGTCATTCTAACACATGGCAATGTCACAGTGAAAATTATATGTTTTTAGCTCAGATAACCTTGTTTCACTTGTCCTATCATAATGAATATTGGATTGGTTATCAAGTTTATAATTGAAATTGGTTTTACTTGTAAATTGTTGGTACTTGGTGGTACCCTTGATTTTGATTTTTGTCGACTCAACTTGTTGGATATCATGCTTTGATTTCTAGGCAACAAAATAATATTTTCTATAAACTATGAATTTGTTGTGCGAGCTTAATTGATTGTCCCCAGTCCCCTTCCCTATTTTGTTTCCTTTTTTATTGATTTATCTATCAATTTATAATTCCATTCTCTTTTTAAGATGGCAAGCATCTATAGATTTATATGAATAGAAGAATAAACTTTTGGAATTTGATCTCGAGTTTAATTATTAAAGTTTTTGATAATGAATCGATTGCATAAGCCTGGTTTATAGACTTGTTTTGGACGTCAGGGAAAATCATCAAGATTTTGGCTGGCTCCTTTTCTTTTTGAATCGATTTTCCTTCTTTTTGTTGTCCTACCACTAATGTTTTTTTTTTTCAACATCTATGTATGCTTAAAAACGTTGTTTGTTAAGCTGCAGATTGCACATCAACCTAGTATATATGCCCTAGACACTCTAGGTGTATTGGTTCCAACTATCTTTGACATAGAGACAAGACTGATACTAGCTCTTGCAGATACAATACTCATGCAAATTATTTCTCTAGTTTTTTTTATCTATTTTTATTTTTTTAATTTATGAGATTTCTTTATAATTTGTATAGTACACGTGAATCTACACACTTGTATACACACAGTAAATCATGCATGCTTTTTAAGCATAAGGTTTGCTAATCTTGCTTGAAAGTTGGCTGTTGTAAATAGACAAAAAAAAGCTATTGATATCTCCATCTACTACTACTACTATTAAGAGAAGCATAAGCTGACCAACCTTGAGTCAATTCAGTCACAACAAGGCAACTACTTTCAGTCTAGGTTGGGTTGGGTGAGGGCTAAAAATTTCACACATTGAGTTGTGCCGGTTAGGGATGAGACTTACATGCTCTTGTTTACCTCCAACAAGCTCAGGTTGCCCAAGTTGCAGCCTCTAAAATTGAGCTTGGATTCTTGAGATATTATGAAGTATATGTATGTGTGTGTACTGATCAATAAAAATAGTATATATGTGCGTGTAAACCAGCCCAGGTTGCTCAAGTTGCAGCCTCTATTTTCAGTTTACATCTCAAAATTTCATCAGTCTATCTATTACATATATTAAACAGAGTGTAGAGCCCAGGAAAAGTGTTTTGGTTCAATGGAATTTTGGTGAGCCAAAATGGTGCAAATTGCCTAATTGGTTTTGTGAGAAAAAAATAGCCCAGGAGAAGGGCTGCACCAATATGATGAGAGACTTGCAGTGTTCAAGGAATTGCTGGCTTCATTTGGCTTCAATGATTTGTGGAGAAGGATTGAATTTTCGGTGGAGTCGATACCCAATCTTGGATCTATTTTAGATATACAATATGACCCCTTTTTATTTTTTAATGGAGCTCTACATTTTATGGCATATACTAGGGGCAAAAACAACACTAACAATTTCATTTTGTCCTTTGATGTCAATGATGAAATATTCCGAGAGATAAGACTGCCAGAGTATTACTTAGATGGATTTATTTTTGTCGATCGGGCAGTTCACCGACTTGTGGTGTTCAAGGGATCATTGGCTCTAATTGTTTTTGGTCTTCCTGATAGTCCTGTATATGAAGATGGCGAATTTTTAGATAAATGCGACATATGGGTGATGGGGCAGTATGGTGTGGTTGAGTCTTGGACAAAAAAAACTGTAGGACTCAGGCGGATTAAGAATTTCTTTGGCTGCACTGAAAGTGGTCAACTTCTATTTATAATGCGTCCGGGATGGATGGTTTTGTATGACCCTGAAATTGAAAGTCTATATGAGAACAATATTGGAATTCCAAGTCCTAACTGGATGGCCTACACAACTGATCTTATGGAAAGCCTGGTTTTACTTGATCACAAATAAATGTCATCCAAATGTGAAGATAAACCAATGAAGTAAATGATGCTCTCTTTTATGTTTTATTTTGCTTTTCCTTTTTGTAATATTAAATCAATGAAGCCATCATTATGTTCTTTTTTTCTTCTATTGTAGTACACATGAAAGTAATGTAGTAATCCTAGTAGGTTTTTGTGGTCATTCTAACACATGGAAATGTCACAGTGAAAATTATATGTTTTTAGCCCAGATAACCTTGTTTCACTTGTCCTATCATAATGAATATTGGATTGGTTATCAAGTTTATAATTGAAATTGGTTTTACTTGTAAATTGTTGGTACTTGGTGGTACCCTTGATTTTGATTTTTGTCAACTCACCTTGTTGGATGTCATGCTTTAATTTCTAGGCAACAAAATAATATTTTCTATAAACTATGAATTTGTTGTGCGAGCTTAATTGATTGTCCCCAGCCCTGTTCCGTATTTTGTTTCCTTTCTTATTGATTTATCTATCAATTTATAATTCCATTCTCTTTTTAAGATGGCAAGCATCTGTAGATTTATATGAATAGAAGAATAAACTTTTGGAATTAGGTCTCAAGTTTAATTATTAAAGTTTTTAATAATGAATCGATTGCATTAGCCTGGTTTATAGACTTGTTTTGGACGTCAGGGAAAATCATCAAGATTTTGGCTGGCTCCTTTTCTTTTTGAATCGATTTTCCTTCTTTTTGTTGTCCTACCACTAAATGTTTTTTTTTTCAACATCTATGTATGCTTAAAAACGTTGTTTGTTAAGCTGCAGATTGCACATCAACCTATCATATATGCCTAGACACTCTAGGTGTATTGGTTCCAACTATCTTTGACATAGAGACAAGACTGATACTAGCTCTTGCAGATACAATACTCATGCAAATTATTTCTCTAGTTTTTTTTATCTATTTTTATTTTTTTAATTTATGAGATTTCTTTATAATTTGTATAGTACACGTGAATCTACACACTTGTATACACATAGTAAATCATGCATGCTTTTTAAGCATAAGGTATGCTAATCTTGCTTGAAAGTTGGCTGTTGTAAATAGACAGAAAAAAGCTATTGATATCTCCAACTACTACTACTATTAAGAGAAGCATAACTTGAGCCACCTTGAGTCAATTCGGTCACAACAAGGCAACTAATTTCAGCTTAGGTTGGGTTGGGTGAGGGCTAAAAATTTCACACATTAAGCTGTGCTGATTAGGGATGAGACTTACATGCTCTTGTTTACCTCCAACAAGCTCAGGTTGCCCAAGTTGCAGCCTCTAAAATTGAGCTTGGCATCTTGAGATATTATGAAGTATATGTATGTGTGTGTACTGATCAATAAAAATAGTATATATGTGCGTGTAAACCAGCCCAGGTTGCTCAAGTTGCAGCCTCTATTTTCAGTTTACATCTCAAAATTTCATCAGTCTATCTATTACATATATTAAACAGAGTGTAGAGCCCAGGAAAAGTGTTTTGGTTCAATGGAATTTTGGTGAGCCAAAATGGTGCAAATTGCCTAATTGGTTTTGTGAGAAAAAAATAGCCCAGGAGAAGGGCTGCACCAATATGATGAGAGACTTGCAGTGTTCAAGGAATTGCTGGCTTCATTTGGCTTCAATGATTTGATAAAGTTGATTCATTGGTCCTAAGCAATAAGTCAAATTAATATTTTAAATAGCAGGCTTTTAATTTTTGCTCACACATTTAATTGCCTATGCATTTTTTTATTGACAGAGACAATTTATATGCTTGAATCCTCTTTAATTGTGCATACAGCAGAAGTGCAAGTCAAATTTTCTCCAGAACACTATGATTTCTCAACGCATGTATGCATACATTTTCATGTTTTTGACATTATTAGGTCTATTAATTAAAGAAAGTAGATGCTTTGTTTAATTTTCTCACTATCCAATGATGGTTGATGGTTTGTGGCTTTGTGCAGAGAAAATGTGCAGCAATTCTAATATCTATTTAGAACTTATTAGTCATTTGTTAAGCAGTTCTAATTTTTGATCCATTAGCACATATGAAATTTGCAAACGCAAGTGATTGAGTCAATTTCTGGCTCAGTTTCAATGGTTAAGATACTGATGCATTGTCTCGTTTGTAACATTCTTGCCGGATTGAAGGATTTAGTATTTTAGTTTGCTTAATTTGTTTTTGGTGGGTTAAGAATTACATAGACCTTTTTCACCTCAAGCATGGCTGCTTATATGCCTATCAAAAAAAGAAAAAAGAAAAAGACACAGGCTGCTTATGCTAACTAATGAACCTCTTGTGGTGGTAATCTTTTTGGTGTCATTTGAAAGCTGCTGAAGAATTGTCCTTTTTTGCAAGTTATATTATGTTGTCCTTTACTACAATTGTTGAAATTAAAGTGTGGAAAATGCTATAAGTGCCACCAATTTTACTAATAAAAAGTTTGCAAACCAAGGTAGCAATTAATGTGATTGCAACCCCATCAACATCATGATAATTAAATTTCCTAACTGCTATTATTATTATTTTTTTTTTAAGTTTTAAAAATTGACACATTTGTATCATTACTCTTATAGTATTGCTGTGAAATTGAAGACTAAATTTATCCAACTAGAAGGGAGAGGGCTCCTTAGGAGCTTATGGCTGGTGCTAATTTGCATCTAGCAGGTTTTGAATATATTTTTCTTACCTATCAAAAAAAAAAAAAAAAAAAAACTAGAAGGGAGAGGGTTCCTTAGGAGCTTATGGCTAATATTTATTCAACTTATGACCTTTGTTGATTCATTGGTCCTAGCTTGATAGCATTTGGGTTTAGAAATTAGTAAAAACTAGAAATTTGATTATTTGCGAACTTTTGAATGTATCATTGATATTCATCTTTTCCAATCAGTCATGACAGGTCTAAGCAGTGCTTTTCTTGAGCTACCTGCAGTCGCAGCACAAGGCCCTATTATGTGACAATTATTGTTGCAACATCCTCTGATACTTACTAATAGTCTAATATGCAGTTCCTGAATTACTCAATAATGCAACAGTATGCAAGACAAGCACTTGTACTACCTGTACTTGTATCATGGTTTTCTTAAAGGTGGTGTCATTTGCTTAACTCTTCTCTGCCATTCTCTCCCTCATAATGACCCTATGAAGTCCATATTCAACCATCTAAGTTTGTGTGCCAAATATAAGCTTTGATAAATAGATGTGGAAACCAATCGTTACCATAAAGAACATGGATGCATAGTCTATATTGTAGGTTTTCCTTGGTCAGTTTTTGTATTATAGACATTGGTGTTCTTTTTCAAGTAATATGTGCACAGGTTCAATGCTGCACCTTTTCCAATGCAAAATAAAAGGTATATGTTCTACATGAGTGTTGGAATTGTATTGTTTGTGTTTGTGTTTGTGTTTTTTTTTTTTTTTTTTTTTTTTTTTTTTTTTTTTGAGAATTCTAAATTTTTTTAAATCACACGAGGAGAGAAGAGAAGGTCTTAAAAAAATTTACAATGGTATATATCCAAAAAGGTATAACTTTTTGATACACAATACAAGCTTGAATTCAACTATTTGTTGACTCAGTTTCATTTCTCATTTACTTTATTAAATTTCGTCTACAGGGGCTGTGACATCTTGGTAGTTTTGTCTTGAATCATCAGTCTCCTTACTCTTGCAATAAGTGCTGCGGCATTTTCATTCTATAGAGACTACATTGCAGTATTGCACAAAGAGCTAGGAGGTGTATCATGCTAGCCTTTTGTACCTCCCTGTATTTATGTATGAGTTCCCATTTCACCGTTTCCTTGATAACCAATTATGTATCAAACAAACAAGACAACTTAATTTAGCCTTCATTTTTTTCGGAAACTCTAGTTAAAGACAATGAAAATATTAAGTGTAGGGTCCGGATTTGAGCACTTCTACTGTTGAGAGAGTGGACTCAAGCCCAGTTACCCCGTTACAATGAATTTGTAGAGAATGGGTTGAAGAACTAGGCTCCAACAAGCGGGCAACGTCCAATGTAGTGTTCGTTGAAGGCCAGTCGGTCAAGGCTTTACTCCTAAATCTGTCCTGAGCACTGGTCCGAGGAGCTTGGTAATGGCCTAGCTCTTAGGGGCTCCTCCGGGGAAAAATCCCCCCTCTGATCTCTTTCTTCTTCCTATATATAGTCCTTTCTCTCACAACCTCTTTCCTCCACTTGTTGATCATTCACGCCCCTCTCCTTTGATTGCCTGTCCCATCAGCCACTTTACCAAACTCCTGTGAGTCGCAGCAACCAAGGCAGCCCTGGCCAGAGGTCGCATCTTCATTAATGCGGATGTGGAGTTAGGTGGGTGCATTTAGTGTGGAGGTGACAGCTTATCCTGGACGTGTTCCCCAGCCATGTTGCTATGGCTGACGTGTCAATCTCGGTTTGTCGAGGGTAGGATCGTCCTCGGCAGGATTCTTGGCCGTTCAGGTCTTCACGCTCCTCCCCTGGGCTCTACTTCCTCCTCGGCATCGGCCCTGGGCCGAATACAAGTTGGGCCAGGGTCACCAGATTATTTAGGCCCCACAATAGCCCCTCAAAATACTGCTGTCCGACTCCTCGGACTGGGAGAAGGATTTTGATGTCCTCGGGCCTTAGTCACGACTCGCCCAATCAGTGGCCTACGTCAGTGTCGGGGTCTTTTCGCCTGCCCAGTGCACATTTCTAGCGCCTCGATATACGGTGCGCACCCGCATTAAATGCCCGCATTAAATTCTGGCGGTTCCATACTCCCCACGTTCAACGGTGTGATGCTAATCGGTCGGTGGGGATTTCCTGCCTTTATGGGCGGGAAACTCCGCCTGGTTATCCTTAATTGAGGATATAAATACTTGTCTGAACCGATTTGCCTCCTCATCTGTGCACTCGAGGACCCTGGTGCACATACTTTGAATCCGGTCAAATCTCCACATCGACGAGCGCTTCTTTCCAGCATAAAAAGCCTGTCCGAGGAGATTTTCCTCATTCCTGTAAGTCTTCTTCTCTCTATAGCACAAATTCTTCTCTGCTTCCTTTCTTCCCTTCGTTCTTTCTCGAATCCCTTAGTCGTTGTTGGGGATGGGTAAATTTAAGAAGCTAGTCGAGTTTGAGGAGGCGATGGAGAAATTCATCGCTGATCACGGGATACCCCGCAATGTAGGCTTGAGGTACTGCGAGGAAGGCGATTGGTATGTTAGAAGGAACGAGGGCAAAGTTGTGATCCCCATAATAGCCTTCTTAGAGGGAGGCATGAGAATCCCAATGAGGCCGGTGAATAGCGACTACCTTAGACATTTCCGGTTAGCTCCCACCCAGTGCGCTATCAATATGTTTAGGATACTAGGGTGCGTAGACACCCTGAATGAGAAGTTGGGGTTGGGGTTAACCCACCGTGATGTAAACTGGTGCTATAACCTCCAACACCTGAAGGGTAAGACGTACTATATGAAGATGAGGGATGATAGGGTCCGTCTAATCCAGTGTCTCCCCGATTCTAACAAGGGGCTGAACCTTGATTTTCTCATCGTGTCAAGGGAATGGCACGATGGTCTCCATTGTCCGACAACAGAGGGAGAGCCAGGTAGGGCACTTGGAGTAGAAGAGGGTCTAGCCCCCTGTTTTCTTCTTCCTTCTTTTCTTTTGTGAATCTGCTTTGTTTGGCTGATGACAGGAGTTTGTTTTTCTTTCCGCAGATCCAAAAGCCTTCGCGCGCCATTTTAGCCTGGTCAACAAGGAGGATCTGCAATTCGTGCTTAGGTCGGTGGCTTTCGTGAACGAGGGTGACAATCAAGTCAGGGCTGCTCACAAGATCCTTGGGTGCGATTCGGCCCAGAAGGTGTTTCCGGTCCCGAAGCACGTGATCAGGGCTCGTGACCCTCGGCATAGACAAATCACTGTGGTGGAGCACGGATTTTCGTCTTCTGAGGGATCATCCGTTCCGGAGGGCATCCCATTGGCTGGTTCTTTCTCGTCCTATCAAGCTGCGGAGGCCGAGGGAGAGGGTTCGAAAAAAGAGGGAGAAGTAGTGGATCTAGGCTCGTCCGAGGACGAATTTGCTGCATTCGAACAAGGCTATCTGTCCGAGGATCCATCCGGTGACTTGGGGGATCCCCAACTGTCTGAAGCTGATCTTCTGCCTCCGAGGGCTGATATTTAGGCCGAAATGGGTTTCAGGAGACAACCCCAAACCAACCTACTTAATCTGCTTGAGGGCAGGACGGGGAAAACCACGCCGAGGGAGTCACAACCCAAGCCTCCTTCATCTAGGCCCAAGCTTCCTCCAGCCCCACCTAAGCCTTTACCTACGCAGACCAGGTCATCCACCGTTCCGCTCGTCTCGGATCCTCGGCTCGAGTCCTCTGATTCGAAGAGGAAGAGGTCTTCTAAGGACAAAGAACCAGTGGATGGGGAAAAGCCTCGTTCCTCCCAAGAAGAGGATGAGGCCCACCGACCCTCTAAGCAGCTGAGGATTGGTGGTCAGGACAAAGGGAAAGAGGTTGTCCAGGCGTCCAAGCCCCAGGCCTGGCTACCCGCTCCTATGCTTCACGGGGAGCCTCTGATGGACGATGCCACTCTTAGGGACTTCCGAGGGGGCGAAGGGGCTCACGTGGCCAATGCCCTGGAGAGGTCCCTCCTCCTTCCCGTCGACATGGCTGAGTTAGGGAGCATGAGGAGGTAGGAAGTGGCCCGCAACCTGAAGCGGTACCTGGGCATGGTAAGCCTTCTGACACTTGTTCTTTCGTTTCGATTTCATTGCTTAGTACTTAACATACAGTGCTTTGGTTTTGGTTTGCAGGCTATCCAGGAAGCCTTTAGGCTGGATGAAGAGGCCGACAACCAGGGTAAGGCTCTGGATAAAGAGCGTCATAAGTACTTGACCGCCGCGAGTACTCTCAAGAAATCTGAGGCGGATCTCAAGAAGGCGCTGGAGAGTTTGGAGGAGATGACGAAGGCTAGAGACAAGGCTGCATCCGACCTGGCCGGCGCTATAAGGCACGCCGAGGACCAGACAGGGCACTTGCGGGATGTCGAGGGTCAACTGCAGGTTGCCCAAGGGGGTATTGCTGACCTGAAAAAGGAGCTGGCCGAGGCCGTGGTGGCAAGAGGCATTGCTGAGTACACCAGGGACGAGGCCGTGAGGGTTAAAGACAAAGTCGTGTTTGCGAGAGAAAATGCCGAGCGCTCCGTAGAGGAAGCGGAATAAGAGGCCTTTGTTGAGGGGATGGCCAAGGCTGAGGCTGCCCTTAAGGCTCAAATCCCTGAAGTGTGCAGGCGTTTCTACTCCGAGACATGGGAAGAGGCCCTCAACCAGGCGGGGGTCGAGGCCTCGTCTGACTTTAGGAGGGCCGAGAGGGTGTATTACCCTTCTGCTATCCGAGAGGTTGCCTCCGTTGCTCCCGAGGCTGGCTCCGCCTTACAAGCGACAAATGAGGGCCAGACCAATGCCGCCAAGGATTCTACTCCAGCTAATAAGCCTGTTGAGGGGGCTGAGCCCCATGGAGCATTGGAGGGGGCAGGAGCTGGTAGTCAAGAGGTGCCCCAGGATGTGGTGAAGCCTCCTGCTGACTCCCAAGCCACACTCGCCGCCCCCCAGATTCCTTCTGCTGAGGAAGGGTCCTCAGAAGTAGCCCCTCCGAGCCAGAGTCTCGAGGTACCCGTAGAAGCCCTCCAGCAGACTCCTCAGGACAAGCTGTCTACCGAGTTGGGGGAGTAGGCCACCTTGTCGGGTCATCCCATTCTGATGGCCTGGGCCACTCTGATTTTGCTGTTGTTTGTTTGTTTTTGTTTTTTTTTTTTTACTTCGCCTTTTGTTTTGGCGACATTGTAACAAGACTATGTATTTTCCCTTTATAATATATTCAGTTGCTTGTTTTTAGTTCCTCGGATGATGTTTCCTTTTATTTGTTATACTTTGATGTTTCGCACAATACCTTGGTTGTGTCTACCACTTTTGTTCCTTTGTAAGTAGTTGGTTTCCCATAGGTTTGAGTCCTGGGACCATGCAAGACCTAGGTTCGGTCCAGTACCCAGGTACTCCTTGCTGTGGTTAGTTTCCCTAGAGGCTTGAGTTCGAGGACCATGCAAGGCCTTGGTTCAGTCTAACGCTTGTTTTCTTCTGCAAGTAGCTAGTTTCCCCATAGGTTTGAGTCCTTGGACCATGCAAGACCTTGGTTCTGTCTAGTACCTAGGTACTCCTTGCTGTGGTTAGTTTCCCCAGAGGCTTGAGTCCGAGGACCATGCAAGGCCTTAGTTCAGTCTAACACTTGTTTTCTTCTGCAAGTAGCTAGTTTCCCCATAGGTTTGAGTCCTTAGACTATGCAAGACCTAGGTTCAGTCTAGTACCATGCAAGACCTAGGTTCAGTCTAGTACCCAGGTACTCCTTGCTGTGGTTAGTTTCCCCAGAGGCTTAAGTTCGAGGACCATGCAAGGCCTTGGTTTAGTCTAACGCTTGTTTTCTTCTGTAAGTAGCTAGTTTCCCCATAGGTTTGAGTCCTTGGACCATGCAAGACCTAGGTTCAGTCTAGTACCCAGGTACTCCTTGCTGTGGTTAGTTTTCCCAGAGGCTTGAGTCCGAGGACCATGCAAGGCCTTGGTTCAGTCTAACGCTTGTTTTCTTCTGTAAGTAGCTAGTTTCCCCATAGGTTTGAGTCCTTGGACCATGCAAGACCTAGGTTCAGTCTAGTACCCAGGTACTCCTTGCTGTGGTTAGTTTCCCCAGAGGCTTGAGTCCGAGGACCATGCAAGGCCTTGGTTCAGTCTAACGCTTGTTTTCTTCTGTAAGTAGCTAGTTTCCCCATAGGTTTGAGTCCTTGGACCATGCAAGACCTAGGTTCAGTCTAGTACCCAGGTGTTCTTCTGAAAGTAACTAATTTCGCCGCAGGTTTGGGTCCGAGGACCGCGGGAGACCCTGGCTCAGTCTAGTACCCAGGTGTTCTTCTGAAAGTAACTAGTTTCGCCGCAGGTTTGGGTCCGAGGACCACGGGAGACCCTGGCTCAGTCTAGTACCCAGGTGTTCTTCTGTAAGTAACTAGTTTCGCCGCAGGTTTGGGTCCGAGGACCGCGGGAGACCTTGGCTCAGTCTAGTACCCAGGTGTTCTTCTGTAAGTAACTAGTTTCGCCGCAGGTTTGGGTCCGAGGACCGCGGGAGACCCTGGCTCAGTCTAGTACCCAGGTGTTCTTCTGTAAGTAACTAGTTTCGCCGCAGGTTTGGGTCCGAGGACCGCGGGAGACCCTGGCTCAGTCTAGTACCCAGGTATTCCTTGCTTGGAGTGAAGGGATTTGCCTTCATCGTCGGGGGGTTTGTTTTTTGCGTGGTGGCAGCCTCGGCCTTGCTTCACCTAGGATACGTCGGACTGGACTCTTGACACCGGGCTGCCCCGGGCAAGGGTGGCTTAGGTTTCTGTCCTTACGCGTGGCAGCAGCCCCTTCTTCGCTCCAACCTTCCGCCTTCTTCGATTACGAGGCGTCCCCTGACTGTTCGTGTTCTGCGCTTGACGCTTCGGTGCGCGAGGCGCGCCCTCATTAATATCCTCGTGGATTAATGCAGATCCAGTGGCTGTAGGCCTCCTTGGAATTTGGCCAGGATTAATGTCATTGATGACTCTTCCTTCGAGTTCTGGTTTGACCAATTTCCACCAGCCTTCGCCCTCTATAAAAGGCACTCTGGGGGAATCGTCCTTCCACACTTCACGAATCCTCCAGTCAAACAGGAAACATGATTTTCCCACCCCCTAAGCCCCTTTAATGACCTCGCTAGGATTGTGGTCAGAGCTTGGCAGAATGGGACGGCCCTGGATGATGGCAGAGGCAAGCAAGCTGAGGGTCCTCCTCCCTCGATTGAGAACAGCTGCAGTTGTGGTCCGAGTCAGACTTCCGACGCGGCGAGGTTTGGGCGTCATGTTGGTGGTATCGTGCCTGGCAATCGGGAGGGAGGTCCATGAAGCTCATAACGTCTTCCTCCGGTGCGTGTCCATGCCTTCCCTTCAGGCCGGTGGTGTCTCGTTCCCAGCTTATCTGCCGGTGGAGGCTTGCAAGATTACATCATGCTTGGTGCTCGAGTGTTGCCGTCTCCAATGTTCAAGCATTGTAAGGCTGGAGGAGCATCAAGGGAACATCATGGGGCGGGGCCATCTGACGCCTTTGCATCTGCTCCTCTCTTCTCGCCGGTGCCATCCATACCGGCCCGGGGGTTGTTGGTAGCTTTGAAGCAAACCTGCCTCAGGCCCTTTTCTTTTAGGGTTAGCTTTAGGACAAGTCCGTCTGGGCCTCTATTTGTATAGTTTCTTTAAAACAAACCTGTCTGAGCCTCTGTTTGTATCTTGTATTTCCTTTTCATGTAATAAAAACGTTGTAATATTTGTTCTCTTTTCACTGTCTTTGAACCTTTTACTTTTCTGCAATCATTTTTTTTTTTGAACGTGCCATTGTTAACCTTCCGCAAACTAGCCATCTAGGAACGACTATCCGTTGCGCCTGCTGGTACACAAGTTCTTCCCACAGACGCTACCAATTGTAGGGTCCGAGTTTGAGCACTTCTACTGTTGAGAGAGTGGACTCAAGCCCAGTTAACCCATTACAATGAATTTGTAGAGAGTGAGTTGAAGAACTAGGCCCTAACAAGCGGACAACGTCTAGTGTAGTGTTCATTGAAGGCCAGTCGGCCAAGGCTTTCTTCCTAAATCTGTCCTCGGCACCGGTCCGATGAGCTCGGTAATGGCCTTGCTTTTGGGGGCTCCTTCCGAGGAAAAATCTCTCCTTCTGATCTCTTTCTTCTTCCTATATATAGTCCTTTTTCTCACAACCTCTTTCCTCCCCTTGTTGATCATCCACGTCCCTCTCCTCTGCCTGCCTGTCCCATCAGCCACTTTATCAGACTCCTGTGAGTCGTAGCAACCAAGGCAGCCCTGGCCAGAGGTCGCATCTTCATTAATGCGGCTGTGGAGTTAGGTGGGTGCATTTAGTGTGGAGATGACAGCTTCTCCTGGACGTGTTCCCCAGCCATGCTGCTATGGCTAACGTGTCGGTCTCGGGTTGCCGAGGGCAGGATCGTCCTCGGCAGGATTCCTGGCCGTTCAGACCTTCACACTCCTTCCTCGGGCTCTACTTCCTCCTCGGCATCAGCCCTGGGCCGAATACAAGTTGGGCCGGGGTCACCAGATTATTTAGGCCCCACATTAAGGTTATGTTTGTTAACAGTTTTTAATTTCTATTTTCAAATATTTGTTTTTGAGAATATAAAAAAAAATAAAAAATAAAAATAAAAATCTAGTATTTTTTAAATCATAAACATGTTTGGTTAGTTGAAATTAAAAAAAAAAAAAAAATAGTTTATTGAAAAACAAAACTCCAAAATATGTTGTTATTCGGGCTTGAACTCCATCGCTAACTCATTAAATGAGATGGATTCATTAACTTAAATGTGTATTTTCATTAATTTTTGAAAAATAGAAATTAAAAACAGTCTTTTGCATGTTTTCTGTTTTTTTCACAAATTGAGTTTTGAGAACAGTTTTTGTTTTCTGTCCATTTTGAGTTGTCAAACAAGTTTTTTAATCTCAAAAATATAAAAAAAAATTTGGAAACAGAAAATAAGGGGAAAAAAACAATTACCAAACATACCCTAAAATTTGAGCTAACTATTTTTTTTATTGAAATAAAATGTGAAAACCAAGTGTTTGATGTTGATTTGTGTGGTACAATCTTCAACCTTTTTCTTTTCTTTTCTCTCCAAAGTTAGAGGATGCAAGCATTGATTGAAAATAATAAGGATTTTTTTTTAATTGAAAAATAATGAGGATATTGGTTTAAGACTCAACCAAAAAAAGATAAAAATAAAAGGGGAGATTAGAGAGAATGCAATAGACTCCCGAACTAGGGATGGCAAAAATGTCATGGATTGCTTGACTTGCTGGGCCTTGTTTGGGTTTCTTCCACTTTGAACTTTGAAGACACTTACCTATCTCTTTCTGAACACACTCACTCATAAGTCAAGCAATTCTCATTTTCCTTTCCATAAAAAATAAAAATAAGCAAAAAACAAAAACAAAAGTCACCTTATACTTTCACTCTTTCCTTGCATAGTTCTCAGAACCGGACCGGACCGGGAGGTCGGACCGTGAAAACCGTGAACCGTGATGAAAATCGGTTTTTTAAGCATAAAGAACCGGGCATATGTGGCAATTCCGTGAACTTCTAAAACCGGGGTTGGACCGTACGAACCGGTCAAGAACCGTGCGGTCCAACCCCTTACCAATTTTTTTTTTTATAAAAACAACTTAACACAATTTTATTCTACTTAATTAAATTATCCATCTCTTACAAGGAATAAAAAAAATTGTAATTAAAATCCTTCAAAGATATTCAACTTTACTTCAAAAAATTTAATGTTTTCATGGTTATTATTTTATTTTATTATTAAATATATACTTGAAAATCATTAAATTTCCCCCACATATATAGATATATTAGTCAATTTTGCTAGTTTTATAAATTTAATATCTATATTTAGGCTTTAATTAATTATTAAATTAATTATGACGTCATCACGGTTCGACCCCGGTTCAACCTCGGTTCGACCTCAAAAACCTTGAACCTCTCCCTTTTACGGTTCAATGAACGGTCCAAGTCTGAAAACCTTGTTTCCTTGTTGACCTCTAGAATGTGTGTGCAACATGCCCATGACTCGACTCCTACTCCATCTTATTGCCATCCTTGCCCATCTGATGAAATATCATATCATATCTCTGTCTACATTTGCCATTGAAAAGTCCCAAACACCCCATTTGGAAAAATGACTATAAAAAACAGTGTAATTAAAAAAGCAAGTCATCATAGTGATTTATCTCTTGAGCATTGTATGATGGTGAAGTGGGTCGAGTCCACCAAACTAATTGGTCCATAACTTGAATAGCCCAATGACAATTCGGTGAGTCCCATTAATCAGACAAACAATCCTTTTAAGCCTAGTGTTATTGAAGAGCCCAAACATATAGGTTTGTTGGTTCTAGCATTCAGATATTGGGCTCTCATCTTAGGTAGCTAAGCTAAAAGCTTGCATGTCAGCTCATCCAAAAGTTTTCGTTTATTTTATCGTAAGAATTTATTTTTTTTATTTTACATCCTCACTTTTTAAAACATCTTATATTAAATTATTTATTTTATACTACATTTTACTAAAATATCAATTTTAATTGTTTTTCTTTCTTCACTCACAACCTCTAACAAAAAAAAAAACACACACACACACGCGCGCCCGCACGCACACACCAACAACTACCATCCACCCTCTTCCTTCATTCTTGGGATAGGTAAAATGAATAAAAAACTAAACTAAATGCAAAATGAGTAGTGGCAATGTAAATTTACATGGTTTAGAGCATTCGCATCAACTTGTGCACAAAATTATTGTTTATTTTAGCATATGAACTTATTTTTTTAATTTATTTTACATACTTACTTTTCAAAATTCCCTATATCAAATTATCTATTTTATACTATATTTCATTAAAATATCAAAATTTCTTTATTTTTTAATTGTTTTTTTTCTTTACACACAACAACTGCCGTCAATTCTCTTCTTTTATTCTCAAGATACGTAAAGAAAGAATAGTTTCAACATAAATTTACATGGTTATTGTAAATAAATTTACATGGTTATTGTAGCAAACTTGTAAATTAATACAATTATACATTAGGATTGATGTGGGTTATTTTTGGATAAAACTGTGTAAATTTTTCACATGTTTCTATTATACACCCACTAACATGAGTGCTCAAAGCAAACTTGTAAATAATTATATACTGACTTGTGTGGATCAATTTTAGTCTAATAGTTTTTAGGCTCTACTTGCTAGAGGCATCTACTAGTTGTTTGCATTCTTAGTCCTGCCAAATAGTTTTACTAGACAAAGTTAAATGTTCAATGTACAACAAGAGATCCAAAGTTCAAAACTCTTAACTATCGAAGACAGTAGCACCGCTCCTTTTTGTTTGGTAGAACTGTTTGGGAAACATTTCTCTGATGTGTGGAATACAGTGTGAGCATGCCTGATGTGGTTCATGTGGAAGGAATGAAACAGTCGCACATTCAAGGATGTTGTGAGATCTATTGATTAGTTGAAGTCCTTACAAATTTGGACTTTGTTTGATTGATTCGGACTTGAGGATTTACGCATTGCACTTCGATTTTTTTAATTTCACTTCTATTAGATTTTCTAGTTGATTGCTTGTAATCTTTATTACTTATATATATATATATATATATATATATATATATATATATATATATAAAGTAAGTTGTTAATGCAACATTGTAATTAATTCTTACTTCTTAAAAAGGCATTGGGATGAAATATAACACCATAAAGTAAAAAACTTTTGATCATTCTGAAGTAAAAAAATTTAGATTGTTTCTTATCTACACGTGTATAAAATTGAGTGTATACCTTTAAAAAAAAAAAATTTAAATCTTGAAATACAATTTGATGTTCCTAAAAAAAAAATAAAAAAAATAAAATTGATGAGACCAATTTCAACCATATCTATTTATTTATCTAAAAGTAAAAAGGACAAGACCTGTTGCACATTTCAGCCTACACAGTACACACCTACTTCTACATGTTGCGCTGTTGCGCATTTCGTTTCCTTAATCCGATTTACGATGTCTAAACTCAGGAGAGATCCGAATTTGTCATCGGAGCGTCTCCCACACGACGTCGTATTCGACATACTGAGTCGCCTGGCAGTGAAATCCTTGATGAGATTCAGGTGCGTTTCCAAGTCTTGGAACTCCATCATCACAGACCCCATTTTCATTACCAAAAACCTTTGGCACAACGTCATGGAAAGAGAGGTCATCTGTGAGCACCTGCAGCAGAGCATCTGTCTTTTTTCTTTTTGATTGGTACGGTTCTATTAACGGGTAGGTAACTTTTCGGATCCAAGTTAATGGAAAACAATCCTTTAGGTAAATGACATTAGCTCAATGCCCTAGTTTAGAGGGGTCTCTTTTGCACCTGGATGGATTCAATTTAATTTTGGGATGTATCTTGATTTTTCTGTTTTGATTCGCTTTGAGTCTTAGAATTTTTATGATTGTTGCCTTGATATTGATGATGGTTGATAATTGAATCATTAGAATTTAGTTTGGAAAGGTTTTAAGTGCAGGAAAATAGGCAAAAGAGGCTAGGAGTGACCCCTGCGCGGCAGAGTGCTAATCAAGGTACAAAGTGCTAATGGGCACTTTGTGGTTCGAGTCTTGTGAGTACAAGTTCCTTAAAAACCAAAAAAGAAAAAAAAAAAAAACTTCATTTTTGCGAGTCTTGTGAATTTAGATTCGTTTTTTGCTTTACCTTATCCTTGATGGGGGTTCTTGTAAAAGAGATAGTTGTCCTCTTAAAGCATTGTTGTGATGTGGAAGACTGAAATTTATCCAGCCAACAGAGAGAGGGCTCCTCTAAAGTTTATGGCTATTATATTTAGTTAAACTTATGGCTATTGTCTCAGGAGTGTCATGAACATTATTTGACTTGTCAAATTGTCAAGCATAGTTCCTACTGTTTAGCAAACATAATCTTATTTAATTTTTGTCCTAGTGGCAGAAATGTTAATCAGCAAGATCTGGTTATGTTCTTAGCCATTAGCCGTCAAGAGAAGCATGGATATTCGCTATTTGTATAAGATGCATAAGGTTGACTCATTGGTCCTACCATTATAGTTTCTTGGTTAGGAAATTGGTGTCAAGATGTACAAGAGATTAATGATTACTAAATGCTTCAATGCATTCTTCATATGCAATTAGTTCTTTTTCCTGGATGTATGGAATATGGTGCCAGCATGCCTGGTGTGGCTAGTGTGGAAGGAACGAAACAGTCGTACATTAGAGGATGTTGTGAGATCTATTGACTGGTTGAAGTCCTTACTAATTTGGACTTTGTTTGATTGATCTCGGGCTTGGGGATTTCTGCATTGTACTTTGATTTTTTATTAGACTTTCTAGTAATTGTTCAATTAGTTCTTTTTCTTGACGGAAGGAAAGGGTTAAAGCAGTTACTCCTGAGGTAGCAAGTAGTGGATGTAATTTGGGTTAATACAGAATGGGAAATGGGAAATGGGAAATGTATTATTGTAAAAGCATTCATTGCGAGAATCGCTCATTCGTTCACAAATAAGGATTTTGTTGCAATGGATCAATCTGTTGCAAATTATTTTATTTTATATGTAATGGTATTGTATTGATTGATCAAATTTGGTATTAAAAAACAAAACAATTGACAGATCAAATCGGTTACACCTAAACAAAATAATCCATGAGGGCCACACTAATGAAATCATATTTCAAATTGTTCAAAGATGATCTTGGTAAGACTTTATTTTAATGTTACCTCTGAAGACATGACTTTCTCGCCAAGGTGTGCAAAAAATGAGTCCGTGGATAGCTTTATTTCTTATTCTTCTTTTTAGCTGGAGAATACTCTCTGTTCGTAATTGCATCTATCTAAAGATTAATTGGCCCTACCAAATTAGACATGAACTATGTAAAATGAATACTATATATATATATATATATAACAATTTTACATTTAAAAAAAAAAACTCTTATCACTAAACATAAAAAGAGAGAAACAATAATGGTAACTTTTACATTATCTTTACTTTCTTGTTTACTGGAAATGTATCTACTAAACAAATGAATAGATAACTTGTATTGTAATTTGACAAGATGTGATGCTAAAGCTTCATATCATACTAGACTCATCAACGGAACTAACCTCTTGCATGAACAATAAGATTTTCAATTTTTCATAGCCCTGATGTGAAGATCATGAATGTTTTGTCACTTTCCATCTCATTTTCCCACTCATTCAAAATATATCAACCGCAATTGATTCAATATTTCATTCTAAACTCATCAAAATAAACTAGTTGTAGACTTGTAGTTGAAAAACTTCCTATCTATTCACTTGAGGTTTAATTTTTTTAATGAAAATTTAAATTAATTGGGGCACAACTTGAACTTTGTAACAATGACAAGACAGACATACTAGGTCAGTTCTATAAAGTATTAACAAAACAAACACTCCTATGGTCAAAGAGCCCAAAAAAGATCAATTTGGTCATTACCTGAAAGAAAATTAGGATTCTAGAAAGTAGTAAATTAAACCTCAAACAGAATGGGTTGAAGATTGAAGTTCAATATATTATTTTTTGAAATCTCAAGATTTAATTTGTTGCTTTTGAAATTGTAGGGACCGGTTTCGAGCACTTCTACTGGTTGAGAAAGTAGACCCAAGCCCAGCTGACCCTGCAATGAATTTATAGAGTATGGGTTCAAGAGCTAGGCCCTAGTGAGGAATGCAACGGCCATGCATGGTTGTACGTGAATCCTGATAACTTAAACGTAGGTTAGGATGCACAATAAGGCTCCTCGGACGGGTTTTACAGAGTTTGGAGTTCTTCTTATTTCCTTCAAGAAAGGTTACAAGGTTTGAGAGAATATAAACTGTTACAATATTTCTTTCTCTGGTTTTTTCGTCCCCCCCTATTCAAGAGGGACTTCTTACATTATATATATCTCTCTCAGTTGATCCTAGCCTTACATTTGTTGATCAGCCAGGTCTCCACTTGAGAGCCTGTCCCATCAGCCGCATTCCCATCCCCCCTGTGGGTTGCAGCGCCCAAGACGGCACTGTTCAGAGGTCCTATCCTCATTAATGCGGCCAGGGCGTTAGTTGAGGGCATTTAATGTGGAGGTGACAGTTCATCTGGGACTTGCTCCTCCACCATGCTTCCATGTCCGGTGCTTGGTACTTGGTATTTGCTCCTTGGATGCACAGGGAAATTCCCTTCGAGGGTGTGCTGCTTGCTCACTTTCTGATCTCGGGCGTCCGAGGAAGTAATCATCCTCGGCGATGCTTCTTGGGCAACTGGGCTCTACACTTCGTCCTCGGACCTTGGACGCGTCCTCGGCGTGGGCCTTTGGGCCTGGTTCGAAGTGGGCCGGGGTTGCTTGACTCTTTCTGGCCCCACAATAGCCCCTCAAAATCTTGCTGTCCGCATCCTCGGGCGGAAAGGAGGATTTTGACACCCTCGGACCTGCTCCGCGTCCAATCGAGTCTTGTCCCTCGTCAGCGTTGGAGCCTTTTCATCTGCCCAAGGTGCGTTACTGGCGCTTCGGTGCGCGTAACGTGTCCTGCATTAAATTCGGGCGGCTTTGTGCTCCCCACGTTCAACGGTCAGATGACAATCTAACGGTGGGGATGCGCCTAGCATTTATGGGCGGGAAAACTCGCGCGACTCTTCCACCTAGGGTATAAATACCCATTCGAACCGCTTTCATTTTTTTTTCATTCACAATCAAGAGCTCTTACGCCTTCATTCAGAGTCCAGCCAAATTTCCACCTACATCTCCAGCATAAAAAGCCTGTCCGAGGAGCTCATCCTCATTTCTGTAAGTCGCTCTATCCCTCTCTGAGCTTTCTTCCTCTCTACTCCTCCTTCTCTTTTATTCGCTCTTTCTTTAGCTCTCTTAGGCGTCAACTGGGATGGGTAGGCTTAAGAAGTACGTCTTCACTGAGGAGGCGATGGAGAAATTCATCGCCGATTATAAGATACCGGCCAACGTGGGCTTGAGGTATTGTGAGGAGGGGGAGTGGCACCTCCGGAGGCAGGAGGGCGAGGTGGTGATTCCCATCATCGCCTTCCTTGAAGGAGGGATGAGGATCCCCATGGGGCCGGTGACTAGGGGTTACCTGACATATTTCCGGTTAACCCCCACCTAGTGCGCCTCCAACATCTTCAGAATTCTGGGTAGTGTGGACGCTCTGAACGAGAAGATGGGGCTAAGGTTGACCCATCATGACGTGAACTATTGCTACAACCTTCAGCACCTGAAGCACAAGTCATACTACATGAGGACGAGGGACGACAGGGTCCGGCTCATCCAGTGCCTCCCTGAGTCCAATAAGGGGATGAACGAGGATTTTCTCATCGTGTCCGGAGCGTGGCACGATGGCCTTCACTGCCCGACGACAGAGGGGACACTAGGTGGGGCAGTGGGAATAGGAGGAGATTCAAAGATTCTAACTTGCTTCCTGCGTCCTTTCTTTTTTGCACTGTTTGGTTACTAATCGTGACCGTGCTTTCTTTCTGCAGATCCGCACGCCTTCACGCGCCACTTCAACCTGATCAACAGGGAGGATTTGCAGAAGGTGCTCAGGTTGGCGGCTTTCGAAAACGAAGCAGACCATCAGGTCAGAGCTGCTCACAAAATCTTGGGGTACCACCCGCTCCAGAAATCGTTTGCGGCCCCAAAGCACGTGATCAGAGCAAAGGATCCTCGGCTGCAGAAAATAACTGTGACCGAGGACGGGTTCGAGTTTCCCGAGGACCCATCCACATCAGAAGGCGTCACATTAGCAGTCCCCTTTTCCTCCCACGCATTCCCAGAGGCTGCGGAAGAGAACTTAGAGAGGGAAGGGGAAGCTGCAGATTTTGGTCCTGCCGAGGACGATTTTGACGTTTTTGAGCAAGTCCATCAGTCCGAGGACCCTTCTGGAGACTTGGGTGATCCTCGTCTAACCGAAGCAGATCTCTTAGCGTCAGAGACATCTTCTCGGCTTGAGATGGGCTACAAGAAGAAGGCCCAACCCAGTCTACTCGACCTAATCGAAGGGCAACCGGGGAAGTCCAAGCCGAAGCTTCCTCCCCCTTCTCCAAAGACTCGTCCTGCTCAGACCAGGTCGGCCTCAACCCAATCTAGGCTTCCTCCTCCTCCGCCCCAGACGAACCCACCGTCCAGGCACGAGCCTGCTGATCCTAAGCAGAAGAAGGATAAGGGCAAGAGGCCCATCGAGGACAAGTCAGGGCCCGCGCGAGAGGGGGATGACACTCGGCGGCCCTCGAAGCAGCTGAGGATTGGCTCCACAGCCCAGGACAAACAGGTCGCTGCTCCGCCCGAGGTTCAGGCCTGGCTCCCCGCCCCAATGCTCCGTGGGGCACCTTTGAGGGATGACTCCTCCCTCAGGGACTTTAGGGATGGCGAAGGCGCGTACGTGGCCGACGTGGTGGAGAGATGCCTGCTCCTTCCTGTGGACATGGAGCAGCTGGGGACCATGAGGAGTAGAGAGGTCTTCCTCTGTCTCAAGCGATATTTGGGGATGGTAAGACCTTTAACACTTATGTTTTTTCTCGCTTTAGTTTTTTCTGCCTTCCTTTCTTTTTTTTTCTTTTTTTTTGAGCTCGGCTAATTATCATGTACCTTTTTTATTTGGCAGGCTGTCCAGGCCACTTTCAGGCTGGAGGAGGCGGCCAATGACCATGGAAAGGCCATGGATGCAGAGCGCGATAGGCGCTTGGAGGCTACTCGGACCCTTAAGACCTTCGAGGAGGACCTTGCCAAGGCCAGGGAGGAGCTGAAGGCAATGACCCAGGCTCGGAACAGCGCATTGTCGGGCCTTGAGGGTGCCCAGAGGCAGGCCGAAACTCAAACAAAGCGTCTGGGTGAGGTAGAGAGGCAGCTGAAGCTCGCCGAGGATCTGATAGCTGGCTTGACGAAGAAGGTGGCTGATACTGAGGAGGCCAAGAGGGTGGCTGAATAGGCCAAAGGGGAAGCTGAGAGGGTCAAGTTTGAGGCAGAGCAAGGCAGGGAGGAGGCCTGGGCCACCAAGGAGGAAGCTGAGGAGGCAGCCTATGCTGCTGGGGCAACTGAGACAGCAGCTGCCTACAAATCCCAAGTCCCTGGGGTATGTAGGCGCTACTGCTCCGAAACTTGGAGTGAAGTCCTCAAACAAGCTGGGGTGGAGGCCTCTTCTGACCTGTGGAAGGAGGAGAGCGTGTACTACCCCCCTGTCATCCGCGAGGCTGCCCCAGATGGCTCTGAGGCTGAGGAAGCTGCTGTGGAAACTGCTGTTACTCCAAGTGAGGGGGCCTCGAACGCTGGAGCCACTGGTGAGCCAGTCCAAGGGAGTAATCCTCCCATGGTAGTTGAATTGAGTGACAGCTCTAACGAGGAAGCGCCTCAGCAGGTTGCCAAGTCCTCCCCTGATGCCCAGGTTTCTTCTGCTGAGGGGGCAGCTATTCCTGCCGTGCCTCTGCAGGCCATCCCACTCAGTCAGGGCTCAGAGGACCCTGAGGTAGTTATGGGCCAGCCACCCACCGGAGCGGGCAACTAAATAGAAGGACTAGGCTCCTTGGCGCCTCTGCCTGCCTCACTTTACTTTTTGCATCTTTTTCTTCCCTTTTTCTTTATTTGTAATGTGACTCTCATTGTGTAATTCTTTAGGACTTAATGAAACGCGAGCTTTGTTTCTTTTCTGTTTGTTGTGGCTGTTTGCTTACTTGCATGCTATCCGCTTTTTCTTTACTTGTATGATTTTAGCTTCAATTGTATCTCGGCCAATCGCGGCATCAATTATTATAACGAGGGCATGTAGGCTTGGGTGGACCTTTATGTCCTAAGGACCCGGTAGAATTTCTTCGAGTAGACACTTAGGATCCCTTCGATGTAGTTAGCTTCCTCATAGGCCTGGGTCCGAGTACCATGCAGAGCCTTGGCTCTGTCTAACACTTCAGTTTGGCTGTAAGTAACTAGCTTTCCCATAGGCTTAAGTCCTTGGACCATGCAAGACCTAGGTTCTGTCTAGTACCCAGATATATGCATGGTTAATTTCCCCATAGGTTTGAGTCCTTGGACCATGCAAGACCTAGGTTCAGTCTAACGCTTCAGTTTGGCTGTAAGTAACTAGTTTCCCCATAGGTTTGAGTCCTTGGACCATGCAAGACCTAGGTTCTGTCTAGTACCCAGATATGAGTGGTTAGCTTCCCCATAGGTTTGAGTCCGAGGACCATGCAAGACCTAGGTTCAGTCTAACGCTTCAGTTTGGCTGTAAGTAACTAGTTTCCCCATAGGTTTGAGTCCTTGGACCATGCAAGACCTAGGTTCTGTCTAGTACCCAGATATAAGTGGTTAGCTCCTCATAGGTTTGAGTCCGAGGACCATGCAAGACCTAGGTTCAGGCTAACGCTTCAATTTGGCTGTAAGTAACTAGTTTCCCCATAGGTTTGAGTCCTTGGACCATGCAAGACCTAGGTTCTGTCTAGTACCCAGATATGAGTGGTTAGATCCCCAAAGGTTTGAGTCCGAGGACCATGCAAGACCTAGGTTCATGCTAACGCTTCAGTTTGGCTGTAAGTAACTAGTTTCCCCATAGGTTTGAGTCCTTGGACCATGCAAGACCTAGGTTCTGTCTAGTACCCAGATATGAGTGGTTAGCTCCCCATAGGTTTGAGTCCGAGGACCATGCAAGACCTAGGTTCATGCTAACGCTTCAATTTGGCTGTAAGTAACTAGTTTCCCCATAGGTTTGAGTCCTTGGACCATGCAAGACCTAGGTTCTGTCTAGTACCCAGATATGAGTGGTTAGCTCCCCATAAGTTTGAGTCTGAGGACCATGTAAGACCTAGGTTCAGGCTAACGCTTCAATTTGGCTGTAAGTAACTAGTTTTCCCAAAGGTTTGAGTCCTTGGACCATGCAAGACCTAGGTTTTGTCTAGTACCCAGATATGAGTGGTTAGCTCCCAATAGGTTTGAGTCCGAGGACCATGCAAGACCTAGGTTCAGGCTAACGCTTCAATTTGGCTGTAAGTAACTAGTTTCCCCATAGGTTTGAGTCCTTGGACCATGCAAGTCCTAGGTTCTGTCTAGTACCCAGATATGAGTGGTTAGCTTCCCCATAGGTTTGAGTCCGAGGACCATGCAAGACCTAGGTTCAGTCTAACGCTTTAGTTTGGCTGTAAGTAACTAGTTTCTCCATAGGTTTGAGTCCTTGGACCATGCAAGACCTAGGTTCTGTCTAGCACCCAGATATATTTGCCGTTGGGACGCGAGACGTGTGATCATGATAGGCAGAACATCTGAATCAAAAGAGACTTCTTCATTAATAGTAATACCTTTTCAGGTTATTTACATTCCATGGACGAGGTACAGGTTTGTCATCTAAATCTTCTAAATAGTATGCTCCTATCCCTGCTACTGAGGTAATTCGGTTGGGCCCCTCCCAGTTGGGTCCGAGCTTTCCCCAAGAAGGGTTCTTGGCAGCTCCTACGACTTTTCTCAGCACCAGGTCTCCCGGTGCTAGTGGTCTGAGCTTTACATTGACGTCATATCCTCGCTTGAGCTTTTGCTGGTAGTAGGCCAGCTGGATCATTGCTTGCTCTCTTCGTTCGTCTACCATGTCCAGGCTTCGCCCCAGCAGCTCATCATTGCTGCCTGGGGTGAAGGAGCTCGTCCTTAGCGTCGGGAAGTTGGTTTCCAGGGGGATCACTGCCTCCGCACCATAAGTCATGGCAAAGGGCGTTTCCCCCGTTGAGCGCCGAGGCGTAGTCCGGTACGTCCAAAGGACGTGAGGCAACTCTTCTACCCATCTCCCTTTGGCATCATCCAGTCTCTTCTTAAGCCCGTTGACGATGACCTTGTTGACCGCCTCGGCCTGTGCATTTCCCTGGGGGTAGGCTGGCGTTGAGTATCTGTTTGTGATCCCAAGTTCACAACAGTACCTCCTGAAGGCCTTGTTATCGAACTGGAGCCCATTATCTGAGATGAGGGTATGAGGGACCCCGAACCGTGTAACTATGTTCCTCCAAAGGAATTTCTTCACGTCTACGTCCCTGATGTTGGCTAGTGGCTCGGCGTCGACCCACTTGGTGAAGTAGTCCGTGGCCACCTACAGATACTTCTTATTCCCTGGTGCTTTGGGGAAAGGTTCCACAATGTCTAAGCCCCATTGGGCAAACGGCCATGGACTAGACAAAAGGTTGAGGACCCCTCCTGGCTGATGGATATTTGGGGCGAACCTTTGGCATTGGTCACACTTCTTGACATACTCTTGGGCCTCTTGCTGTATCCCCGGCCACCAGTACCCTTGTGTGACGGCTCGGTGAGCCAGGGATCTCCCCCCTGTGTGGCTCCCACAGATTCCTTCGTGCAGCTCCTCGAGCAAGAACTCTGCCGCTTCGGGGTGGACGCACAGCAGATATGGCCCAGAGTAGGAGCGCCTGTATAGCTTGTGATCCTCGGACAACCAGAACCGATGAGCTTTCCTTCGTATCTTTTTTGCCTCTGACCTCTCCTCAGGCAGAACATCATCTTTGAGGAATCTCACTATGGGGTCCATCCAGCTGGGACCCATCACAACTTGATGGACAGGGATCACTCCCTTTGGCACTTCACTCGCCCTTTCCAGGTGCTCCACAAGTATGATCCGAGGCAGAGCCTCTGCCGAGGAGGTTGCGAGTGTGGCTAGTGAATCGGCATGACTGTTCCCACTCCTAGGAATATAGGACAAACTGAAGAGGCCAAACTCCAACTGCAAGCGCTTGACTTGGCTCAGGTATTCTTGCATTCTCGAATCTCTGGCCTCCATCTCCCCCTTTACCTGTCCTACCACCAATCTTGAGTCTGAGTACATCTCTATCGACTTTCCTCCCATCTTTTGCACCATGATCATCCCTTGCAGTAATGCCTCATATTCGGCCTCGTTGTTTGTGGCCGTGAATCCGAGCCTCAGGGACTTCTCAATGACATGATCTTCAGGGGAAACTAGGACCAGCCCCACTCCGGACCCCCTTTGGTTTGCCGCGCCATCCACATATACTTTCCAACATGGTGACTCCGGGATGGAGATTGCCCCAACTGATTTCTCGTCACAGCTCTTCTCCTTGGCTGTCACTTCTACGACTGGTTCAGCGAACTCGGCCGTCAAATCTGCCAGAACCTGGCCTTTTATGGAAGTCCGAGGCATGTACTTGACGTCGAAAGCCCCCAGAATCGTGTTCCACTTCGCGATTCTTCCAGTGTAGTCAGCGGTCCGGAGTACAGACTTCAAGGGCAGTTGGGTTAGGACAACCACCGTGTGAGCTTGGAAGTAATGGGGTAGCTTCCTCGTGGCGTGGACCACCGCCAGTATGGCCTTCTCTAGGGGTAGGTATTTAACCTCCGCTTCGTGCAGCGACTTGCTGACGTAGTAAACTGGCTTTTGAACGCCATTGTCTTCTCGTACCAGTACTAGGCTCACTGCGTGGGGCGCCACAGCAAGGTATGCGTATAGGACCTCGTCGGCCTCAGGATTGGACATGATAGGCGGCCGGGACAGATACTCCTTGAGTTGCTGGAAAGCTATGGCACAATCCTCGGACCACTCAAATCCTTTCCATTTGTTGATCAGGAGATAGAAAGGCCTGCACCTGTCAGCCGACCTGGAAATGAATCGGTTCAGCGCCGCAATCATCCCAGTAAGCTTTTGGATCTCCTTGGGGTTCTGCGGAGGCTTCAAATTGTGAATGGCCTTGATTTGGTCAGGGTTGACCTCGATCCCACGGTGGGTGATCATATACCCCAGAAACTTGCCAGAGCTTACGCCAAACGAGCATTTTGAGACATTAAGGCGGAGCTTGTGCTCTCTCAAGACGTCAAATGTGTGGCCGAGGTCCTCCAAGTGCTCGGACACCAGCTTGCTCTTTACCACCATATCGTCAACATAGACCTCGATGCTCTTACACAATATCGGCTCAAACATTCTCGTCATCATCCTCTGGTAGGTGGATCTGGCATTTTTCAGGCCAAATGGCATAACCTTGTAGTGGTAGTTCCCAATGGGCGTCACAAAGGCTGTCTTCTCTTGGTCCTCCAAGGCTAGTGGGATTTGATGATAGCCCTGAAAGGCATCTAGGAAGCTCATCCGAGGATGGCCTGCCGTCGCATCTACTAGCTAGTCTATTCTTGGCATTGGGAAGGGGTCTTTTGGGCATGCTTTGTTCAGGTCTGTGAAGTCTACACAAACCCTCCACTTCCCACTTTTCTTCTTGACCACCACAGTGTTGGCCAACCATTTGGGGTAAAAGACTTCTTTGATAGCCCCCGCGCGCTTAAGCTTATTGACCTCTTCCCTGATTGCATCAGCGTGCTCCTTCGACGGGCGCCGGGGTGGCTGCTTCTTGGGGATCACAGATGGGTTGACATTGAGGTGATGACAGATGAAGGATGGGTCAATCCCAGGGGCATCGCAGGGGTCCCATGCGAACACATCAAGGTTCCTTTTGAGGAACTCAAGTAACTCCTCCTTCTCCTGGGGAGGCAGCTGGGTCCCGACCTAGAAGAATTTCTCCGGATCATCGTCAATTACCACCTTCTCCAGGTTCTCACATTTGGCATCCTCGACAGCTGCATCGGGAGGCGCTACCGGGGTCTTTGATTGCTATGAATCTTCCTCGGCGAGGGCCGAGGGCTGTGCATCAAGCCGATAGGATATGGCAGCCACCGTGCACTACCTCGCCGTGGGTTGGCAACCTCGGATCTCCAAAACCTGGTCCCCTGATGGGAATTTCACCTTCTGGTGCAAAATGGAGGCTACGCCCCCCAAAGTGTGTAGCCAGGGCCTTTCTACGATGGCCGTGTAGGGGGAGTATGTGTCCACCACCACAAAGTTCACCTCCACCACCACTGGGCCTGTCTGTATAGGCAGTCTGATCATGCCCTTTGGGATGACGAGCTTTTCGTCGAAGCTCATTAGGGGGGAGCTATAAGGTGTGAGGTCCTCCGGCTTTAGCCCTAGCCCCTTGTAGAGGTCTGGACACATGACCTCGGCTACGCTGCCACCATCCACCATCCACCATCACCCTTTTCACATCGTAGCCCCCGATTCTGAGGATGACGATTAGAGCGTCATTGTGGGGTTGGGTGGTCTCAATCTTGTCCTCCTCCGAGAAACTCAATACTGGGGGAAGATTCCTCCTGGACCTCTTCGGCCCCGTACGAAGGTCCTCGGCGGGTAATTGGGCCACGGACAACACTCGCAAAGGGGGTGTGTCTGTTCTTCCTGGCGCGGCCAAGATTATATTGATCGTCCCAGCGGGTTGCCCCATGGCGGCGTCCCTCCGAGGCTCTTGGTAGGTCTGGCCCTGCTGGCCACTGGAATGGTGCAGAAGGTGCTTCAGCCTTCCATCCCGGACTAGCTGGTCCAGGTGGTTCCAGAGGTTCCTGCAGTCCTCCGTGGCATATCCGTGGTCCTGGTGGTATTGGCAGTAACGGTTTTGGTTGCACCTATCAGGTTCCCCAATCATCTTAGTCGGCCACTTGAAGTATGGCTCGTTCTTTATCCTTTCCAGCACCTTGTGAACGGGTTCTCGGAATACGGCACCGACAGTCTGGGCATTGGTCGCCCCGGATTGCCCACCGAAATCCCTCATCGGGTGGGCGTTTTTGTACCAGTCCGACCTGAAATCCCTCCTCTTCTGAGGGATAACCTTCTCCTTGCCTTTGCCTTGCAGCATATCTTCCTCCACCCGCTTGTACTTGTCAATCCGATCCATCAGTTGCCGCACGCTGGTGGCGGGCTTTCCGGTCAAGGACTTCCTCAGGCCGTGACCCATTGGTAGCCCATTCTGGAATGTACTGATGGCGACGGTGTCATACTTGCCGTCCAGCTCGTTGTAAATCTCCCAGTACTTGTCCGAGTAAGCTTTGAGGGTCTCCCCGTCACGCATGGATAGGGACAGCAATGCGCTCATGGGCCGAGGCGGCCTGCTGTTCGTGACGAAGCGGGAACCAAAGGCCTGGGTCAGCTGTCTGTACGAGTCTATGGAATTCGTCCTTAGACCGTTAAACCACCTCATCGCCACAGGTCCCAAGCTATATGGGAAGACTTTGCACATCAGCGCCTCGTTCTTGGAGTGGACAGCCATCCTCTGGTTGAACTGGCTCACATGCTCCACAGGATCCGTTTTGCCGTTATAAGCAATGAAGGTTGGCTGCTGGAACCGCCGAGGAAGCTCCGCCTCCTCTATACGACGCGTGAAGGGCGACTTGGAGAGCTGATCCAGCGCCTTGCTCATGGCGTCACCTCCTAAGCCCCTGGGGGTTGGGTTGGCACGCCTACGCCTCTGGTAGCGCTCCTCCTCGTGGGAGAAAGTCTCGCTGGGGGGCGTTCTTGACCTTTGCCTGTATTCATCATCACTCTCGTCGTTAGAGGGCAGGTCAGGGCTGGGTTCGGACCGTTTTCGCTGCGCACGACGCAGCTTCCTCTTTAGATCATCTATCTCGTGCTGCATGGCCACCTTATCATCCTTTCTCTGGGAAGCGTGGCTATGGGCCTCTTCCGATCGCGTGGCCTGGCCATCATCGCGCTTCTGGGGAATGCGCCCGTCCCGGCGGGCTTGGCTCTCGCTCGCTGTTGAAGTATGCACGCTTCTTTCTCGAAATCGTCCGTTGTCGTTCTGACCGCCCCCGGGGTCGCCATAGTTACCCTGATGCCGTGACTTCGCCGGTTCAGGTCAATTGGGAGTTCTTTGGTGAGGGCCTGATCCTACCATGCTTGACTGTTGTCCTAACTAACGCACAAGTTCTTCCCACAAACGGCGCCAATTGTAGGGACCGGTTTCGGGCACTTCTACTAGTTGAGAAAGTAGACCCAAGCCCAGCTAACCCTGCAATGAATTTATAGAGTATGGGTTCAAGAGCTAGGCCCTAGTGAGGAATGCAACGGCCATGCATGGTTGTACGTGAATGCTGATAACTTAAACGTAGGTTAGGGTGCACAATAAGGCTCCTCGGACGGGTTTTACAGAGTTTGGAGTTCTTCTTATTTCCTTCAAGAAAGGTTACAAGGTTTGAGAGAATATAAACTGCTACAGTATTTCTTTCTCTGGTTTTTCCATCCCCCCCTATTCAAGAGGGACTTCTTACATTATATATCTCTCTCTCAGTTGATCCTAGCCTTACATTTGTTGATCAGCTAGGTCTCCACTCGAGAGCCTGTCCCATCAGCCGCATTCCCATCCCCCATGTGGGTTGCAGCGCCCAAGACGGCACTGTTCAGAGGTCCTATCCTCATTAATGCGGCCAGGGCGTTAGTTGAGGGCATTTAATGTGGAGGTGATAGTTCATCTGGGACTTGCTCCTCCACCATGCTTCCATGTCCGGTGCTTGGTACTTGCTATTTGCTCCTTGGACGCTCAGGGAAATTCCCTTTGAGGGTATGCTGCTTGCTCACTTTCTGATCTCGGGCGTCCGAGGATGTAATCATCCTCGGCGATGCTTCTTGGGCAACTGGGCTCTACACTTCGTCCTCGGACCTTGGACGCGTCCTCGGCGTGGGCCTTTGGGCCTGGTTCGAAGTGGGCCGGGGTTGCTTGACTCTTTCTGGCCCCACAGAAATTATAGGGAATACTTTGTTTAATTTATTAGTTATGAAATTATTTGGTTCAATTTGTTACACCTCTTAGGTGCAAAACATATTTTATAAAAGCAACATTGCACTAACTCAAATATTTAAGGGTGGAGCAACTCCAATTTTTATATGCTAAATCTTCAAAATGCTCAATATTTTTACATACTATAGGAGGATTTTTCAAAATTTTTATTGGGGTCATGGCCACCCCACACTTGGGAGTGGTTTCACCCCTAGTTATGGGTTGTGTTGGGGATAATACACAAAGTAATCAAGAAAGAACAAAGTGAACAAAAAAGATAAATAGAAAATTAGATAACTGGGAGGCACAAAATTGTTATCCTTAGACAATATTTGCTCCCATATTATTGTTGCTAAATGGTTATCATAATTTTGTGCCTAGAATACAACTAAGTTGTTAGGTTCTACAGATAATTCTAGAAAATAATCACAAGATTTCTTATGTTTCTTTCTTTAACTAACTTTTGGGAGAGAAAAAATAATAATATCAAGTGAATATCAACCACTATTTATATCCATAAGGTTATATTCATTCAAAGACACGTATGAAGAGTTAAAATGTTTTATAAAACCGTTCACAAGGCATTAAACATTTTCAAACATTAAGAATAGTTATCAGAAAATTCTACAGAAATTCAATTTTTTTTAGTCTCGATCGATTGAGAGGAATCGAGCATTAATCGAAGGCTCTTTTCAATCGATTGAACATGAATTGAACACCAATTGAATCATGCAGAAATTTCAAGATTATTTTTCTCATTACAGGAAATTTAGAATTTAGAATTTTTACTTAGAAAATTTCAAAACTTGAATTTTCATTTTATCATCTTTATAAAACAATACTATTCAAACTTAAATATCATTACTACAACCTATTCATGTATATTCTATGTGTAGAAAGTACAAATCATATTTAAATAAAAAAGTGATATGGTGTTGAGACTGATGTATGTGTATAAAAACAAGTGATAGCTAAACTAAAATAAGTGGAGTTTTCAGGTTTAGTTTAGCTTAAAACATTCAAAGAGGCTGATGTAAATGCTCTAAACAATGACAAATTTGGTGAGAACTCCCATTAATCAAAAATCAATTTAAGCTAGCTCACAACTTGGCTAGACATGCTAGCAATTTTTCATTGTGGATTGAGGATGTTTCATCACACATCAATAATGTCATCTTAGCCAATTTTGGCTAATTTTCTATTTAATGAAATTTATCAGTATTTCTGCTAAAAAAAAAAAAATTAAGCACCTCTCAAAAAGAATAAAAAGAAAGAAAAAAATTTCAATTTAAGCCTTGCGCCCAAATTGTTACAGTAACCTAGTACTAATAGTTTAGTTTACCTTTCTCGTCGCTGCACAAACGCAAACCGGAAAATACAGTCTCTCTCTCTCTCTTTCTCTCACGCATTTCCTTCTAATCATCGATGTCTCAGCTGAGGAGAAAGCCAAATTTGTCAGACGAGAGTCTCCCACACGACGTCGTATTCGACATCCTGACTCGGCTGCCTGTGAAATCCTTAATCCGATTCAGGTGCGTTTCAAAATCATGGTACTCTATAATCACAAACCCTATTTTCATTACCACACACCTCAATCACAACCTCAACCAACCCAAGTCATTAGTATCCAATACCCATGACAATAACAGCCATAATGGTTTTCTGCTATACAAGTCTTCCGACAAAGAATTGTGTACTTTAGTTTACAACAGCGACGGCACATTCACCGAGGTTTCTAGGTTTCAAATACCCTTTTTAGCTTCCAGCGTGGTTGACTATTGTAATGGCATGTTCTTCCTTTATAGCTTTTTTAGTCCTACAAATGCTGTCTATTTGTGGAACCCAACTATTCAAAAGTTTAAAATGATCAATGTTACGCACTTCAGACCCTTCACTGTCGAATTTTTAGAAACAGTCGCCTTTGGATTTGCTTATCAATCTCAAAACAGTGATTTCAAGATTCTCAGGATTGTGTCTTATGAGGGGCTTAGTGATGAAAAGGCGCCGCCACCTGATGCCGAGGTTTACACACTGAGTACTGATTCGTGGAGAACTGTTGAATTGTCAGTGGAATATGTACCAAATATTGGATCTATTTTTGCTGTACTACCAAACTCCTGTGTATTTTTGAATGGAGCTCTGCATTTTGTTGCATATACTTGGGGCAATGACGACGACAATTTCATCTTGTCTTTTGATGTCAATGATGAGATATTTTGAGAGATAAGATTGCCGGAGAATTACTTAGATGAATTTTATTCAAAGTTTGACCACCATGTTCACCAACTTGTGGTGTTCAAGGGAATGTTGGCTTTGGTTGTTCTTGGTCCGGCTGAGAATGTGGATGAAGATGAAGATGAAATAAATACGGATATATGCCTCATATGGGAAATGAGAGAGTATGGTATAGTTGAGTCTTGGACTAAGACAAATGTACTATTTGATTGGGTTCTGACGTTCTTTGGCTGCACTAACAGCGGCGAATTTCTAATTCAAACTTTTGATAGCAAGCTCGTTTCAATAGACTCTGAGAGCCTGCAAGTGAACAATCTTGGAATTCAAACAACTCCCTGGTTGGCTTACACAGCTGATCTTATGGAGAACTTGGTTTTTACTTGATCAGGTAAAAATGTCATCTAAATATCATGATTAGTTTGTATCAAAGATTAGTCAAGTAAACTTAATAACAAACTGAAAATCCTTGTGAAGTTCATATTGACAAGTAATTTGTGGCATGGCATCATATATGCATTATGAATATTAAATGATACTCTTATTATTATTTTCTTTTTCCCTCTATTGTAGTATTAAATCAATGCAGGCAGATTAATTTATTATTAAGAAAATAATTCCCTTGGAGATTGTGGCTATTATGTGTGATCTGATTTTTGTGTCAAGCACATTGTGCACTTCCTTAAAGATGGCAATGTCATGGTCCAGTAGACATGCTTAGCAAATGTAATTCCTTAGTGACAACATCAACTAGTTGGTGAGCTTAGTCTCTTAGCTTGGTCCAAAGAAAAATGAGAATGAATTTCTGCAATCTGTATGGGATAAATGAAGCTGATTCATTGGTCATATGCAATAAGTCTAATTGTATATTTCAATATATTAAATAGCAGGCTTTTGATTTTTGCTCACATATTTAATTGCTTTTGCAAATATATATGTTTTATTTATTTATTATTTTTATAATTGTTAAATTGTTTTAAAATGTTAGGATTTTCTGAATCATGAACTTATTGAAATAAACTATCTTGTATGATATGAGCCAGTTGGGGTAGTGAGATAGTTGATAAGTGGGCATAGACGATGTATATGCTTGAATCCTCTTTAATTTTGTATGCAGCAGAAGTGCAAGTCAGATTTTCACCTGAATACTATATTTCTCAATGCATATGTACTTTTCATGCTTTTGAACATTATTTGATATTTGTATGAGATGCGTAAGGTTGATTCAGTGGTCCTACCATGATAGTTTTTGGGTTTGGAAATTAACGAAACCTAGAAATTTGTTTGATTTGCAAAGTATTGAATGTATCATTGATATTCATCTTCTCTAATGAGCCTTGGTGCATATCCTAATTTTGACCTGGGCAGAAGAAAAAAAAAAAGAATAGCAGTAATCCATGCTCTCTAACCTTATTCGCCAAACATAATCAATTCTCAATTTTTGAGTCATTTGGGTTCTCAGGAGTGTGTGGGTGGAGGAACACAATGCACAACAGATTGTGGTGTATCTCTCTTCAATTCATCTGTCATGTTTTAATGCCTTTTGTCTCTCTTGCAGCGCAATGAAGCTGATACTCCTTTGAGCCCTGAGAGAAATCATGGAGAAGCTTCTGACTCCTCAAACTGCTATAGCCTCTGATTTTCCCCAAAACTTTCAGCTCCTTCCACTTAGTACCCATCTTCCTATCTCTCCCTATAAATAAGTGACCCCTCCACTGCTCCACACCATTTGCTTCATCAAGCACATATCCTTCTTATACTGGTTATATTTGCTACACAAAGTTTACAATTCTTTGCTTCCAATTTCAAGAGCAAAAAACAGTCTTGTTAAGAGTAGATGAGTTCAATAAGGAGAGCTATTGTGGCAGACAGTGTTGCAGTTGTGGAAGCCATGAAGGACTTGGGGATCTGTAGGTGGAATTCATCATGAGATTAGCACAGCAACATGCCCAGAACCATCTCAGGTCCTTTTCTCAGGTCAAGAACCTTTCTTCTTCAACTTCTGCAATAATTTTCAGCCAAATTGAGAGATGATAAAATGAAGCAGTTGGAGGAGTCATTGAGGAAAGTCATGTATTTGAGTTGTTGGGTCCTAATTGAAGACAGTAGTCAGCTGAATAAGGTGACCATACAAGTGAGCCAGTGAAATCTGATGGAACTTCGTTGAGTGCAGGAGGACTTCAAGATTAATCATGCGAGATTTTATACATGCTTGTTGGTAGGAAATGTTAGGCTGATCTAAGCAGGCATGAAAATATGTTTGCTAAGCATATGTGCTTACTTGTAAGAGCTTAATCAGCTTAAGTTCTTTGCCAGTACACTACAAATGAAGGCATGAATATTTGTATTTGTACAAGATGCAATTGAGAGAAGCAAGGAAGAAAAAGAAGATTGCAACCTGCGTAGAGAGAGAGAGAGAGATGAATTTAGTGTTATTGCAGCCATGTTGTTTGATCTGATTTAAAGAGTAAAATGGAATCAAGTGGTGTTCAAGAGAAAAAGATCATTATAGACCAATTTGTTTTAGTGGATTGTGATGCAGTAGTTTGCTCAAACCACTCAATCTTGTCTATGGTCACAAGGAATCATGGAGGTGAAAACCGTGAAATGTTGAGGGCAGAGATAGCTACTTCAAACTCAGAAAGCCCGGAGGTGGTAGAAATTGAGGCTATGAGGTGGGCAATTGGCCTAGCAACAAGCATGGGAATATAATCCTTGAAGGGAATCAGCTTAGACGTGATTGCATCCAAAGGAAAGCAACCAAGCTGGAAGACAATGGGGTTCAATCCAAGCCATATGGTAGTTGCCAATGTCTTTTGTTGGAATAGTCACTAACCTGGCAATAGGGGGAGGCGATTTCTTGTATGTTTCAAATTTTCCCAAATATATTTTAGTTGAGGGGTGAACCGCCAAAAAGTTATTGAAATAATACTATTTTACCAATCCGTTTCTTCTTTTTATTTATTTAGTACGTAATTTTTTTGGCCTGCTTTATAATCGAAACCCAAGGGTTTAATTTGAAGAATGAGACTGGATCCCAATTAGGCATTTTGGGAGGTACGTTGGGTAACTTGGATTTTCAGATGGGCTTCTTGTTTTGAGAAATAGTTTCTTTTTAGGTTGGAGTGAAGAGTATTGGTAAAGGCATATCAAGGTGCCAAGTCTTTTCTCACAACGGGTCGGGTGGTTAGTGATTGGAAGTTTGGAATAACATCCACATGAGTCCCCAAATGAACACTTATATTATTCAGTTCACCAAACATAACATTATTGTGAATATTGTTGATTCCCTCGACTTTTTGTTCATTTTAACGCTGATTTCTACTCACTTCACCCTACGTCTATGTCCACTCCTCACATGTTTGGATCACTAATATTTTTTGCCACCGTCTCCTCTGATCTTACACGATGATGTCTTTCTTGTCTGCTCGCCTGTCTTCCTTATATAGCTTTTAGTTATTATTATTATTATTATTATCTTAAGAAAACTTTCGAAATTGGATGACTTGAAAAAACAATTTCTTTTAATAAAATCTTGAATTATGTGTATGTAATTGTTTTGGAGAGCTGATAGAAATGGGATCCGAACATCTTGTTGGAACATTCCTCAACGTATCCCTATTTTATAAACCAATAGTTTCCTCAACGAATACTCTAGAACATTTCTCAATGTTTCCCTATTTTATAAACAACTAGTCGCAAACCCATGCGATGCATGAGAATAAATAATTATTTTGTAATTGTAATTGTAATATAATGTATAATTTGTTCTCCCTAAAAATTAAATAATTGATATTTAGTCCAATTAGGTCTACTTCAGTCCACTTTGGTCCCATTCGGTCCAATTTGGTCTACTCGGTCAATTTCGGTCCTTTTTGGTCTATTTTGGACAAATTGGGACTTAAATTGATTCTTTTGTAGGTTGCCTTTTCAAGTTTAGCTCAAAAATTCATTTTTTTTTTCATAATTTTTGGGTTGAAATGTATGAGATTTTATTATATCTAGGCTAAACTCTTCAGTTTTGAATTAAAAAATACAAACAAAATAAACATTAGAAATTAGAAATATGAGCCCTAAAAATGCAATAAAAATGATAAATATTCAAAAGTATTATTCAGTCCTATTCGGTCCACATTGGTCCATTCTGCCCACTTTGGTTCTATTCGATCTACATTGGTTCTATTCAGTCCATATTAGTCCTATTCGGTCCAATTTGTCCACTTAGTTCTATTTAGTCGACATTGGTCCTATTCGGTCCTATTTGTTCCTACTCGGTCCACATTGGTCTACTCTGTCCTATTTAGTTCACTTTAGTCCTATTTGGTCCTCCTTATTCCCATTCGGTCCTATTTTGTCCATTCGGTCCACATTGGTCCATTTGTGTTCACTTCAGTCCATTTAGACCACTTCGTTTCATTTTGGTCCACTTCGGTCCTTTTTTGTACACTTGCATATAGGGAAAACACATGTTTAGGGTGAGAGCACTTATTCTAAATCCAAATTTATTTTATATATATATATATATATATATATATAACTCGTAATATCTAAAATCTTAAGTATAACATTTATTGTTGCTACACTTTTGTTGAACCACATTAACATAGCATTTTAATCCACTTTGGTCCGGTTAAATTTAAATGAAAGTCTTTCTAAACATTAATGCTACGAATATACAAATATAATATTTATGGCAGTTACTCATTTATCTTAAAAATCATTACTTTTAAATGAATTGCATGAGGTTGATTATACATTCAAGCAAAAAATAATAAAATAAATAAATAAACAAATATATGTGTGTGTGTGTGTGTAACTAGACCAAATTGACCGTATCGAATAAACCTAACTGGATTGAATTGACCAAATAGATCAAAGTGGGCTGAATGGACTATATCGATTGAACAAGACTAAATTGACCAAAGTAGACCGAATGGACCAAAGTAGACTGAATACACCATATTGGACTGAATAGACCAAATTGGACCAAATAGACCTAACTGGACTGTATGGACCAAATTAAACCATATAGACCGAAGTGGATCGAATAGACTGAACTAGACCTACTGGACTGAACCGGACCGAATATACATAACTAGACCGTATGGACCAAATTGGACCGTATAGACCGAACTGGACGGAATAGACCGAACTAGACTGAATAGACCAAACTAGAACGAATAGACTGAACTGGATCAAATGGACCGAACCGGACCAAATAGACCTAACTGGACCAGATGGACCAAATTGGACCGTATAGACCGAAATGGAAGGAAATGGACGGAATAGACCAAACTGGATCGAATAGACCAAATTGGAACGAATAGACCGAACTGGACCGAGTAGACCTAATTGGATCGTCTGGACCGAATACGCCTAGGTGGACCAAATGGACCGGTATGGACTGAATAGACCATTCTAGACTGTATGGACCAAATTCAACCGAATAGGCCTAGGTGGACCGAATAGACCTAAGTCATAAGGACCAAATTGGACCGAATAGACCTAATTGGACCGAATTGACCAGATTGGACCGAATAGACCTAGTGGACCGTCTGGACCAAATTGGACCGAATAGATTGAAGTGGATAGAATGGACCGGATTAGACCGAACAAGACCGATTGACCAAAGTACCTAAAGGACCGAATTGGACGGAATAGACCTATCTGAACCGAATTGGCCAAATTGGACCGAATAGGCCTAGGTGGACCGAATGAACCATATTGGACCGAAAAGACCAAAATAGACGGAATGGACCGAATAGACCTAAGTGGACCGTAAGACCAAATTGGACCTAATAGACCTAACTGGACCGAATTGGCCAAATTGGACCGAATAGACGTAGGTTGACCGTATGGACCAAATTGGACCAACTCTTCTTTATGATGCAAAATTGCCCAACTCGATATTGACACTCTACTTTCGACACCTGCTTATTGTTGAAGAGGCTCAAATTTTATAGAGAGCTAATTTAACTTCTACTCAAGATCTCAAGCAAGGTCCTACTGTGAAGTTGGGACAAAAGCCTTTGACTTCCTTCAACATCATCTGCTTCTAGAGGTTTGATTTAACATTCATTCATGGCTCTTTGATGCTCTCTGATTTTTCAGCAGTAATACATTGTCTTTATAATCTTGTACAACTTTATTTGATGCTTTGCCTAGAAGCTTGGAGTCAAATGCTACTTTTCTAAAAAACCCACCCAATTTTTCATTCAATGGGCTGATGTCTTGCTAAGCATCCATTAAAAAAAAAAAACTATGGATGCATATTTAAAAAACCAAGAACTGCATACTTTTTCATAGTGAAATTGAGTTCAGTATGACCACTTTTATTGCCTTTAGGAGACCATTTGTTAATAAAAGCCTTCTAGTATTATCAACAAAAATAAATTACATCAACAGTACCTAAATAATATTTATCATAATATTAGACTAATTCATCATCAAAATCAACTAGTTTTTGTTTTTATTAGGGGGGAAAACGTTTTCATTGTCCCTTAAAGGGGAAAATAACATCAGTCACTACCAAAATTTAAATGAGATCCTTCATTTCCCTAAGATCCCTCCTAAACTCTTAATAACAATTTTAAAAAAATCTCAACCAAATAAGATTTATTGTTCATTACTTCTCGCAAATCTTAAAATTTTCATTTTTTGAACTTCAAATTTACAACACCAAACAACCAATATAACCTCCATGTACTCACATAACGCTTATTCAACCAAATACCTAAGCACAAACAATATAACATATCAAATGAAAATACTTTCCCAATATAAAAATACATTTTGGTTGATAAACCTTTGCAACATCTAAAACTATTCCTCACCTACATCAAATTTTTTTTCTATGTGCATCAAATTATGATATGAGTTTTGTACTTGAGATGATAGAGAGATGATCGCTTAAGAGATAACACCAAATCCAAGGATGTATAACTGTGGAGCTGTGAGAAACACTGAAGTTAAGGAGGCCAAAAACGCTAATTGTAAACAATCTGTTTTGGAAATAGCATTAGTGAAACTCGATTTTCTTAAAATCGAGTTCACTTTTTAAAAATCCCAATATAACTCAATACTTTTAAAAATCGAGTTACAAACAAGACAAAAAAATTTCATAGAATATTTTTTCAAATTCGTGTGAAACTCAATCTTAAGAATATCAAGTTCCAGCTGGATTTTTTTAATTGGAAAAAGCCACGGTTGCTCGTCCATTGTGGCAAAAACTTACCTAAAACTCAAAAACATTAAAATCGAGTTACATTCAAACTCGATTTTTAAAAAATCAAGTTTCAAAATAGGGACATGGTGCTTAATAGATTGAATACAGGGACATTGTGTTGGATATTTTAAAAATAAACGGCAAAAGCCCATTTTCCCCGTCTTTTTGATACAAAAATGTTCCAATGCAGCACAAGACTTCTTACTGTTTCAAAGCATGCTAAAGAAACTAGACCTTGAGGTTTGGATAGTCATCGCTTGGTCTCTACTCTCTGTTGGAATGCCCGTAGCAAGTTCGATTTTGAAAAAATTCAACTACAACCGAAAGCCATCCGTGATGGAGCTGCTGTTTTTTCTGGAAGAGTACTAGCGCTTCACAGCAGCTCAAAAAAAAAAAAAAAAAAGACTTAGCAGAGTCGATTTTGTCAAGTGTGTATCTTTTACAGCAATGTCAGGTATTGTGTTTAGTTGCTAGGGCTGTAAATGAACCAAGCTGTTCATAAACAGCTCGTGCTTGGCTCGATAAAAAGCTTGTTTATGTTTGTTTGTTTATAAACAAGCCAAGCTTAACCTTTAGTTTTAGGCTTGTTTAATAAACGAGCTGAGCTCGAGTAAAAAATATTGTTCATGAACAAGCTCGTGAACACCAAGACTCGATACAAAAGTAACAAAACAAGTTGAGCCTAGGCTTATTTATAAGTTTGGTAATAAAATTGATATGAGCTTGACAAGTAAACCCATATCTTTCTAAAACTTTAATTAATTATAAGTTGAGACCACTCATCCAAACCAAATAGGCTAGATAATAAACTTGATATAGGCTTGATAATATACTTATGTTGGATCTCAAGCTCAAAAGCATGATATTGAGCTTGAGTTTGGGCTTGATATTGAGCTCGAGCTTGGCTTGACTAATGAATCAAGCCAAGCCAAGCCAAGCTCAAACTTTTATACTTTATAACGAGCTCAATCTTGAACATTATTTGTAGACTTGTATCAAGCTCAAGCCAAGCTTGAACATTCACTACTCGACAAAGCTCGGCTCGTTTGCAGCCCTAGCTGCTATGCTCTTTCATGAGCTGTTCACTTTTTCATATGCTTGTCTGTCACCAGATCAGTTTTTGTATACTTAGCTTTCTATCTTTTAACACAAAAAAAAAAAAAAAAGCCTAAATTTTAGGATTTTTATTTTGGCTTGAAATTTTTTAAATATATAGGAATTTAAAATTGAGTGCTTATACTTAGTTGACCAGATTCTTTAAACCTTTCTTAGACATAATAAAGTGTGAGTGAGGGTGTTTTGTGACCAAAAAAAAAAAAGATTAAACCCTGGCAAGAAAATTATGATATTAGTAGTATAAATAAAAATCTACTTTTTCTATTTTATATAATCATTTATAAAAAACACTAACATCAAATTATTTATTTTACACTACATTTCAATAAAATATTATTTCTTTATCAATTTTTATTACTCTCCCAAATCATTTCTCCCTACCTCTGTGTGTAATGAGTAAGGAAGTAATAATGTAATCCCAAATTAAAAACTAAACATTCAAATAGTAAAATTTGGGATTAAGGACTAAAAGCCAAAGCAATGCACATGACATTTTTGTCACCAGCACAAAAATGAGACAAATATTATGTTTGCTAAGCATATATTCGTGTCCATGACATTGCCATGTCAAAACAAATATAATAACAGCTTTGTTTTAAACAGAAGTTTCATATGATAACAATTCTTCAGCAGCTTTCCAATGACAACATAAAACACTTACCACAAAAGGGTCATGTTTTATAATTTATATCATTTATGTCAAACCTGTAACCAAAATTATTCCTAAGCTTGAGGTTGAAATGCCTATCTAAATCCCTAGGGCAGGAGTAACATATTAGTAACATATTAGCAAACTTAACAACCAAATCATTCAACTAGGAAAAATTGTTACAAACAAGAGAGTGCATCAATTTATCAATGACTTAACCATTGAAACATAGGCAGAAAAATAGTGATTCAATCACTTGTAATATTTGAAGCATGTACATTATCCTTGCACAAACCAGAAACAATCAAATTTATAACTTAATGCTTTTAAAAAAAGCTAAAAGAATTATGGCATTTCATAAATAAATAAAAAATAAAAAAAGAATAATGGCATTGAAAAATCATAGATTTGAGTAAAAAATTTGACTTTGACTTCTGCTGTATACAAAAGTAAAGAGTATTCAATCATACCAACTTCTCTATATCACTAGCCCACTTATCAACAATCTCACTAAACCCAGCCATCTTATATCACACAAAATCAAATATTTCTATAATTCCATGATTTTCAGCAAACTCTAACTAATTCAAGCAGTTAAAACATATTTAATAAAAAAACATAAGAGCAATCAACTATGGCTGCAAAGAATATAAAGCCTTCTATATGATATAGGCCTTATTTATTGCTTACCACCAATAAATCAACTTTCTGCACGCAGAAATTAAGCCCTTTTTTTTTTTTGGTGGGGACGAAAAGCAAAGAGATTAAGCTCATCAAATTTTTCATGAGAGCAATTAGATGCGATAAGATTATGTTGGCTAAGCATGTATGCAGCACCATGACATTGCCATCTTTGAGGCTGTGAACAATGTTATTGACACAAATATCAATTGGGCATAATAGCCATAATCTCCTTTAAAAAAAAAATCTTAATAAATTAGTACCTCTGATATTCATGTCATAAAAGATAAGATGGAAGAAAGAAACAACATAATAAGAGCTCGGATTCAAATTGCATATTTGATACCAAAATACTTGCCATTGAACTTCACAATAATAGCTACCTTGCTAGAAACCTCAACAGACTAATCTTCGTATTCAGATGACACATTTACCCCATCAAGTAGAACCAAACTGTCTATAGAATTGGCTGCGTAACCAACCAATCTAATATTTGATTCCATTATAAGACTGTTCTGAAGTAGATTCTCAGGGTCAATTGATATCAGCCCCATGGCATTCTTAATTAGCAATTCACCATTGTCTGTGCAGCCATGGAAACGATGAACCCAATCGATTAGTACACATTTTCTGGTCCAAGACTCTGCCATGCCATACTCCTTCATCACCCATAAGTGGCACATAATGCCCCCAGTAGCTAGATAGTCAGAGATAATAATATAAGCCAGCGATCCCTTGAACACTGTAAGATATGATTGGTATACATCTAAGAAATCCGGAGGCAGCATTATCTTATGGAATCTCTCATCATTAATGTCGAAGGACAAAATGAAACAGCAGTGTTTATTAGTTACTATAGAGTGCAGTGCTCCGTTAAAAAATATATATGGTGAATGATCATAAAGACATCCAATGTTGGGGTCGGACAACTCCGCCGACACTACCTTCCTCCACGACTCCGTACTCAACGTGTAAACCTCAGCCTCTGTCAGTGGATCTGGCTCGTCAAGAGACCCTTGAAAACTCACTAGTCTAAGAATCGTGAAATCATTCTTTTGAGAATGATAAGCAAGTCCAAGGGTGGCACTATCAAAAGGGTCAGTCAAAAGAGCAGGGGCAAGCATCTTAAACTTTCTAATGCTTGGGTTCCACAAATATATTATATGATCACCATTGTTTTCGTTACACCTATCAAGGCAGAAGATACCGTTACAGAAGCAATTCATGGAGGCATCGTAAAAGGAAAAGGGGGTTTTAAACCTGGAAATCTCAGTCACTGTGCGGTCCCTATTGTAAACAAGTGTACGCAATTCTGCGTGAAAAGGATAGTCCTCTGTTTCAGATGTATATAGCAGATAACCATTGTGACTATTCTTATTGGATAATGATTTGGCTTCGTTGAGCTTGAAGTGTGCGGCAATGAAAATGGGGTTTGTGATTGTAGAGGAACATGATTTAGAAACGCACCTGAATCGGATTAAGGATTTCACTGGCAGCCGAGTCAGTATGTCGAATACGATGTCATTGTCCAAATCACGCTCGGTCAACAATCTTCGCTTTTCCGTAGGTCGAGACATCGGTGGTACTTTTGGACCTTTGGTATATGGTTGCGGCTGCAACATGGTAAAGTAAGAGAGAGAGGGAAAAGAAATGAAAAAGAAAATGAATATATTTAGTTTAGATATATGTTTTTTTTCCTAAATACCAGAGTGTTTGTTTTCTTCCTAAATTAAAACCCAAAGTGTTTGTTTTGGCGATGGACAAATTGAAATTTTAGAAGTCATTAGTGGTAGCCCCCCAAAATTGCAACCTTTTTACTTGTCTTTCTCCTCATTTTTGCCTAACTTGGGCGGATGAGAAAAGTGGGTCTTGAATAGGTGTGTTCGCGGTGCGGTGCGGTGTGATTTTGAGCCATTTTTAGTACCACAGTTTACAATGCGGTTTAGCTAAAATCATAACTGCACCACATCTTATTTTTGCGGTCACATGTGCGGTTCGGTGCAGTATGGTGCGGTTTAGAGTTTAGCCAAAACCATAACCGCACTGCACTTCATTTTTGCGGTCATATATGCGGTGCTATATATAAGATGTGGTTTGAAATCAGTATATTTTTCAAATTTTGGGTTTTTTCTACCCAGCCTAAAACTAATTTTTCTCCTTTTTTTGGGCCAAGTTTTAAATTATTGAGCTAATTTTTCTTTTGTTTGGGTTGACTTTTCTAGTCAACACATGCTAGGACTATCAAACTAATTTTTTTTTAAAGAAAACTAGGGTTATTAAACTATTAATAATATATTTAATATTAAAAATAAATAAATAAACTAATATATAGAGAGGGTGCGGTGGTACAGTTTATGCGGTTTTTTTATTATAAAACCGCAAACCGTACTGCACCATGTATTCATCATTTCTATTATGTATTCATTCTCAATCCTTTTGGAGTTTTCTTTTGCTTGATTAAATTCTTGACCCATATATACTAATAAATTAATTATGACGGTTATTTAAGCAATTCTTCTTAAAAGATATTTTTTGACCAAAAAGTTTTTATTTTACTCATCCACCAAGATTTAGAAATACAATAGTCTATGAAAGATAAACTAAAATGAAAATTTTCTATATTTAGGTAAACATTAAAATTCATTTAGCTACTCAATTCTATATTTAACAATAATATTTGTGTTACATAAAAATGACATTTATTTATATATGCTAAATGAGTTCATGCCAAGACAGGTAATTTTATCTTGACATGAATTATATGGTTTATGGTTTGTTACTTTGAAAGCTTAAGATTTAATTTGTTCCCAAAATATAAATAAATTTGGTTGAATAATGGGAGAAGTTAAATGGAGTCCAGCCACTCACTCTGTTTAAGCGCTGTGTCATTTAAGAGCTCAAAAAAAAAAAAAAAAAAAATATATATATATATATATATATAGGCTGTCATCTCAGGCATCTTAATATATATGTATATTAGTTTGCTTATTACCTTTTTTTTTCTCTCTCTCTCGAATCACCATCTCAGGCAGCTTAACGCATTTCCTTTCGAATCATCATCATCGATGATGTCTAAGCTCAGGAATTTGTCATCGGAGCGTCTCCCACACGACGTCGTGATCGACATCCTGACTCGGCTGCCTGTGAAATCCTTAATCAGATTCAGGTGCGTTTCTAAATCTTGGTACTCTACAATCACCGACCCCATTTTCATTACCAAACAGTTGAACCTCAACAACAAAGCCAAATCATTATCGTCCAATAACAATCATAATGGTTTTCTTCTGTATACCGGTCACAAACAACTGTATACGGCTGCTTGCAATGACGATCCCACATTGACATTGACTGAGGTTTCCAGGTTTCAAATCCCTTTTCCTGTAGATATGGTTGACTATTGTAATGGCATGTTCTTGATTTTTAGAAGTCTTGATACTTTAATATATTTATGGAACCCAAGCATTCAAAAGTTTAAGATGCTTATGCTTGCCGATGCTCGCAATGGCTTCAGTCTTGGACTTGCCTATCATTGTCAAAACAATGACTTCAAGATTCTCAAAATTGTTTGCAATAACAAAGGTCCGCGGTTTGAGGCCAAGGTTTACGCATTGAGTACGGATTTGTGGAGAAGGATTGAATTTTCGGTGGAGTCGATACCCAATCTTGGATCTATTTTAGATATACAATATGAACCCTTTTTATTTTTTAATGGAGCTCTACATTTTATGGCATATACTAGGGGCAAAAACAACACTAACAATTTCATTTTGTCCTTTGATGTCAATGATGAAATATTCCGAGAGATAAGACTGCCAGAGTATTACTTAGATGGATTTATTTTTGTCGATCGGGCAGTTCACCGACTTGTGGTGTTCAAGGGATCATTGGCTCTAATTGTTTTTGGTCTTCCTGATAGTCCTATATATGAAGATGGCGAATTTTTAGATAAATGCGACATATGGGTGATGGGGCAGTATGGTGTGGTTGAGTCTTGGACAAAAAAAACTGTAGGACTCAGGCGGATTAAGAATTTCTTTGGCTGCACTGAAAGTGGTCAACTTCTATTTATAATGCGTCCGGGATGGATGGTTTCGTATGACCCTGAAATTGAAAGTCTATATGAGAACAATATTGGAATTCCAAGTCCGAACTGGATGGCCTACACAACTGATCTTATGGAAAGCCTGGTTTTACTTGATCACAAATAAATGTCATCCAAATGTGAAGATAAACCAATGAAGTAAATGATGCTCTCTTTTATGTTTTATTTTGCTTTTCCTTTTTGTAATATTAAATCAATGAAGCCATAATTATGTTCTTTTTTTCTTCTATTGTAGTACACATGAAAGTAATGTAGTAATCCTAGTAGGTTTTTGTGGTCATTCTAACACATGGAAATGTCACAGTGAAAATTATATGTTTTTAGCCCAGATAACCTTGTTTCACTTGTCCTATCATAATGAATATTGGATTGGTTATCAAGTTTATAATTGAAATTGGTTTTACTTGTAAATTGTTGGTACTTGGTGGTACCCTTGATTTTGATTTTTGTCAACTCACCTTGTTGGATGTCATGCTTTAATTTCTAGGCAACAAAATAATATTTTCTATAAACTATGAATTTGTTGTGCGAGCTTAATTGATTGTCCCCAGTCCCCTTCCCTATTTTGTTTCCTTTTTTATTGATTTATCTATCAATTTATAATTCCATTCTCTTTTTAAGATGGCAAGCATCTGTAGATTTATATGAATAGAAGAATAAACTTTTGGAATTAGGTCTCAAGTTTAATTATTAAAGTTTTTAATAATGAATTGATTGCATAAGCCTGGTTTATAGACTTGTTTTGGACGTCAGGGAAAATCATCAAGATTTTGGCTGGCTCCTTTTCTTTTTGAATCGATTTTCCTTCTTTTTGTTGTCCTACCACTAATGTTTTTTTTTTTTTCAACATCTATGTATGCTTAAAAACGTTGTTTGTTAAGCTGCAGATTGCACATCAACCTATCATATATGCCTAGACACTCTAGGTGTATTGGTTCCAACTATCTTTGACATAGAGACAAGACTGATACTCGCTCTTGCAGATACAATACTCATGCAAATTATTTCTCTAGTTTTTTTTATCTATTTTTATTTTTTTAATTTATGAGATTTCTTTATAATTTGTATAGTACACGTGAATCTACACACTTGTATACACACAGTAAATCATGCATGCTTTTTAAGCATAAGGTATGCTAATCTTGCTTGAAAGTTGGCTGTTGTAAATAGACATAAAAAAGCTATTGATATCTCCAACTACTACTACTACTATTAAGAGAAGCATAACCTGACCCACCTTGAGTCAATTCAGTCACAACAAGGCAACTAATTTCAGCCTAGGTTGGGTTGGGTGAGGGCTAAAAATTTCACACATTGAGCTGTGCTGGTTAGGGATGAGACTTACATGCTCTTGTTTACTTCCAACAAGCTCTGGTTGCCCAAGTTGCAGCCTCTAAAATTGAGCTTGGCATCTTGAGATATTATGAAGTATATGTATGTGTGTGTAGTGATCAATAAAAATGGTATATATGTGTGTGTAAACCAGCCCAGGTTGCTCAAGTTGCAGCCTCTATTTTCAGCTTGCATCTCAAAATTTCATCAGTCTATCTATTACATATATTAAACAGAGTGTAGAGCCCAGGAAAAGTGTTTTGGTTCAATGGAATTTTGGTGAGCCAAAACGGTGCATATTGCCTAATTGGTTTTGTGAGAAAAAAATAGCCCAGGAGAAGGGCTGCAACAATATGATGAGAGACTTGCAGTGTTCAAGGAATTGCTAGCTTCATTTGTCTTCAGTGATTTGATAAATTAACATAAGGGAGTATGGTTTTGTTGAGTCTTGGACTAAAAATGAGAATGAACTTCTGCAATCTGTACGGGATGCATAAAGTTGATTCATTGGTCCTAAGCAATAAGTCAAATTAATATTTTAAATAGCAGGCTTTTAATTTTTGCTCACACATTTAATTGCCTATGCATTTTTTTATTGACAGAGACAATTTATATGCTTGAATCCTCTTTAATTGTGCATACAGCAGAAGTGCAAGTCAAATTTTCTCCAGAACACTATGATTTCTCAACGCATGTATGCATACATTTTCATGTTTTTGACATTATTAGGTCTATTAATTAAAGAAAGTAGATGCTTTGTTTAATTTGCTTACTATCCAATGATGGTTGATGGTTTATGGCTTTGTGCAGAGAAAATGTGCAGCAATTCTAATATCTATTTAGAACTTATTAGTCATTTGTTAAGCAGTTCTAATTTTTGATCCATTAGCACATATGAAATTTGCAAACGCAAGTGATTGAGTCAATTTCTGGCTCAGTTTCAATGGTTAAGATACTGATGCATTGTCTCGTTTGTAACATTCTTGCCGGATTGAAGGATTTAGTATTTTAGTTTGCTTAATTTGTTTTTGGTGGATTAAGAATTAGATAGAACTTTTTCACTTCAAGCATGGTTGCTTATATGCCTATCAAAAAAAAAGAAAAAGACACAGGCTGCTTATGCTAACTAATGAACCTCTTGTGGTGGTAATCTTTTTGGTGTCATTTGAAAGCTGCTGAAGAATTGTCCTTTTTTGCAAGTTATATTATGTTGTCCTTTACTACAATTGTTGAAATTAAAGTATGGAAAATGCTATAAGTACCACCAATTTTACTAATAAAAAGTTTGCAAACCAAGGTAGCAATTAATGTGATTGGAACCACATCAACATCGTGATAATTAAATTTCCTAATTGCTATTATTATTATTTTTTTTTTAAGTTTTAAAAATTGACACATTTGTATCATTACTCTTATAGTATTTCTGTGAAATTGAAGACTAAATTTATCCAACTCGAAGGGAGAGGGTTCCTTAGGAGCTTATGGCTGGTGCTAATTTGCATCTAGCAGGTTTTGAATATATTTTTCTTACCTATCAAAAAAAAAAAAAAAAAAAAAAAAAAAAACTAGAAGGGAGAGGGTTCCTTAGGAGCTTATGGCTAATATTTATTCAACTTATGACTTTTGTTGATTCATTGGTCCTACCTTGATAGCATTTAGGTTTGGAAATTAGTAAAAACTAGAAATTTGATTTATTTGCAAACTGTTGAATGTATCATTGATATTCATCTTTTCCAATCAGTCATGACAGGTCTAAGCAGTGCTTTTCTTGAGCTACCTGCAGTCGCAGCACAAGGCCTTATTATGTGACAATTATTGTTGCAACATCCTCTGATACTTACTAATAGTCTAATATGCAGTTCCTGAATTACTCAATAATGCAACAGTATGCAAGACAAGCACTTGTACTACCTGTACTTGTATCATGGTTTTCTTAAAGGTGGTGTCATTTGCTTAACTCTTCTCTTGCATTCTCTCCCTCATAATGACCCTATGAAGTCCATATTCAACCATCTAAGTTTGTGTGCCAAATATAAGCTTTGATAAATAGATGTGGAAACCAATCGTTACCATAAAGAACATGGATGCATAGTCTATATTGTAGTTTTTCCTTGGTCAGTTTTTGTATTATAGACATTGGTGTTCTTTCAAGTAATATGTTCACAGGTTCAATGCGGCACCTTTTCCAACGCAAAATAAAAGGTATATGTTCTACATGAGTGCTGGAATTGTATTGTTTGTGTTTGTTTGTTTTTTGAGAATTCTAAGTAGTTTTAACACACACGGGGAGAAAAGAGAAGGTCTTAAAGAAATTTACAGTGGTGTATATCTAAAAGGGCCTAACTCTTGGATACACAACACAAGTTTAAATTCAACTATTTGTTGACTTAGTTTCATTTCTCATTTACTTTACTAAATTTCGTCTACAGGGGCTGTGAACATCCTGGTAGTTTTGTCTTGAATCATCAGTCTCCTTACTCTTGTGATAAGTGCTGCGGCATTTTCATTCTATAGAGACTACATTGCACAAAGAGCTAGGAGGTGTATCATGCTAGCCTTTTGTATCTCCCTGTATTTATGTATGAGTTCCTATTTCACCGGCTCCCTGATAACCAATAATGTATTAAACAAAGAAGACAACTTAATTGAGCCTTCATTTTTTTCGGAAACTCTCGTTGAAGACAGTGAAAACATTAAGTGTAGGATCCAGGTTTGAGCACTTAGACTGTTGAGAGAGTGGACTCAAGCCCAGTTAGCCCATTACAATGAATTTGTAGAGAGTGGGTTGAAGAACTAGGCCCTAACAAGCGGACAACGTCCAGTGTAGTGTTCGTTGAAGGCCAGTCGGCCAAGGCTTTCTCCCTAAATCTGTCCTCGGCACCGGTCCGAGGAGCTTGGTAATGGCCTGGCTCTTAGGGACTCCTCCGGGGAAAAATCCCCCCTTCTGATCTCTTTCTTCTTCCTATATATAGTTCTTTCTCTCACAACCTCTTTCCTCCACTTGTTGATCATCCACGCCCCTCTCTTCTGACTGCCTGTCCCATCAGCCACTTTATCAGACTCCTGTGAGTCGCAGCAACCAAGGCAGCCTTGGCCAGAGGTCGCATCCTCATTAATGCGACTATGGAGTTAGGTTGGTGCATTTAGTGTGGAGGTGACAGCTTATCCTGGACGTGTTCCCCAGCCATGCTGCTATGGCTGACGTGTCGGTCTCGGTTTGCCGATGGCAGGATTTTCCTCGGCAGGATTCCTAGCCATTCAGACTTTCACACTCCTTCCTCGGGCTCTACTTCCTCCTCGGCATCAGCCCTGGGCCGAATACAAGTTGGGCCGGGGTCACCAGATTATTTAGGCCCCACAATAGCCCCTCAAAATGCTGCTGTCCGGCTCCTCGGACGGGGAGGAGGATTTTGATGTCCTCGGGCCTTAGTCACGACTCGCCCAATCAGTGGCCTACGTCAGCGTCGGGGTCTTTTCGCCTGCCCAGTGCACGTCTTTGGCGCCTCGATATTTGGTGCGCACCCGCATTAAATGCTCGCATTAAATTCTGGTGGCTTTATACTCCCCACGTTCAACGGTGTGATGCTAATCAGTCGGTGGGGATTTCCTGCCTTTATGGGCGGGAAACTCCGCCTGGTTATCCTTAATTGAGGATATAAATACTTGTCTGAACCGATTTGCCTCCTCATTTGTGCACTCGAGGACCCTGGTGCACATACTTTGAATCCGGTCAAATCTCCACATCAACGAGCGCTCCTTTCCAGCATAAAAAGCCTGTCCGAGGAGGTTTTCCTCATTCCTGTAAGTCTTCTTCTCTCTCTAGCACAAATTCTTCTCTGCTTCCTTTCTTCCCTTCGTTCTTTCTCGAATCCCTTAGTCGTTGTTGGGGATGGGTAAATTTAAGAAGCTAGTCGAGTCTGAGGAGGCGATGGAGAAATTCATCGCTGATCACGGGATACCTCGCAATGTAGGCTTGAGGTACTGCGAGGAAGGGGATTGGTACATTAGGAGGAACGAGGGCGAAGTTGTTATCCCCATAATAGCCTTCTTAGAGAGAGGCATGAGGATCCCAATGAGGCCGGTGACGAGCGGCTACCTTAGGCATTTCCGGTTAGCTCCCACCCAGTGCGCTGTCAATATGTTTAGGATACTAGGGTGCATAGACACCTTGAATGAGAAGTTGGGGTTGGGGTTAACCCACCATGATGTAAACTGGTGCTATAACCTTCAACACCTGAAGGGCAAGACGTATTATATGAAGACGAGGGACGAAAGGGTCCGTCTAATCCAGTGTCTCCACGATTCTAGCAAGGGACTGAACCTTGATTTTCTCATCGTGTCAGGGGAATGGCACGATGGTCTCCATTGTCCGATAACAGAGGGAGAGCCAGGTAGGGTACTTGGAGTAGGAGAAGGTCCAGTTCCTTTTTTCTTCTTCCTTCTTTTCTTTTGTGAATCTGCTTTGTTCGGCTGATGATAGGAGTTTGTTTTTCTCTTTACAGATTCGCACGCCTTCACATGCCATTTTAGCCTGGTCAACAAGGAGGGCCTGCAATTTGTGCTTAGATCAGAGGCTTTCGTGAACGAGGGTGACAACCAAGTCAGGGCTGCTCACAAGATCCTCAGGTGCGATCCGGCCTAGAAGGTGTTTCCGATCCCGAAGCACATGATCAGGGCTCGTGACCCTCGGCTTAGACAAATCACTGTGGTGGAGCACGGGTTCTCGTTTTCTAAGGGATCATCCATTCCGGAAGGCATCCCATTGGCTGGTTCTTCCTCGTCCTATCAAGCTGCGGAGGCCAAGGGAGAGGGTTCGGAAAAAGAGAGAGAAGTAGTGGATCTGGGCTCGTTCGAGGACGAATTTACCGCATTCGAACAAGGCTATCTGTCTGAGGATCCATCCGGTGACCTGGGGGATCCCCAACTATCTGAAGTCGATCTTTTGCCTCCAAGGGTTGGTGCTCAGGTCGAGATGGGTTCCAGGAGACAACCCCAGACCAACCTATTTGATTTGCTTGAGGGCAGGACGGGGAAAACCACGCCGAGGGAGTCACAACCCAAGCCTCCTTCATCTAGGCCCAAGCTTCCTCCAGCCCCACCTAAGCCTTTACCTGCGCAGACCAGGTCATCCACCGTTCCGCCCGTCTCGGATCCTCGGCTCGAGTCCTCTGATCCGAAGAGGAAGAGGTCTTCTAAGGACAAAGAACCAGTGGATGGGGAAAAGCCTCGTTCCTCCCAGGAAGAGGGTGAAGCCCGCCGACCCTCTAAGCAGCTGAGGATTGGAGGTCAGGACAAAGGGAAAGAGGTTGTCCAAGCGTCCGAGCCCCAGGCCTGGCTGCACGATGCCACTCTCAGGGACTTTCGAGGGGGCGAGGGGGCTCGCGTGGCCGATGCCCTGGAGAGGTCCCTCCTCCTTCCCGTCGACATGGCTGAGTTAGGGAGCATGAGGAGGCAGGAAGTGGCCCGCAACCTTAAGCGGTACCTGGGCATGGTAAGCCTTCTGACACTTGTTCCACCGCTTGAATTTCATTGCTTAGTACTTGTCTTACGGTGCTCTTGTTTCGGTTTGCAGGCTATCCAAATAGCCTTTAGGCTGGACGAGGAGGCCGACAACCAGGGTAAGGCCCTGGATAAGGAGCGCCATAAGTACTTGACCGCCGCGAGTACTCTCAAGAGATCTGAGGCGGATCTCAAGAAGGCGCTGGAGAGTTTGGAGGAGATGACGAAGGCTAGAGACAAGGCTGCATCCGACCTGGCCGGCGCTATGAAGCACGCCGAGGACCAGACAGGGCGCCTGCGGGATGTCGAGGGTCAGCTGCAGGTTGCCCAAGGGGGTATTGCCGACCTGAAGAAGGAGCTGGCCGAGGCCGTGGTGGCAAGAGGCATTGCTGAGTACGCCAGGGACGAGGCCGTGAGGGTTAAAGACGATGCCATGTTTGCGAGAGAAAATGCCGAGCGCTCCGTAGAGGAAGCGGAAGAAGAGGCCTTTGCTGAGAGGATGGCCAAGGCTGAGGCTGCCCTTAAGGCTTAAATCCTTGAAGTGTGCAGGCGTTTCTGCTCCGAGACATGGGAAGAGGCCCTCAACCAGGCGGGGGTCGAGGCCTCGTCTGAGCTTAGGAGGGCCGAGAGGGTGTATTACCCTTCTGCTATCCAAGAGGTTGCCTCCGTTGCTCCCGAGGCTGGCTCCACCTTACAAGCGACAGATGAGGGCCAGACTAATGCCGCCGAGAATTCTACTCCAGTTGATAAGCCTGTTGAGGGGGCTGAGCCCCATGGAGCATTGGAGGGGGTAGGAGCTGGTAGTCAAGAGGTGCCCCTGGATGTGGTGAAGCCTCCTGCTGACTCCCAAGCCGCACTCGTCGCCCCCCAGATTCCTCCTGCTGAGGAAGGGTCCTCAGAAGTAGCCCCTCCGAGCCAAAGTCCCGAGGTACTCGTAGAAGCCCTCCAGCAGACTCCTCAGGACAAACTGTCTATCGAGTTGGGGGAGTAGGCCACCTTGTCGGGTCATCCCATTCTGATGGCCTGAGCCACTCTGATTTTGCTGTTGTTTGTTTGTTTTTGTTTTTTTTTTTTACTTCGCCTTTTGTTTTGGCGACATTGTAACAAGACTATGTATTTTCCCTTTATAATATATTCAGTTGCTTGTTTTGAGTTCCTCGGATGATGTTTCCCGTTATTTGTTATACTTTGATGTTTCGCACAATACCTTGGTTGTGTCTAGCACTTTTGTTCCTCTGTAAGTAGCTAGTTTCCCCATAGGTTTGAGTCCTTGGACCATGCAAGACCTAGGTTCGGTCCAGTACCCAGGTACTTCTTGCTGTGGTTAGTTTTCCCAGAGGCTTGAGTCTGAGGACCATGCAAGGCCTTAGTTCAGTCTAACGCTTGTTTTCTTCTGTAAGTAGCTAGTTTCCCCAGAGGTTTGAGTCCTTGGACCATGCAAGACCTAGGTTCAGTCTAGTACCCAAGTACTCTTTGCTGTGGTTAGTTTCCCCAGAGGCTTGAGTCCGAGGACCATGCAAGGCCTTGGTTCAGTCTAACGCTTGTTTTCTTCTGTAAGTAGCTAGTTTCCCCATAGGTTTGAGTCCTTAGACCGTGCAAGACCTAAGTTCAGTCTAGTACCCAAGTACTCTTTGCTGTGGTTAGTTTCCCCAGAGGCTTGAGTCCGAGGACCATGCAAGGCCTTGGTTCAGTCTAACGCTTGTTTTCTTCTGTAAGTAGCTAGTTTCCCCATAGGTTTGAGTCCTTGGACCATGAAAGACATAGGTTCAGTTTAGTACCCAGGTACTCCTTGCTATGGTTAGTTTCCCCAGAGGCTTGAGTCCGAGGACCATGCAAGGCCTTGGTTCAGTCTAACGCTTGTTTTCTTCTGTAAGTAGCTAGTTTCCCCATAGGTTTGAGTCCTTGGACCATGCAAGACCTAGGTTCAGTCTAGTACCCAGGTACTCCTTGCTGTGGTTAGTTTCCCCAGAGGCTTGAGTCCGAGGACCATGCAAGGCCTTGGTTCAGTCTAACGCTTGTTTTCTTCTGTAAGTAGCTAGTTTCCCCATAGGTTTGAGTCTTTGGACCATGCAAGACCTAGGTTCAGTCTAGTACTCAGGTGTTCTTCTGAAAGTAACTAGTTTCGTCGTGGGTTTGAGTCCGAGGACCGCGGGAGACCCTGGCTCAATCTAGTACCCAGGTGTTCTTCTGAAAGTAACTAGTTTTGCTGCAGGTTTGGGTCTGAGGACCGCGGGAGACCCTGGCTCAGTCTAGTACCCACGTGTTCTTTTGAAAGTAACTAGTTTCGTCGCAGGTTTGGGTTCGAGGACCGCGGGAGACCCTGGCTCAGTCTAGTACCCAGGTGTTCTTCTGTAAGTAACTAGTTTCGCCGCAGGTTTGGGTCGAAGGACCGCGGGAGACCTTAGCTCAATCTAGTACCCAGGTATTCTTCTGTAAGTAACTAGTTTCGCCACAGGTTTGGGTCGGAGGACCACGGGAGACCCTGACTCAGTCTAGTACCCAGGTATTCCTGGCTTGGAGTAAAGGGATTTGCCCTCATCGTCGGGGGGTTTGTTTTTTGCGTGGTGGCAGCCTCGGCCTTACTTCACCGAGGATGGACTATTCGTCGGATTGGACTCTTGACCCCGGGCTGCCCCGGGCAGAGGTGGCTCGGGTTTCTGTCCTCACGCGTGGCAGCAGCCCCTTCTTCGCTCCAGCCTTCTGCCTTCTTCGATTACGAGGCGTCCCCTGACTGTTCGTGTTCTGCGCTTGACGCTTCGGTGCGCGAGGCGCGCCCTCATTAATATCCTCATGGATTAATGTAGATCCAGTGGCTGTAGGTCTCCTTGGAATTTGACCAGGATTAATGTCGTTGATGACTCTTCCTTCGAGTTCTGGTTGGACCAATTTCCACCAGCCTTCGTCCTCTATAAAAGGCCTTATGGGGGAATCGTCCTTCCACACTTCACGAATCCTTCAGTCAAACAGGAAACATGACTTTCCCACCCCCTAAGCCCTTTCGATGACCTCGCTAGGATTGTGATCAGAGCTTGGCAGAATGGGACGGCCCTGGATGAGGGCGGAGGCAAGCAAGCTCAGGGTCCTCCTCCCTCGGTTGAGAACCGCTGCGGTTGTGGTTCGCGTCAGGCTTCCGGCGCGGAAAGGTTTGGGCGTCATGCTGGTGGTATCGTGCCTGGCAGTCGGGAGGGAGGTCCATGAAGCTCATAACGTCTTTCTCCGGTGCGCGTCCATGCCTGCCCTTCAGGCCGGTGGTGTCTCGTTCCCAGCTTATCTGCCGATGGAGGCTTGCAAGATTACGTCATGCTTGGTGCTCGAGTGTTGCCATCTCCAATGTTCAAGCATTGTGAGGCTGGAGGAGTATCAAGGGAACATCATGGGGCGGGGCCATCCGGCGCCTTTGCATCTGCTCCTCTCTTCTCGCCGGTGCCATCCATACTGGCTCGGGGGTTGTTGGTAGCTTTGAAGCAAGCCTGCCTCAGCCCTTTTTCTTTTAGGGTTAGCTTTAGGACAAGTCCGTCTGGGCCTCTGTTTGTATAGTTAGCTTTAAAACAAGCCTGTCTGAGCCTCTGTTTGTATCTTGTATTTCCTTTTCATGTAATAAAAACGTTGTAATATTTGTTCTCTTTTCGTTATCTTTGAATCTTTTACTTTTCTGCAATCATTCTTCTCTTTTTTTGTGAACGCGCCATTGTTAACCTTCCGCAAACTAGCCATCTAGGAACGACTGTCCGTTGCGCCTGCTGGTGCACAAGTTCTCCCCACAGACGGCGCCAATTGTAGGGTCCGGGTTTGAGCACTTCTACTGTTGAGAGAGTGGACTCAAGCCCAGTTAGCCCATTACAATGAATTTGTAGAGAGTGGGTTGAAGAACTAGGCCCTAACAAGCGGGCAACGTCCAGTGTAGTGTTTGTTGAAGGCCAGTCAGCCAAGGCTTTCTTCCTAAATCTGTCCTCAGCACCGGTCCGAGGAGCTTGGTAATGGCCTGGCTCTTAGGGGCTCCTCCGGGGAAAAATCCCCCCATCTAATCTCTTTCTTCTTCCTATATATAGTCCTTTCTCTCATAACCTCTTTCCTCCACTTGTTGATCATCCACTCCCCTCTCCTCTGACTGCCTGTCCTATCAGCCACTTTATCAGACTCCTGTGAGTCGCAGCAACCAAGGTAGCTCTGGCCAGAGGTCGCATCTTCATTAATGCGGCCGTGGAGTTAGGTGGGTGCATTTAGTGTGGAGGTGACAGCTTATCCTGGATGTGTTCCCCAGCCATGCTGCTATGGCTGACGTGTCGGTCTCGGGTTGCCGAGGGCAGGATCGTCCTCGGCAGGATTCCTGGCCGTTTAGACCTTCACACTCCTTGCTCGGGCTCTACTTCCTCCTCGGCATCGGCCCTGGGCCGAATACAAGTTGGGCCGGGGTTACCAGATTATTTAGGCCCCACATTAAAGTTATGTTTGGTAACAGTTTTTGTTTTTATTTTCAAAAATTTGTTTTTGAGAATAAAAAAAAAAAAAATTTCTTGTATTTTTTAAATCAAAAACATGTTTGGTTAGTTGAATTTAAAAAAAAAATAGTTTATTGAAAAAAAAAAAACTAAAATATGTTGTTATTAGGGTTTGAACTCTAACGCTAACTCATTAAATGAGATAGATTCATTAACTTAAATATGTATTTTCATTAACTTTTGAAAAATAGGAACTAAAAACAGTTTTTTGCATGTTTTCTGTTTATTCACAAATTGAGTTTTGAGAAAAGTTTTTATTTTTTGTTCATTTTTGGTTGTCAAACAAGTTTTTTAATCTCAAAAGTAGAAAATTGTTTTTGGAAACAAAAAATAAGGGGAAAAAACAGTTACCAAACATGCCCTAAAATTTGAGCAACTATTTTTTTTATTGAAATAAAATGTGAAAACCAAGTGTTTGATGTTGATTTGTGTGGTACAATCTTCAACCTTTTTCTTTTCTTTTCTCTCCAAAGTTGGAGGGTGCAAACATTGATTGAAAATAATAAGAATTTTTTTTAATTGAAAAATAATGAGGATATTGGTTTAAGACTCAAACCCAAAAAAGATAAAAATAAAAGGGGAGATTAGAGAGAATGCAATAGACTCTCGAACTAAGGATGGCAAAAATGTCATGGATTGCTTGACTTGCTCGGCCTTGTTTGGGTTTCTTCCACTTTGAAGACACTTACCTATCTCTTTTTGAACACACTCACTCATAACTCATAAGTCAAGCAATTCTCATTTTCCTTTCCATAAAAAATAAAAATAAGCAAAAAACAAAAACAAAAGTCACCTTATACTTTCACTCTTTCCTTGCATAGTTCTCAGAACCGGACCGGACCGGGAGGTCGGACCGTGAAAACCGTGAACCGTGATGAAAATCGGTTTTTTAAGCATAAAGAACCGGGCATATGTGGCAATTCTGTGAACCTCTAAAACCGGGGTTGGACCGTACGAACCGGTCAAGAACCGTGCGGTCCAACCCCTTACTAATTTTTTATTTATTTTATTTTATAAAAACAACTGAACACAATTTTATTCTACTTAATTAAATTATCCATCTCTTTCAAGGAATAAAAAAAATTGTAATTAAAATCCTTCAAAGATATTCAACTTTACTTCAAAAAATTTAATGTTTTCATGGTTATTATTTTATTTTATTAACTTTCTTATTTTATTATTAAATATATGCTTGAAAATTATTAAATTTCCCCCCACATATATAGATATATTAGTCAATTTTGCTAGTTTTATAAATTTAATATCTATATTTAGGCTTTAATTAATTATTAAATTAATTATGACGTCATCACGGTTCGATCTCGGTTCAACCTCGGTTCGACCTCAAAAACCTTGAACCTCTCCCTTTTACGGTTCAATGAACGGTCCGGGTCTGAAAACCTTGTTTCCTAGTTGACCTCTAGAATTTGTGTGCAACATGCCCATGACTCGACTCCTACTCCATCTTATTGCCATCCTTGCCCATCTGATGAAATTTTCATATAATATCTCTGTCTAGATTTGCCATTGCAAAGTCCCAAACACCCACATTTGAAAAAATGACTATAAATAACACATAATTAAAAAAGCAAGTCATCATAGTGATTTATCTCTTGAGCATTGCATGATGGTGAAGTGGGTATTCGGTGAGTCCCATTAATCAGACAAACAATCCTTTAAGCCCAGTGTTATTGAAGAGCCTAAACAAATAGGTCGGTTGGTTCCAACATTCAGATATTGGGCTCTCATCTTAGGTAGCTAAGCTTACAGCTTACATGTCAACTCATCCAAAAATTTCTGTTTATTTGATCATAAGGACTTATTTTTTCTATTTCATATACTTGCTTTTCAAAACACTTCATATTAAATTATTTATTTTATACTACATTTTATTAAAATATTAATTTTAATTGTTTCCCTTTCTTCACTCACAACCTTTAGCAAAAAAAAAAAAAAAACACACACACACACACACACACACACCAACAACTACCATCCACCCTCTTCCTTCATTCTTGGGATAGGTAAAATGAATAAAAAACTAAACTAAATGCAAAATGAGTAGTGGCAATGTAAATTTACATGGTTTAGAGCATTCGCGTCAGCTTGTGCAAAAATTATTGTCTATTTTAGCATATGAACTTATTTTTTTTAATTTATTTTACATACTTACTTTTCAAAATACTCTACATCAAATTATCTATTTTACATTATATTTCATTAAAATATCAAAATTTTATTTTTTAATTGTTTTTATTTCTTTACACTTAATAATCGTCGTCAATTCTCTTCTTTTATTTTCGATCGAGATACATAAAGAAAGAATAGTTTCAATATAAATTTACACGGTTATTGTAACAAATTTGTAAATTAACACAATTATACATTTGGGCTGATGTGGGTTACTTTTAGATAAAATTGTGTAAAATTTTCACATTTTCTATTATACACTCACTAACATGAGTGCTCAAAGCAAACTTGTAAATAATTATATACTGACTTGTGTGGATCAATTTTAGTCTAATAGTTTTTAGGCTCTACTTGCTAGAGGCATCTACTAGTTGTTTGCATTCTTAGTCCTGCCAAATAGTTTTACTAGACAAAGTTAAATGTTCAATGTTCAACAAGAGATCCAAAGTTCAAAACTCTTAACTACCGAAGACAGTAGCACCGCTCCTTTTTGTTTGGTAGAACTGTTTGGGAAACATTTCTCTGATGTGTGGAATACAGTGTGAGCATGCCTGATGTGGTTCATGTGGAAGGAATGAAACAGTCGCACATTCAAGGATGTTGTGAGATCTATTGATTAGTTGAAGTCCTTACAAATTTGGACTTTGTTTGATTGATTCGGACTTGAGGATTTACGCATTGCACTTCGATTTTTTTAATTTCACTTCTATTAGATTTTCTAGTTGATTTGCTTGTAATCTTTATTACTTTTATATATATATATATATATATATATATATATATATATATATATAAAGTAAGTTGTTAATGCAACATTGTAATTAATTCTTACTTCTTAAAAAGGCATTGGGATGAAATATAACACCATAAAGTAAAAAACTTTTGATCATTCTGAAGTAAAAAAATTTAGATTGTTTCTTATCTACACGTGTATAAAATTGAGTGTATACCTTTAAAAAAAAAAAATTTAAATCTTGAAATACAATTTGATGTTCCTAAAAAAAAAATAAAAAAAATAAAATTGATGAGACCAATTTCAACCATATCTATTTATTTATCTAAAAAGTAAAAAGGACAAGACCCTGTTGCACATTTCAGCCTACACAGTACACACCTACTTCTACTTGGTTCGCATTTCCTTTCCTTAATCCGATTTCCGATGTCTAAACTCAGGAGAGATACGAATTTGTCATCGGAGCGTCTCCCACACGACATCGTATTCGACATACTGAGTCGCCTGGCAGTGAAATCCTTGATGAGATTCAGGTGCGTTTCCAAGTCTTGGAACTCCATCATCACAGACCCCATTTTCATTACCAAAAACCTTTGGCACAACGTCATGGAAAGAGAGGTCATCTGTGAGCACCTGCAGCAGAGCATCTGTCTTTTTTCTTTTTTATTGGTACAGTTCTATTAACGTGTAGGTAACTTTTTGGATCCAAGTAAATGGAAAACAATCCTTTAGGTAAATGACATTAGCTCAATGCTCTAGTTTAGAGGGGTCTCTTTTGCACCTGGATGGATTCAACTTAATTTTGAGATGTATCTTGATTTTTCTGTTTTGATTCACTTTGAGTCTTAGATTTTTTATGATTGTTACCTTGATATTGATGATGGTTGATAATTGAATCATTAGAATTTAGTTTGGAAAGGTTTTAAGTGCAGGAAAATAGGCAAAAGAGGCTAGGAGTGACCTCTGCGCGGCAGAGTGCTAATCAAGATACAAAGTACTAATGGGCACTTTGTGGTCCTTGATTTTTCGAGTCTTGTGAGTACAAGTTCCTTAAAAACCAAAAAAAATAAAACACTTCATTTTTGCAAGTCTTGTGAATCTAGATTCGTTTTTTGCTTTACCTTATCCTTGATGGGATTTCTTGTAAAAGAGATAGTTGCCCTCTTAAAGCATTGTTGTGATGTGGAAGACTGAAATTTATCCAGCCAAGAGAGAGAGAGGGCTCCTCTAAAGTTTATGGCTATTATATTTATTTAAACTTATGTCTATTGTCTCAGGAGTGTCATGAACATTATTTGACTTGTCAAATTGTCAAGCATAGTTCCTACTGTTTAGCAAACATAATCTTATTTAATTTTTGTCCTAGTGGCAGAAATGTTAATCAGCAAGATCTGGTTATGTTCTTAGCCATTAGCCGTCAAGAGAAGCATGGATATTCGCTATTTGTATAAGATGCATAAGGTTGACTCATTGGTCCTACCATTATAGTTTCTTGGTCAGGAAATTGGTGTTAAGATGTACAAGAGATTAATGATTACTAAATGCTTCAATGCATTCTTCATATACAATTAGTTCTTTTTTCTTGGACGTATGGAATACGATGCCAGCATGCCTGGTGTGGTTAGTGTGGAAGGAACAAAACAGCCGTACATTAGAGGATGTTGCGAGATCTATTGACTAGTTGAAGTCCTTACCAATTTGGACTTTGTTTGATTGATCTCAGGCTTGGGGATTTCCGCATTGTACTTTGATTTTTTATTAGACTTTCTAGTAATTGTTCAATTAGTTTTTTTTCTTGATGGAAGGAAAGGGTTAAAGCACTTACTCCTGAGGTAGCAAGTAGTGGATGTAATTTGGGTTAATACCGAATGGGAAATGTACCATTGTAAAAGCATTCATTGTGAGAATCGCTCATTCGTTCACAAATAAGGATTTTGTTGCAATGGATCAATCTGTTGCAAATTATTTTATTTTATATGTAACGGCATTGTATTGATTGATCAAATCTGGTATTAAAAAACAAAACAATTGACAGATCAAATCTGTTACACCCAAACAAAATAATCCATGAGGGCCACACTAATGAAATCATATTTCAAATTGTTCAAAGATGATCTTGGTAAAACTTAATTTTAATGTTACCTCTGAAGACATGATTTTCTCGCCAAGGTGTGCAAAAAATAAGTCCGTGGATAGCTTTATTTCTTCTTCTTCTTTTTAGCAGGAGAATACTCTCTGTTAGTGATTGCATCTATCTAAAGATTAATTGGCCCCAACAAATTAGACATGAACTATGTAAAATGAATACTATATATATATATATATAACAATTTTACATTTAAAAAAAAAAACTCTTATCACTAAACATAAAAAGAGAGAAACAATAATGGTAACTTTTACATTATCTTTACTTTCTTGTTTACTGGAAATGTATCTACTAAACAAATGAATAGATAACTTGTATTGTAATTTGACAAGATGTGATGCTAAAGCTTCATATCATACTAGACTCATCAACGGAACTAACCTCTTGCATGAACAATAAGATTTTCAATTTTTCATAGCCCTGATGTGAAGATCATGAATGTTTTGTCACTTTCCATCTCATTTTCCCACTCATTCAAAATATATCAACCGCAATTGATTCAATATTTCATTCTAAACTCATCAAAATAAACTAGTTGTAGACTTGTAGTTGAAAAACTTCCTATCTATTCACTTGAGGTTTAATTTTTTTAATGAAAATTTAAATTAATTGGGGCACAACTTGAACTTTGTAACAATGACAAGACAGACATACTAGGTCAGTCCTATAAAGTATTAACAAGACAAACATTCCTATGGTCAAAGAGCCCAAAAAAGATCAATTTGGTCATTACCTGAAAGAAAATTAGGATTCCAGAAAGTAGTAAATTAAACCTCAAACACAATGGGTTGAAGATTGAAGTTTAATATATTATTTTTTGAAATCTCAAGATTTAATTTGTTGCTTTTGAAATTATAGGGTATACTTTGTTTAATTTATTAGTTATGAAATTATTTGGTTCAATTTATTACACCTTTTAGATGCAAAACATTTTTTTATAAAAGCAACATCTCACTAACTCAAATATTTAAGGGTGGGGCAACTCCAATTTTTATATGCTAAATCTTCAAAATGCTCAATATTTTTACATACTATAGGAGGATTTTTCAAAATTTTTATTGGGGTCATGGCCACCCCACACTTGGGAGTGGTTTCACCCCTAGTTATGGGTTGTGTTGGGGATAATACACAAAGTAATCAAGAAAGAACAAAGTGAACAAAAAAGATAAATAGAAAATTAGATAACTGGGAGGCACAAAATTGTTATCCTTAGACAATATTTGCTCCCATATTATTGTTGCTAAATGGTTATCATAATTTTGTGCCTAGAATACAACTAAGTTGTTAGGTTCTACAGATAATTCTAGAAAATAATCACAAGATTTCTTATGTTTCTTTCGTTAACTAACTTTTGGGAGAGAAAAAATAATAATATCAAGTGAATATCAACCACCATTTATATCTATAAGGTTATATTCCTTCAAAGACACGTATGGAGAGTTAAAATGTTTTATAAAACCGTTTACAAGGCATGAAACATTTTCAAACTTTAAAAATAGTTATTAGAAAATTCTACAGAAATTCAATTTTTTGAGTCTCGATCGATTGAGAGGAATCGAGCATTAATCGAAGGCTCTTTTCAATCGATTGAACCTGAATTGAACACCAATCGAATCATGCAGAAATTCCAAGATTATTTTTCTCATTACAGGAAATTTTGAATTTTGAATTTTCACTTAGAAAATTTCAGAACTTGAATTTTTATTTTATCATCTTTACAAAACAATACTATTCAAACTTAAATATCATTATTACAACCTATCCATGTATATGCTGTGTGTGTAGAAAGTACAAATCATATTTAAATAAAAGAGTGACATGGTGTTAAGACTGATGTATGTGTATAAAAACAAATGATAGCTAAACTAAAACAAGTGGAGTTTTCAGGGTTAGTTTTGCTTAAAACATTTGAAGAGGCTGATGTAAATGCTCTAAACAATGACAAATTTGGTGAGTCCCACTCCCATTAATCAAAAATCAATTTAAGCTAGCTCACAACTTGGCTAGACATGCTAGACATATTAGCGATTTTTTAGTGTGGATTAAGGATGTTCCATCACACATCAATAATGTACTTTAAGCCGATTTTGACTAATTTTCTATTTAATGAAATTAAAAAAATAAAAATAAATTAAGCCTCTCTCAAAAAGAATAAAAAGAAAAAAAAAAAATCAATTTAAGCCTGGAGCCCAAATTGTTAGACTTATAGTTTAGTTTACCTTTCTCGTCGCTGCACAAACGCAAACCGGAAAATACACAGTCTCTCTCTCTTTATCTCACGCATTTCCTTCTAATCATCGATGTCTCAGCTGAGGAGAAAGCCAAATTTGTCAGACGAGAGTCTCCCACACGACGTCGTATTCGACATCCTGACTCGGCTGCCTGTGAAATCCTTAATCCGATTCAGGTGCGTTTCAAAATCATGGTACTCTATAATCACAAACCCTATTTTCATTACCACACACCTCAATCACAACCTCAACCAACCCAAGTCATTAGTATCCAATACCCATGACAATAACAGCCATAATGGTTTTCTGCTATACAAGTCTTCCGACAAAGAATTGTGTACTTTAGTTTACAACAGCGACGGCACATTCACCGAGGTTTCTAGGTTTCAAATACCCTTTTTAGCTTCCAGCGTGGTTGACTATTGTAATGGCATGTTCTTCCTTTATAGCTTTTTTGGTCCTACAAATGCTGTATATTTGTGGAACCCAACTATTCAAAAGTTTAAAATGATCGATGTTATGCACTTCAGACCCTTCGCTGTCGAATTTTTAGAAACGGTCGCCTTTGGATTTGCTTATCAATCTCAAAACAGTGATTTCAAGATTCTCAGGATTGTGTCTTATGAGGGGCTTAGTGATGAAAAGGCGCCGCCACCTGATGCCGAGGTTTACACACTGAGTACTGATTCGTGGAGAACTGTTGAATTGTCAGTGGAATATGTACCAAATATTGGATCTATTTTTGCTGTACTACCAAACTCCTGTGTATTTTTGAATGGAGCTCTGCATTTTGTTGCATATACTTGGGGCAATGACGACGACAATTTCATCTTGTCTTTTGATGTCAATGATGAGATATTTTGAGAGATAAGATTGCCGGAGAATTACTTAGATGAATTTTATTCAAAGTTTGACCACCATGTTCACCAACTTGTGGTGTTCAAGGGAATGTTGGCTTTGGTTGTTCTTGGTCCGGCTGAGAATGTGGATGAAGATGAAGATGAAATAAATACGGATATATGCCTCATATGGGTAATGAGAGAGTATGGAATAGTTGAGTCTTGGACTAAGACAAATGTACTATTTGATAGGGTTCTGACGTTCTTTGGCTGCACTAACAGCGGCGAATTTCTAATTCAAACTTTTGACAGCAGGCTCGTTTCAATAGACTCTGAGAGCCTGCAAGAGAACAATCTTAGAATTCAAATAACTCCCTGGTTGGCTTACACAGCTGATCTTATGGAGAACTTGGTTTTACTTGATCAGGTAAAAATGTCATCTAAATATCATGATTAGTTTGTATCAAAGATTAGTCAAGTAAAGTTAATAGTAAAGTGAAAATCTTTGTGAAGTTCATATTGACAAGTATTTGTTGGCATGGCATCATATATGCATTTTGAGTATTAAATGATACTCTTATTATTTTGTCTTTTTCCCCCTATTGTAGTATTAAATCAATGCAGGCAGATTAATTTATTATTAAGAAAATAATTCCCTTGGAGATTGTGGCTATTATGTGTGATCTGATTTTTGTGTCAAGCACATTGTGCACTTCCTTAAAGATGGCAATGTCATGGTCCAGTAGACATGCTTAGCAAATGTAATTCCTTAGTGACAACATCAACTAGTTGGTGAGCTTAGTCTCTTAGCTTGGTCCAAAGAAAAATGGGAATGAACTTCTGCAATCTGTATGGAATAAATGAAGCTGATTCATTGGTCATATGCAATAAGTCTAATTGTATATTTCAATATATTAAATAGCAGGCTTTTGATTTTTGCTCACATATTTAATTGCTTTTGCAAATATATATGTTTTATTTATTTATTATTTTTATAATTGTTAAATTGTTTTAAAATGTTAGGATTTTCTGAATCATGAACTTATTGAAATAAACTATCTTGTATGATATGAGCCAGTTGGGGTAGTGAGATAGTTGATAAGTGGGCATAGACGATGTATATGCTTGAATCCTCTTTAATTTTGTATGCAGCAGAAGTGCAAGTCAGATTTTCGCCTGAATACTATATTTTTCAATGCATATGTACTTTTCATGCTTTTGAACATTATTTGATATTTGTATTAGATGCATAAGGTTGATTCAGTGGTCCTGCCATGATGGTTTTTGGGTTTGGAAATTAACGAAACCTAGAAATTTGTTTGATTTGCAAAGTATTGAATGTATCATTGATATTCATCTTTTCTAATGCAAGAAGAAAAAAAAGGAATAGCACTAATCCATGCTCTCTAACCTTATTTGCCAAACATAATCAATTCTCAATTTTTGAGTCATTTGGGTTCTCAGGAGTGTGTGGGTGGAGGAACACAATGCACAACAGATTGTGGTGTATCTCTCTTCAATTCATCTGTCATGTTTTAATGCCTTTTGTCTCTCTTGCAGCACAATGAAGTTGATACTCCTTCGTCCTGAGAGAAATCATGGAGAAGCTTCTGACACCTCAAACTGCTATAGCCTCTGATTTTCCCCAAAACTTTCAGCTCCTTCCACTTAGTACCCATCTTCCTATCTCTCCCTATATATAAGTGACCTCTCCACTACTCTACACCATTTGCTTCATCAAGCACATATTCTTCTTATACCAGTTATATTTGCTACACAAAGTTTACAATTCTTTGCTTCCAATTTCAAGAGCAAAAAACAGTCTTGTTAAGAGCAGATGAGTTCAATAAGGAGAGCTATTGTGGCAGACTGTTGCAGTTGTGGAAGCCATGAAGGACTCGGGGATCTGTAGGTGGAATTTATCATGAGATTAGCTCAGCACAACCATCTCAGGTCCTTTTCTCAGGTCAAGAACCTTTCTTCTTCAACTTCTGCAATAATTTTCAGCCAAATTGAGAGATGATAAAATGAAGCAGTTGGATGAGTCATTGAGGAAAGTCATGTATTTGAGTTGTTGGGTCCTAATTGAAGACAGTAGTCAGCTGAATAAGGTGACCATACAAGTGAGCCAGTGAAATCTGATGGAACTTCGTTGAGTGCAGGAAGACTTCAAGATTAATCATGCGAGATTTTATACATGCTTGTTGGTAGGAAATGTTAGGCTGATCTAAGCAGGCATGAAAATATGTTTGCTAAGCATATGTGCTTACTTGTAAGAGCTTAATCAGCTTAAGTTCTTTGCCTGTACATTACAAATGAAGGCATGAATATTTGTATTTGTACAAGATGCAATTGAGAGAAGCAAGGAAGAAAAAGAAGATTGCAACCTACGTAGAGAGAGAGAGAGAGAGAGAGAGAGAGAGAGAGAGAGATGAATTTAGTGTTTTTGCAGCCATGTTGTTTGACCTGATTTAAAGAGTAAAAAGGAATCAAGTGGTGTTCAAGAGAAAAAGATCATTATAGACCAATTTGTGACAGGTCTAAGCAGTACTCTCTTGAGCAACCTGCAGTTGTTGGACCCCAGAGAAAACAGCACAAGGCCCCGTTATAGTGGATTGTGATGCAGTAGTTTGCTCAAACCACTCAATCTTGTCTATGGTCACAAGGAATCATGGAGGTGAAAACCGTGAAATGTTGAGGGCAGAGATAGCTACTTCAAACTCAGAAAACCCGGTGGTAGAAATTGAGGCTATGAGGTGGGCAATTGGCCTAGCAACAAGCATGGGAATATAATCCTTGAAGGGAATCAGCTTAGACGTGATTGCATCCAAAGGAAAGCAACCAAGCTGGAAGACAATGGGGTTCAATCCAAGCCATATGGTAGTTGCCAATGTCTTTTGTTGGAATAGTCACTTACCTGGCTATCACAGGTTCTTTTCGGCAGGTTATTGTATCTGAGTTTTTTTTTTAAAAAAAAAACTCTTCTTTTGTCTTCAGTGAAATTGATCTTCGTTCCCAAAAAAAGAAAAAAAAAAAAAGCATAGAGACACGTATCAGATTAAACTTGAGAATCGTTACATTGCTTTACTTCACTGTGAGACCTGCCATTCTCTAAGCTAGTAGCACGTGCTTTATTCTATAGATTAGCATATGGTTGGTTCATTGCTCCTACCACGATGGTTTCTGGAACACCAGAAATATTTAGCATTTGAAAATCGTTGAATGCATCATTTGATAATTATCTTTCCAAATTGGCCTTGTCGATGGAGGTTAATCTATTCTATATATATCTAAAAGTTGAAGAGTAATATTTATTGTTACCACACTCCTGAGCCACATCATCCGCCAATTTCTAACATTCGCTCTCTTATTTTTAACTCATTTTTTTTTTATTAATTTCTCAACTTAATATTATACTTTTTCCAACTTTTGTCCTCTCTTGTACTTTTTCATCTCCTCACTAATATCCCATTATCTTTCTTTATTTTTGGCTTTTTTTAATTCCTCTCTTACAAAAATTTACAATTCTCAATTTCATTCTACACATAGTTTTCCCACGCAAAAGGTTATTTCTCTCGCTCAATTTTTTTTTTTCATTTTTTGTTGGATTTTTTTTTCTTGCATCTCTACTTTAGGTTGATGAATTTTTGTATTATCTGGAACTCTACTTTGGGTTGATATGATTAAGTTGTATTTTAAAGTTGTTATCTCTTTTCTTCTTTTTAATTGTATAGATGTTATCCTATTGCATTATATATAAAGATAGTATATAAGAATATAATGTTATTTTATTATATAATGTAACATGACTTGGATAATTTGGTGTTTATTATAATATTTTTTATTTTTATCTTTTTTCTTTTCATATTATTTTCTATAAATTTCTTATTATTCTCTCTCACATTCTCTCTTGAAAATTGGTTATTCTCTCTTTCTCTTCGTTTTTTATTTTTTATTTGTAACTATACTATTGATGAATCATTGTGATTTTTAAAACACTATTTTGTGTTCATTCGATTTGCCGTTGTATTTTTTTAGTTCCCCATTACAAGTAGTATATCTCTCTATCTTATAATTTTGGTTTGAATTTTTTTTTTTTTTTTTTTGAGTTAATACTTGATTATTTGAATTTATATCAAAACACAATCTTGGTTATGCTAATAAAAAACTAGCATTCGGTCCATTCTAGACCACTTATCAACTTGGTCCGGTTCAATCTACTTTAATTCACTTTGGTCAATTGTAGTCCAATTGGTCCACTTCAGTTCAATTAGATTCATTCGGCCTACTTCGCTCTATTCAGTCTACTGTGGTCAATTCGGTCATGTTCGGTTCATTTTATCCAATTTGGTCTACTTTAGTCCAATTTGACCCATTTAGTCTATTTAGTTCACTTCAATCTATTCGGTCAAATTTGGTCCATATGGTCTATTTAGGTCTATTCGGTCTATTCGGTCCAGTTTGATCCATTCGGTCCACTTCAGTCTATTCAGTCCATTTTAGATCAGTTTGGTCCAATTTGTGTACCTACGTAAAAATGGCAAAATACAAGTTTGAGTTGAGAGTATTATTAATTATTTAAGTAATATCAATTGTAATTATGTGATAAGTTTTGGTTATCATAATAATTTCCTTAAAAGAATGAGAATTTGAATAATAATTTTGAAACTTAAAAATTTTAATTGTACCAAAAGAAATTAGGAGAATATAATGCATAATAACAATAGTTAGAAGAATATGGATCATTTCATAAAACAATAGTATCAATAAAAAAACATTAAAAATGATAAAATTATATTTTGTAAAAATAGAGTGATGAAAATTACTTTTTGAAATTGTTTAATTTTTAGGGAGAACAAATTATCTACAATAAAATTTAGAGAATAAATTATACATGTGGGGCCTAATAATTTGGCAACCCCGGCCCATCTTACATCCGGCCCAAGGCCTATGCCGAGGTCCAAGAAACGTCCGAGGAGGAACTTAAAAAACCCAAAGCACCAGGAAACATCGCCGAGGATGATGTTGTCCTCAGATACCCGAGACCATTGGAGGGGAAAGTAATAGGCCACCAGAAGCGGCCTTCCTGAGCATCCAAAGAGAAAGAGCAAGTACAACGTGTCAGCAATGGAAGCATGGTGGAGGAGCAAGTCCAGGATGAATTGTCACCTCCGCATTAAATGCCCACAACTAACAACCGGGCTGCATTAATGAGGACAGGACCCCAGAACAGTACCGCTTTGGTTGCTGCAACCCACAGAAAGAATGGGAAGGCGGCTGATGGGACAAGCACTCAAGTAACGGCCTGATTGTTCGACAAATGTAGGGCTAGGATCAATTGAGAGGGTGGTATATAATGTAAGGGATCCCTCTGTAAAGAGGGACGGGAAAAACTGGAGGGAAAGGTATTGTAGCAACTGGTATTCTCTAAGAAACTCTTGTAACCATTCTCTGAAGAAGGAATAAGAGCTTTAAGCCCCCAAGAGAAGGGCTGAGGAGCACCATTGTGCATCTTAACTCGTGTCCTAGCTATTAGGTCCACATGCGTCCATGCATGGCCGTTGGATCCCTCACTAGCGCCTAGTTCTTTAACCCGCTCTCTATAAATTCATTGTACCAGGCTAACTGGGCTTGAGTCCACTCTCTCAACAGTAGAAGTGCTCAAACCCAGACCCTACAATACATATTTAGTATAAGTTTGTTATGAGTTTTGATTATCATAATAATCTCTTTTAAGAGAATAAATAATTTGAATAATTTATTTAAATAAAAATTATACATACATACATACATACATACATACATACATACATATATATATATATATATATATATATATATATATATATGTATGTATGTATGTATGTATATTTAATTACTTATTTATTTTGCTTGATGGTATAATCGACCTCATGCAATTCATTTAAAAGTAATAACGTTAAAATAAATGAGTAACTGCACTAAACATTAGATTTGTATATTCATAGCCTTAAGGTTTAGAAATACTTTCATTTAAATTTAGCCGGACCGAAGTAAACTGAAATGCTACGTTAATGTGGTTCAACAAAAGTGTAGCAACAATAAATACCATGCTTAAGATTTTAGATACTACGAGTTTGATACAGATATAAATATATATATATATATATATATATATATATATATATATATATTTAAAATAGATACTCTCAACCCAAAAATGTCTTTTTCCCATATGTAAGTGCACAAAAATGGACTGAAGTGGTCCGAATGGACTGAAATGGACCAAATGGAGCGAAGTGGACTGATTGGATACAAGGTGGACCGAATAGGATTGAATAGGAAAGAGTGGACCAATTTGGACCGAATAGGACCAATGTGGATAGAATAAGAACAAATGGACAAATTCGAACCGAAGTGGACATAATGAATCGAATAGGAACAAATAGGACCAAAATTGACTGAATAGGACTGAAGTGGATTAAATAGAACCAATGTGGATAGAATGGACCCAATAGGACCAAACAGAACCAAAGTGGACCGAAGAGGCCAGAATGGATTGAATAGGACCAAAGTGGACCGAATAGGACTTTTGAATATTTCCTCATAAGAATGGGTGACAGTTAAGATTTGAAAAGTAACGAGCTAAACTTAAAATTTCCAAAATTAATAAATTAAAGAATAGACTAGTAAAGGGAGGCAATTCATGGTAAGCTGTGTTCTTGGCTACTTACCAAAAAAAGAAAAAAAAAAAAAAGAAGAAGAAAAAAGTCATGTTTGTCACTTATCAAAGTAAGGTATTTTATCCTATCAAAAAAAAAAAGAAAAAAAAAGGTAAGGTATTTTATGTACATTTTTCTTTAAAACCTTCTCCTCTCTCCTCATCGTGTGTGTTAAAAATACTTTGTATTCTAAAAAAAAAATGAGTAAGGTATTTTATTACATAAGTCAACCCCAAGCAGATTAATATAATACTCATATCAAAACTCCTCAACTCTATCATAACCTTTTTATTAAATGAGATGACATGGTCCAACCCAAGTTACAAGCTTAATAAACAATTCATGTTCGACTGACAAAAACACAACTCAGGTTGTTTGGGTATGTGGTATGCTTGGCTTTGATTCCTGAAATGTTCTTTGTAGCCTACAACAGTGAAGACATGTATATGTGGCCTCCCTTTAGTTTTTTTAGTTGTAATGTCATGTTCTCACTTCTCTTTTTTTGACCTGTGCATTGTTCAAAATGTAGAAAGGAGGAGTGTAAATGTTGTTTCAATTTTAAAAGAAATTCTTACAGAATTATAAATTAATAAATAAACCAATTTCAACCATTTTGATGTTTATTTAAAAAATTGACAATAGGGGAGGCGATTTCTTTTATGTTTCAAATCAAAACCCAAGGGTTTAATTTGAAGAATGAGATTGGATCCCAATTAGGCATTTTGGGAGGTACGTTGGGTAACTTGGATTTTTCAGATGGGCTTGTTGTTTTGAGAATGAGTTTATTTTTAGGTTGGACTGAGAGTCCGAGAGAATTGGTAAAGGCATATCAAGGTGCCAAGTCTTTTCTCACAACGGGTCGGGGTGGTTAGTGATTGGAAGTTTGGAACAAACATCCACATAAGTCTACAAATGAACACTTATATCATTCACCAAGCATAACATTATTGTGAATATTGTTGATTCCCTCACCTTTTTGTTCTCTTTTTAACGCTGATTTCTATTCACTTCACCCTACGTCTATGTCCACTCCTTACTTGTTTGGATCACTGATATTTTTTGCCACTGTCTCCTCTGATCTTACACGATGATGTCTTTCTTGTCCGCACGCTTGTGTTTGCAATTTCATAAACGCGTAAGTAAAACAAACCCAACCAAAAAACTACTACCGCGGTGGATTTTTTAAAGTAAAAGTGCAAGTCAATACAACTTCAAACTTTGAATTAGACATCTTATTATTATGTTAAAGAAAACTTTTGAAATTGGAGAATTTGGAAAGACAGTTTTTTTAATAAAATCTTGAATTATGTGTATGTAATTGTTTTGGAGAGTGGATAGAAATGGGATCCGAACAGAGCATCTGGTTGGAACATTCCTCAATGTATCCCTATTTTATAAATCAAAAGTTTCCTCAACTAATGCTTTTTCGTAACATTTTTCAACGTTTCTCTATTTTATAAACAACTAGCTTGTAACATCATGCATATGCATGGATATACAATAAAATGCATAATATAATTCATATATATATATATATACATAATTTAAATACTATTGATAGTCATTTTTATATTTTGTTAACTCTTTAAAAAATTTTGTAAGGAGATTATTAGATATAAAATGTAAATTGTTCATTTTTTTTTAAAATTATTGTGAAGCATTTTTTTTTACGATTCATTTAGTCTTGACTCTTTAGTTTTTGTACTTAATAACTCACTTGGATGAATATTTATGATGTGGTCCCTGTGCGCATCGAAAATGAGGCTAATGGGCTAAGCCTCGCTCGGACTCACAACTTGTTTGTATGGTGGGTTTGGATTTCCTACGTTGGGTCATTCTTGGCACGGAGACTCAATGAGATCACTTTTCTCTCCCTCTCTACGCTGCTTCTCCCTTTCTCCAGAATCTCTTTTCTACTCTCCTTTTTCTTTCCAAAACTTTCTAACCCCCTTTTCTTCCTTTGGTTCTCCTATTTATAGCAGGCTACCATTGGGATGATCATGATTACTCTCAATGTCAGTGGAGTGAGAGGTCCAATATCATTAGTAGTAAGTGGGAGTTTAGGTGAGAGTGGCTTTGGAAATGATTCCCACTTCAGTAGATGTGTTCGACGGCGTTATTCCCTAAGGCATTGCCGGGCATGTAAAAAGTGATGTGGTTGAACAATTGCGATACTGCTCGACAAGGCTGACTGGGCATTTACCCATGTGGCCACACCCATCTCGGACTGCATCCCAGGTCTTTGGACGATACTTTGCTTGGGCTCGCAGCTTTGGTGAGCATGGGTTGGAAACCGGGGTGGTGATAATGTCAGGCCCTTGGGCCTTAGCATTGACCCATGATCCAAGGCCCATACAGGACCCCATGCTTTGGGGCCGCACATTAGCCCCCCCTTGATTCGTGCTCAGCTCCTCGGGAATGAATCAAGGAGCCAGGGGGGAATTGTTTGCTCGGGAAACTCAATGGGTGCAACTTGGGTGGTTCCAGATATCCATTGAATGCGTTTCTTAAAAGGCACGTTGTGTCTGGCCTTCTGACTCAGCCGTCATCATTGCCTGCCGGTTCGTGAACCGAGGCGTGCGCGTGTCATCCGCCCTTGGTATCCGTAAGGTTTTTTCTCCTTATCCATGCATCATTACTGCTACTTAACCCTCTTTATTGACCCATTAACCAACGCCCATTCTCCTCTGGCACTTATAAATAGCCCGTTTCAACTCATTTTCTCACTTTTTTCAATCTTCGTTTTCTGAAACTCCTCTCTGCCAAGCACCCACTGCGCCATTGTTCACCACTCCCAGTATCCACTTCTTCCTTAGAGCCCCGAGTAAGTCTCCTTCCCTTTCTCTTCGCTTCAATTTATTTTCCCAAGTTCCTTCTAATTCTTTAGAGTTTGAGATGGGTTATGCACATTTGTTGAACTCCGAAGCGTCTTTAGTTTCCTTTAGGCAAGATTACAACGTTCCTGATGATGTGGATGTGATGTACTGTCACGAAAGTGAAATTGCCCTCCACAGAGGGACAAATACCGCCTTTTTCCTGTTGATGTTGATCCTGGAGGGTGGGGTTAGGTTTCCCATTGACCCCATTTTGCTTAGCACTCTTAGGTACTATGGGTTATGCCCCGATCAACACCCCCCCCCAACTTTTACAGGGTAGTGAGTTGTATAAGCCAGTTGAATCGGATATTCGGTCTGCAATTAGGCCATCATGACATAAATCACATGTACAGCCTGTGTGGGAAGAAGAAATCTAATTACTACTTAAAGGTTAGAGACATGAGAGTACGGCTGATATCGTGTCTGTCGGACTCTAATAGAAATTCTGCCGGGGAGTTCGTCCGTGTACGTGGCAACTGGTTTGCTGGTGGTGTTCCCCCCCTCTCACGGCGCGAAGTGGGTGGGTGCCAGCTTTTGATTTGTTTTCTCATACCCCCTAATCACTGTATCTTTTACTAGGATACTAACTTGTTCCATCTTTGTTGCAGACAGTTCGGTGTTTACCCAGGACACCAGAACGGTCTACGTACGGGAGTTAAACTTCATTCTCTGATCCGAGATCTTTGTTCATCGGGACGGGCAACTCTGGGCGTCACACCTCATTCTCGGTGTTGAGCCGGTGTATTCTACCTGGCAGCCCATTGGCCAAGCCCTCATAGTTGACAGCCCCCTCCTCTCCTACATTGACGTTCGTCACGCGAACTTTCTCCCCCCAAATTTCACGGTCGGTGAAACTCGGGACATTGGCTGGCGCTACACTTGCTCGGACGAGCTTGCTCCTATAAGGGACGAGTCAGCCGAAACAGTGTCCCGACGCCTCCAGGAACGAGCTCACGAAGCCCTTCAACGTGAAGCCCCTGTTGACCCCCAGGCCCCAGCCGCACAGGAGGCTCCAGACCGAGAAGCCGAACACGTGACCGCCAAATCAAGTAACTCTTCCAGAACTCATCCCGTCGGTGAAGAAATGGTTACTCGCAAGACTTTAGCAGTTAGTCGCTTCATTCCAGGCGCATGTCAGACCGAGCAGCAGCAGCCGGTTCAGGGGCGTGGCCAAACCCCTCCAGCTCATCCTCCTCCTCACCCCCCTCCCGCACGAATCCGCAAAAGACAAAAGACTGTAGCACAGACCTCTGCCGGCCCGGGTGAGGCTCATGCCCAAACTCTCTTCCAACCATCAAGGGATGTAGCCGTCCGGGAGCCCTCGACCCAGGTGGGGGCCAACGTGGCATCTTCATCCCGGCCTGTACCAGTATGGCAGCCTTTCTTTGAGCTGGACGGTAAACCTCTATATGTGGACTCCAGCGTACAGGTATGGGAGAAGGGAGAAGGGGGCTGTGTAGCTCAATGTTTGGCGCATGGCCTCCTTCTGCCCGAGGACGTGAGTGCCTTCGCTGAGGGGACTGATGATTCCATGGGCAGGAGGCTTTAGTGGCATACTATTGCGGTAACTTGTCTTTCCTTGTGTTTTTATTTTCGTATGCATTCCTATTACTGCCGTACATGTTGTTTATCTGCCAGGCTGAGTATCGTCGTTTTGTCAGGCCGCTCAACTAGCTCACATCTTGAACGAATGGGTGAAGGATCTTGCTCAGGATGTTGACCGGGAAAAGACCGGTAGGGAGGCGGTTGCTAAATCGGCAAAGGACAAAGCCAAAGTTGCTGATGCCGCCGAGAAGAGAGCGGTTACCGCCGAGAAAGCCCGGGCATTGGCAGAGGAGAGGTCGGCAGATTTGGAAACGAAGCAGAACGAGACGGAACTGAAGCTAGCTGAAGCGGTGAGCGGGAATGCTGCCCTAGCTGAGGAAATAGCTGACTTGCGAGCGGCTTTAGAGGCTTGTGACAATAAGTGGTACGACGAAGGTTTTGCTGATGCCGAGAGGGGCGTGGAACCAGTCTTCAAGGAAGCTCGGTAGTTATCTTTCCAAGATGGTCGGATGGCTGCCCTGCAAGCTCTAGGAGTGCCCGAAGATTCCGCCCTAAGGGACCCCGGCAGGATTCCCTTTCCGGACTCTTCTCCAGCCATGTCGAACCCCATGGGACATGTTGACGAGGAGGAGACAGACAGCTTGAGGGAGTTGGTGGAGCAAATCAATGCTCACGTGGAGCTGATCGGGACGGAAGCTACTAGTAACCCTCGAACCAAAGATCAATCTGGTGAAAACGTTGAGTTTCAGGACCTTGTATCCGGACGCTAGTCCTATGAGATGACAGTTGAGGGAAATCCCGCAGATCTTACTGAGTGATTGCCGAACCTATTCTTACTTATTTTACTTTGTTTTTAGTAACTTTTATTCCTAAAACTATTTGCCTATGTTGCCAGGCTGTGGCAACTAAACACTTTTTGGTTTCTGGCCCTTATCTTTGTGTCACCAGGTTTTGGTGACAAGACAATTGGTTTTTCGTTTTAAGTTTAATTTTAATTGTGGTTTATTTGCCGAACAATGATCTTAGGAATGCTTGGTAATACACTAGCCTCCATGTTGCATCTCTATACTTCTGTGTATGTGTATGCTCGGTGATAGTGATCGAACCGGGCAGCAGGTTTCTGTCCTTAGGATTTTTTTAGCACTAAGGTTTCCACCCGCTCGGTGATAGTGATCGAACCGGGCAGCAGGTTTCTGTCCTTAGGATATTTTTTTTTTAGCACTAAGGTTTCCACCTGCTCGGTGATAGTGATGAACCGGGCAGCAGGTTACTGTCCTTAGGATTTTTTTAGCACTAAGGTTTCCACCTGCTCGGTGATAGTGATCGAACCGGGCAGCAGGTTTCTGTCCTTAGGATTTTTGTTTTTAGCACTAAGGTTTCCACCTGCTCGGTGATAGTGATCGAACCGGGCAGCAGGTTTCTGTCCTTAGGATTTTTTTTTAGCACTAAGGTTTCCACCTACTCGGTGATAGTGATCGAACCGGGCAGCAGGTTTCTGTCCATAGGATTTTTACTAAGGTTTCCACCTGCTTGGTGATAGTGATCGAACCGGGTAGCAGGTTTCTGTCCTTAGGATTTTTTTTTATTTAGCACTAAGGTTTCCACCTGCTCGGTGATAGTAATCGAACCGGGCAGCAGGTTTCTGTCCTTAGGATTTTTTTAGCACTAAGGCTTCCTCCTGCTCGGTGATAGTGATCGAACCGGGCAGCAATAATAGAATTGAAATAATTTGCATGGGTAACCATCATCATCTTCATCAGCAAAACCCATACGATATTACATTCAACCTACAATTTAAAGCACAGCTGATCAGTGATAGAATCTCTTAAGATTAGTGATAGAACCTCTTAAGATTATGGATGTTCCATGGCCGAAGTAGTGGCCTTTCGTCTAGGTCCTCCAAGTAATATGCTCCCGCACCGGCGACGGCAGTAACTCTGTAGGCCCCTTCCCATGTCTGTGCCAATTTCCCGGCATTTGTATCTCGCATATTCCCCACGGCTCTTTTCAGGACCAAATCTCCAGCGCCAAACTCCTTCATTTTTACGTCTCGGCTACATCTCCGGGCAAGCTTTTGCTGATACTTCGCGAGCCGTATGGTTGCCGCTTTACGGCATTCTTCCAACTTATCCAAGCACCCGACCATCATCTCGTCGTTTTGGGCGGGATTGAATCCCACAACCCGTGCACTGTATAGATTCACCTCGGCTGGTATAACGGCTTCCGCTCTGTACGTCAAGGAGAACGGGCTCTCCCCCGTGAATCTCCTAGGGGTTGTTTGGTACGCCTATAGAATGTTTGGTAATTCTTCAGCCCATCTACCCTTTGCACTGTCCAACCTTCTCTTCAGCCCGCTCAAGATTACCTTGTTGGTGGCCACCAAAACCCCTGGGTCATCGCCCGATGCGCCAATGAACGGCCTCCTACGTGACTCCCGCACACCCCGTCATACAGCTCGGCCAAAAGTTCTGCTATTTTCTCGGGGTGCAGGCACAAAAGGTACGGCCCTCTGAAAGACCTTCGATACAACTTGCCATCTGCTGACAACCAATATCGAGCTGCCGTCCGGCGAATCTTACTGGCCTCCTTTTCATCATCTAGGACTCTATCCTCGGCCAAGAAAGCAATGATTGGGTTCATCCAACACGACCCAGATGATGAAACTGTGGCAACTCTATCCACCCCGACAGCAACGTTATCGGACACCTGAATGCTCGGCTCGGCTATAAGTTCCACCCTGATTAGCCGAGGACCATCTTCGGTTATCGACGACGCTAATGTGGCCAAGGAATCGGCATGTCTGTTCCGTGCCCGGCCCACTTGGGATATCTTTGTCGTGACAAACTTGCTTATAATTTTCTTTGCCGCCTGCAAGTACGCTTTCATCCGAGGATCCTTTGCTTCAAAACTGCCCTGTACTTGGTTGACAACCAACCGAGAATCTGAATACACTTCCACGTCCCGAGCCCCCATTTCCAAAATTGATCTTAGTCTGGCGAGCAAGGCCTCGTACTCGGCTTCGTTGTTAGAGGCCCTAAATCCCAATCTAAAAGAGTGCTCTAACTAAATCCCTTCGGGGGAGATAATAACGATCCCGGCGCCGGCTCTCGGGGCACTCGATGCCCCGTCCACAAACACTCTCCACAGGTGAGTCTCCACATGGCAAATCATCTCCCCGCTGTTCTTAGGTGAGAACTCAGCGACAAAATCTGTAAGGACCTGGCCCTTCACCGAATTTCGTGGTCGGTACCGTATGTCAAAAGAACCAAGCCGAGTCCCCCATTTTGCTATTCGTCCCGTGAAGTCAGATCTTTTTAAAAGTGACTGTAAGGGATACTCGGTCAAGACGTAAACCGTATGGGCCATAAAATAGTGCGGCAGCTTCCTCGTGGCATGTATTAGGGCCAACACTAGCTTTTCCAAAGGTAAATACCTCGTCTCGGCATCAACTAGAGTCTTGCTGATGTAATATACGGGTTGTTGGATCCCCTGGCCCCTCAACAGCACGGCGCTCACGGCGTGCTCAGACACCGCCAGGTACATGAATAAATCCTCGCCAGGTTCTGGCGTGGCTAGCATGGGTGCTCGTACCAAATAATCCTTCAACTCCCGAAAAGCTCTGTCGCACTCTTCGTTCCACTTAAATCCTGTCCATTTCTTCAAAAGCTGGTAAAAAGGTCGGCAACGATCTGCAAATTTAGAGATGAATCGATTGAGGGCGGCTAGCATCCCGATCAGAACTTGCACTTCTTTCGGGTTGCTTGGTGGATTTAGCTTCTTCACTGCCTCGATTTGAACGGGGTTGACCTCTATCCCCCGGTTAGTGATCAGATACCCCAGGAATTTTCTAGCCCCCACACCAAACGCGCACTTTTCGGCGTTAAGGCGTAACTTGTGCTGTCGAAGGATTTCGAACACTTCCTGAAGATCCTCTGTATGTCATGCCACCTGCTTGCTTTTGACCACCACATCATCAATGTACACTTCGACTGTGCGCCCTATCTTGTCGCGAAACATCCTCGTCATCATTCGTTGGTATGTGGCCCCGACGTTCTTTAACCCAAAGGGCATCACCATGTAATGATAATTGGCTTCCGGGGAGATGAATGTCGTCTTTTCTTGGTCTTCGGGCGCCAGGGCGATCTGGTGGTATCCCTAAAAGGCATCCAGAAAGCTCATCCTCGGGTGACCGTACGTGGCATCTACCAACGGATTGATCTTCGGCACGGGGAATGGGTCCTTCGGACATGCCCGATTCAGATCCGTAAAGTCCACGCAAACCCTCCACTTGCCGTTCTTCTTCTTCACTACCACGGTGTTTGCCAACCACTCTGGGAATAAGATTTCCCTTACTGCTCCAACCTCCTTCAGCTTTTGGACTTCCTCTTTTATTGCCTCGGCGTGCTCCTTGGCCGATCTCCTCAGCCTCTGTTTCTTAGGAGGGAATGATGGGTCAACTCTGAGTCTATGGACAATGAATTCGGGATCCACTCCGGGCACCTCATATGGATTCCAAGCAAACACGTCCACGTTCTGTATTAGGAGTAACAACATTTTCACCTTATCCTGATCATCCATACCTTCCCCTATGTGGAAACACTTATCGGAGTCTAGGAGTATCCTTACTTTCATCATTTCTTCGACACGACCGTTCCCCTTCTCTCATTGGGGATCCTGTAATTGCTATAACGAGTCCCCCCGTGACGTGTCCTCCTGCTCGGCCTGCTTCCCTTGTTTGGCTATCTCTTTCCTCCAGTCAACTAATGCAACTAAACACTGTCTCGCTGTTTGCTGGCTCCCCCTTACCACAGTAACACCATGCTTAGTGGGAAACTTCACTTTTACATGCAATGTGGACGGGACGGCCCCCATTCCGCGAATCCACAGTCTTTCTAGTATTGCAGTATACAGGGAGAAAGACGTTACCACTATAAAAGTTACTACCACCTCCTTACCTTCCATATTCACAGGCAAAAAGATTTGCCCCTTAGGGATCACGACTTTGCCATCAAACCCGACCAAGGGCGTACTATACTTAGAGAGGTCCCCATTCCTCAATCCGAGCCCCCGGAACAGGTCCGGATACATCACGTCAGCTCCATTTCCCTGATCTGTCATCACCCTTTTTACCAAGAAGCCGCTTATCCGGGCATTAACTACTAACGCGTCATCGTGCGATTGGACCGTTCCCTCTAAATCGTTATCATCGAAAGCTATAGGCTCCCTGGATAGCTTCATCTTCTTCCCCGATGATGGTACGCCTGGGCTTTCCTCCGTCGGGACTACGGTCAACACCCCTTTCCTCCTTGCCGCAGTGAGATTCTTCGGAGGAGCTTGGATGACCTCAATTATCTCGAGAGGGGGTGGGAGGGGGTTGCCTCTATGTGGAGCACCTTGCCCCGCTCCTCGGTCCTCCGTGTCTGTCACAAACTCCTTTAAATACCCAACCTTGGCTAGCTGTCCGAGATGATCTTTCAGCACTCGGCACTGCTCGGTGGTATGACCCTTATCTTTATGGTAAGTGCAGTACAGGTTCTGGTTCCTCCTAGAGGGGTCACCTCCCATCCTGTTCGGCCATCTGAAGTATGGCTCGTGCTTAATCTTGTCTACAATCCTATGCACCGGCTCTTTAAACGCCACATTTACCTCCCCTGCCAGCGCCTCTAGTTCCTGAATCCTCATGTTCTCCCGGGCCCTTGGTTGAAAACTATTCTGCCGGGGATGATTTATCATTGGCACTTTACCCTTGCTTTGTAGCCGGTCATCCTCCAGCCGTTTATATTCTTCGATACGCCTCATTAGCTGCCTCATATCCTCGGGAGGTTTCTTAGTCAGTGATTCCTTCAGACCGGAATCCTCGGGCAATCCCATTCTAAAAGTACTCGCAGCAATTTTTTCGTTCCCCCCACCGATCTCATTGTAAAGTTCCCAGTATCGGCTGGCGTAACTGCGAAGGGTTTCCCCTACCCTTATTTTCATGGACAGTAGTGCATCTACCGGTTGTGGTACACGGCTACAAGTGACAAACCGGACTCCGAATTCCTGTGTCAACTCGGCGAAATTGTGGATGGAACCTTTCTGTAAACCATTGAACCATCTCAAAGCGGTGGGGCACAGGCTCGAGGGAAATACCTTGCACATCAGCGCGTCATTACGGGTATGCAAAGACATCATTTGGATATAGTGGCTAACGTGCTCCACTGGGTCCGTCTTCCCATCGTAAGAGTTGAACGGAGGGCGCGTAAATCTGTCTGGTATTGGGGCATGCTCAATGTCAGTTGAGAGTGGTGACCGAGTAGCTTTGCGTAATGCACAGCTCATTACGTCCATGGCCGCATTGTGGGGCCGTCTTTCTTCCGGAGAGTTCGAGCCTCGATCTGCGTACTCCCGCGAACGTGAACAGTCTCGTCGTCGGCGGGATTCCCTTGAACGTGAAAGGTCTCGGTGTAGACGGGACTCCTGCGAATGTGAGCGTTCTCGGTGATGGCGGTATCCAGACTAATTGGACCCCGTCCCCTGTCGTTTTTCCCCGGCACCAGGTTTTCGCTCTCGGTTATCTCGATCCATTCTGTGGTGCCTATTTTCTGCCTCTAACTTTAAGTCTCTCACCAACCTGCGCAGCCGTTCAAGCTCTTCATCCCTGTCATCAAACTGCCTGTGCCCTAAAGCACCGGACACCGTCCGTTGTGTTTGATACGAGCCTTCTCCGAGTTCGGACCTTTCTTCCTCTCGCTTATGATGCCTATCTTCGCGCCCCTTCTGCCTTCGTTCTCGCCAGGACGATCCCTGAGAAGATCCCACCGAGCCACTTTCAGCGTCACTCCCAGAACGTCTTTCGGACATCTTCTTGCGCACGAGTCTCAGTTGAACCACTGCACCGTAGGAGATTCCCACAGATGGCGCCAATTGTGTTCACTCTCCACGTTAGTGCAACGAGAGGTCCAATACTGTTGGTGGTAAGTGGGAGTTTAGGCGAAAGTGGCTTTGGAAATGATTCCTACTTCCATAGATGTGTTCGGCGGCGTTATTCCCTAAGGCACTGTCGGGCATGTAAAAAGCGATGTGGCCGAACGATCGCGATACCGCTCGGCAAGGCTGACTGGGCATTTACCCATGTGGCCACACCCATCTCGGGCTGCATCCTGGGTCTTTGGACAATACTTTGCTTGGGCTCACAGCTTTGGTGGGCATGGGTTGGAAACCGGGGTGGTGATAATGTTAGGCCCTTGGGCCTTAGCATTGACCCATGATCCAAGGCCCATACAGGCCCGCATGCTTTGGGGTCGCACAGTCCCGCATTTTATTCTAAAATTAAGAAATAAAACTATTTAAAAATAAATAATTTAGAACACATGACGCAAAATTGTAACTCTAATTTGAAATTCTAATTTGAGTTCCTCTAAGTTTCACCTATTATTATATATATAGATTAAAAGTTTTGCTTTAGATATAGAAGGCCGATAGGATACTCTTTAGCTCTACTCTAGTCTCTCTATATCTTCATGGCTCGTCCACCAGCATTATGGCACGGGAGTTTCCTTGACAGAATCGTCAAAGAAATCCTTACTCAGTTACCACCGAAATCATTAATCCAACGTTGCCAACCCAAATTTCATTAACAAACACCTAAACCAAAGCGTAGCCAAAAAATAATTATTACCCAATAATTTTAATAATAACGACCCAACAATGTCAATCTTATATGTCAAGATTTAGACAAAGACTTGTGTATGGTCGCTTGCAAAATCAGTAGCGACCACACTTTGACTAGGATTTCCAGTTTCAGAATTCCACATCCTGATCCTGATCGTTTCAACATTGTTGGTTGCTGCAATGGCTTATTCTGTGTCCTTTTTGAGAAAATTAAAAACTTTTCTCATAAATTGATGTATTTGTGGAACCTAAGTATTAGAAAGTTTAAAGAGCTTCGAATGAACATCCCTTTTGATAGAGAAGCTTATGGACTTGGGTATCATTCTCAAAACAATGACCTCAAGATTTTGAATATTGGGCATCCTTTTGGAACTCGCCCACCGACCGTTGAGGGATTTAGATTCCAGGTTTACCTGTTAAGTACCGATTTGTGGGAACAGTTTTGGCCATTGAATGTGCCTAGAGGACTTACTACTTATGTTGATGGATATGTGCCAGGTTTGTTTTTTAATGGAGCTTTGCACTTTATGGCAGCTTCTGATGGCCACAGATTAATTTTGACCTATGATGTCGATGACGGGAACTTCCGGGAGATAATACTGCCGCAAAATTATGATACTATAAGTTTTAAACAATTAACAGTACTCAATGGATCACTGGCTCGGCTTCTTTTTCTCGAACCTGGACCTGAACATGAATTGATTCAAGAGTGCCACATGTGGGTGATGAGGGTTTATGGCAATGTTGAGTCTTGGGCTCTAGACATTGTGGAGTTGGAGGATGTTGAAGACTTCTATGGCTGCACCTGTAGTGATAAACTTGTCATTCTTAAGTCACATTTTCCAAATCAACTCTTTTTATTTGACCATGTGAGTCTAAATGAGAACAATATTGGAATTGGAGGACTTGAACCACCGCGGATTTACAAAGCTAATCTCATCGAGAGCTTAGTTTTTTTCGATGAGCGTAATTGACAGGTCAGATTTTCTATTTGGTGAAGCTATTGGGAGTTTTTGTATCTATGTTATTGCTGTGTTTGCATTCCTTTTGCTGTAGACATGAATGTGTTGCTTTTATGTAGAAGGACAAAATCACTTTAAAGGTTATCCATTATGACTATTGTCTATCAACCAACTTAGAGTGCTCATTCTAGTAATGGTCATTTCATATTGAAAAATATGTCTAGCCATCATACTGTTATATCATTGATCATAACATAATGATGAATGGTTTGGAATCAAGTTAACAATTGAAATTTGATCCCCAGGAAACAAAAGAAAGTTTTCAGTGACCTATGCTTGCTATTCTTAACAAATAGTTAATGCTACTTAGGCTGCATTGGTTTTTCCATGAAACAACTTGTGGAAAATGTTTTCTCTATTTTCAGGTGTTTGGCCCAAGGCCAACTGTATTGTTACTTCTTGCTTGTATCAACTTTGATTACATTATATCAGTGTTACTTCTTGCATCTAGAATCAGGAAAAACAGGACATATTAGGCTCTTTTCCCAACAAAGAAAACAGAAAGGAGTGAACTGTGAAAACAAATCGTCCATTCAACACAATTTTTATAGATGTTTGCTAAGTAGCTCATCCTGTTAGGGGTTCACCATGGCATTTCAATACCAAGTACCTGAATCTTACTGAGTAACAAAACATAGCTATAAATGACAGAGGGGAAGCTAAGTGAATAAAAACCCATCTAATAATTACCATGATTAGCAAATAAAGTCAAGCCTTATCAAGTAGCATACAATCAAAAGAAACAAAACCAAAAGTGAGCAATAGCTAGTTTGCATCAGTCTACCAACTCACCTTCTCTGGGAACCCTTGAGATCAATTTATGATAGTATGTTAGTCTACCAAATCAACTCTTTATCTCTAACCCTCTCCTCTAGCTGTTCTCACCTTTTAACACCATATTCTCACTAACCTAACCTCCCAACTATATACTCTCTTTGTAATAGATTCCTGTTTTTTATTCCCAATGCTTGCTGATCTAAAAGATGATTTAAATAAAGAGATTTGTTAGCTATCCATATATGATTTTCTGGTTCATTCTTATGTAAGAAAGTTGTCTGTGATTGGCATCCTCTCATATGTAGTTTCTCTGCACAGTTAGGAAAAATGGTGCAAGGTGATATTTATTAGCTACTCATATATGATTGGTTGTTGGCTCTTAAGGCTGCATGTTAAATGTGTTTTGGGATCTCTGATGTATCATGTGGTTTAGGGAATGGCTGTAAATGGGGTTGAGGAGTTATGGAGTACAATGATACGCATGAAGCTCTTTGTTTTTTTGATTGCTTTTAATGTTAAGGTTCATTTTCTAAATTGACTCTACTATGATTTCTTTTAGCTCTCCTGTATGACTTCGATTTTGGGGGTAAGGGAAATGGAAATAACATCCCTATGAAATGATCATAAATGAAATTCTTTGGAAGTTGCTTTTTGTCTTGGTTTGAGTTATGGAATTTTTTTTTTTTAATGTTTGGATAAGTAGGGTTTTGGTACTTGCTCAAATATTAAACATTGACTTATTATAAGGTGAAGTTGGAAGCTTTTCTATGTGCACTGCTCTACTGAATTTTCATCAAAAGCATTGAAAATCTCTGCTTGATCTTTACAAGGTTAATCCATGTTTCACTAATAATTTTTTGCCGCATTTATGTCTCAATTGAATGACAAGTTATAATGGGTTCTTGTATTATGTTTGATGATGCACGAAAATCAGTAGGCTGAAATACTTCGGGCTATGGTAATAGCTGTAAGTCCTGGAAAGAAAGAAAGTATTGTCAAAGGTGACCGGTGTGATCTTCCGATGGTTAAGTTAGTTTTCTCTTTAAAACACTAGGATGGAAAATAGTAGATGGTCAAAACTTACCTTGGGTGAATGAGATTTGCTCCTTTTATAGAGAGTTAGACGTGAGTCTACTTGTTTGGATCCACCACCATTGTGGGTGATGTGGGTGGTTAATGGAGAAAATGGGGTATGTGGAGTGAAGTATGAGGAATCCCTTTCACGTATTAAGAGCAACGTGTCGTGGTTTGTTTATGTGGAACCTTTGGAGTATTCTTTGTAGAATTTACAGAGTATAATCTGGTCGTCCATGGATCTAGTCGTCCATGGAGGACTTCCTTCAAACTAGATCACCTTGTTATTAATGGATGGGCATTGTTCATTCTTTCTGCCATTCTTATATTGCTTTCTTTGGACGTGGTCAGGTCATGGACAACAACCAAGACAGAGAGACGTGGATGGGGTGGTGTTGCTTGTTGCTTTTTTTGTTTTAGATGGAGTCTATTTGTTCTTGGTACTTTATCTGTTGCAATCCTCTCAAACCCATTTGCTCCAGCAACTTAGAAAGCACTTGGACTCTTGGAGTATCCAAAGCTATTTGAGATAGTTGTAGGGAAAGGACTTGCTTTTAAAGGATCCCTACGTAGGAAGAGAGAAGTAGAAGAAGAAAGAACAAAAGGTAAAGAGGTAGTCAACAAAAGTAGAAAAACTAATAGTGATAATAGTTTAAAAGAAAAGGAAAATAGTGATAGTGTAGTAAAAGCAAAAGAAGTCAACAATAGAAGGAAAATTGATAATACTGGTAATTTAAAAGAGGTAATTGATGAAAGACTAAAATTAATTGAGAAATCTATGATAGATAACAGTGTGGCAGAATTAAAAAGAAAGATGAAAATTTTAAATTCACCTCTAGATACAGACAGGGAAAAAGAAATAGCAGTTTTAAATACTACAGAAGTATCAGATAATGAGAACACTGACAGACAAGTTAAACATACTATTTGTCATAAATGTAAAGAATATGGACACACTAAAAAACAATGTGCTAGACAGAATAAAATTGCTAAACAAATAAGTAAATTAGAATTTGAAAGAGAAACACTAAATGAATTAATGGAAATATTTAATATTAGTCAAAAAGAGATAGATCAAGTTAAGAAAAGGAAAGAACTAAAATCAACCAACCCACTTAAAGTCAATAAAAGAAAAAGAAAACAAAAAGACATAGTAATAAAATTGATAGAAAATCTACCTAAGCACTTAAAAGACAAAAGAGATTATTTACTAAAATTGGAAAAATCCATAGTCATACCTATTGCTTGTATTAGATGTAAGAAATATGGACACCATGTTACAGAGTGCAGAAAAGAAGAAAGAGCCAAAAAAGAAAAAGACAAGCAAGAGAAGATAAAAAAGAAAAAAAGATGACGTTGAGATAGAACCAGTAACTCTACAAGACTTAATGACAGAAGCAAAAATACTCAAACAAGAAATTAAAGATATTAAAGAAGATAATTCCATAGACATAAATGAACAAAATATTGTAGAAATAGTAAATTTAAAAGAAAATTTTGAACCCATGATAGACTCACCCTTATTAGCAAAAGGTGATGACAATAAACAGAATTTCTTTAGTCTAATTGACAAAGTAATTTTTCAAAAATGGCATACAGAAATTACTTTAGTAATTAATAAAGAATTTTCTTTGACAGAAATTGCTTTAATAGACTCAGGTGCTAACATGAACTGTATACAAGAAGGATTAATACCTTTAAGGTATTATGAAAAATCATCTGAAAGATTAACTCAAGCTAATGGGGAAAAGTTAATAATTAATTATAAAATACCTAGTGCCCACATATGTAATGACGGAGTATGCTTTGAAACAGTTTTTGTTTTAATTAAAAACCTTTCTTCTAAGATTATTCTAGGAAACCCCTTTATGGCTTTACTTTACCCGTTTTTAACTACAGAAGAAGGAATTAAAACCAATGTGTTAGGGAAAGATATACTTTTTAAATTCATCTTGCCACCTATCCCGAAAGAAATCTATTCCCTTGATAACATTTCCATAATAAAAGAAATTGATAGAAAAAGAATTGACAGAAAGAATAGACATTTAGAATCTTTAAAATCAAAAATAATATACAAAAAAATTACTGATCAATTAACAGACCCCATGTTACAGCATAAAATAAAATCATTCAAACAACAGATTGAGACAGAAATTTGTTCTAATCTCCCCACTGCTTTTTGGCACAGGCACCGTCACATAGTACAACTACCTTATGAAAAGGACTTTAATGAAAGACAGATACCTACTAAAGCTAGACCAATACAAATGAATAATGAACTATTAGAACATTGTAAGAAAGAAATTGAAGATCTTTTAAATAAGGGTTTAATCAGAAAAAGCAAGTCTCCTTGGAGCTGTGCTGCTTTTTATGTTAACAAACAGGCAGAATTGGAACGAGGAGTTCCAAGATTAGTTATAAATTATAAACCTTTAAATACAACATTACAATGGATAAGATATCCTATTCCTAATAAGAAAGATTTACTTGACAGACTTCATGAAGCAACCATATTTTCTAAATTTGATATGAAAAGTGGATTTTGGCAGATACAGATAGATGAGAAAGACAGATACAAAACTGCTTTTACAGTTCCTTTTGGTCATTATGAATGGAATGTTATGCCTTTTGGATTAAAAAATGCACCAAGTGAATTTCAAAATATAATGAATGATATATTTACACCTTTCACAGAATTTTCAATTGTCTATATAGATGATGTGTTAATTTTCTCTAAATCAATTGATGACCATTGGAAACATTTAAATATATTTGTTAAAGTAATTAAACACAATGGATTAGTTGTCTCAGCCACTAAGATAAATTTATTCCAAGATAAAATCCGATTCTTAGGACATAATATTTATAAGGGAACCTTAAGTCCCATTGACAGGGCCATTCAATTTGCAGACAAATTTCTAGATGAAATAAAAGATAAAAATCAGTTACAAAGATTTCTTGGCAGCCTAAATTATGTTTCAGACTATTTTCAGGGATTAAGAAAAATATGCAGACCCCTATATAGAAGGTTAGAAAAGAATCCTCCTGCATGGACAGATAAACATACTATGATAGTTCGACAGATTAAAAAATATGTTAAACAACTCCCTTGCATTGTTATTCCATCACCCCATGCTTTTAAAATTGTTGAGACAGATGCTTCTGATATAGGCTATGGTGGAATTTTAAAACAGATAGCAAAAGATAATGCAAAAGAACAAATTGTTAGATTCCATTTTGGCTCTTGGTCGACTACTTAACAGAATTACAGCACTATTAAAAAAGAAATTTTATCCATTATATTATGTATTTCAAAATTTCAAAATGATCTTTTTAATCAAAAGTTTTTAATCCGAGTTAACTGTAAAAGTGCTAAAGAAGTTTTACAAAAAGATGTTCAAAATCTTGTTTCTAAACAAAGTTTTGCTAGATGGCAGGCTATTTTAAGTGTTTTTGATTTTGATATTGAATATATTAAAGGAGAAACTAATTCCATTCCTGATTTCTTAACTCGTGAATTTCTACAGGGACGATGAGTTCCCCTGCAGATAAAAGCAAATCCCCTAAACCCAGATCCAGACAGTCCTATGCTGCTCCTTCGATCCCTCCCCCTAGCAGATTTCTCCCTTGTCCCTCTTTCACCTTACCTACTTTTTCTTCGAATAGACCCCATGAAAGACCCCCAATACCTTGTAGCCCAAACCCCTTCCAACCTCTCTCCCCAAGCCCCACTCCAACGTCCAAACAGTCTTATGCCCTACCTTCAACTTCCTCAACTCCTCCCTTAAAGAAACCATTTAACGTAGTCGCGTCCTCTTTTCCCCCTTTAACCTCTCCCTCCAACCAACCAAACTATAGAGCCTCTACCCCACAGGAAGCCCAAACCCCAAAAGAAGATCACAGTATTGAACTCCCAAAGGATTCCTGGAATTTTATTTTATGGATTGAACCAGAATACCAGCACATAAAAGACACCCTCTCCCTAGTCAGACAGCTCATACCCCCAGGATGGGAACATCCTAAGACAGAAACATCAAAGACCCAGACATTTTATGAGCTTATTTTGGTAGATATAGACTCAATATTAGTAACACATATGCCTTGTTCCCAAGAACCAAACAGATTTGGCTACTCTAAAGTGGTCATAAAACAAATTCTCACCCCTTCCCAGTGGAGAGCCCAACCCTGGGTCACTAGGAACTTTTCCATACTTTTTGAACCATCGTTTTATAATTATTATGACTATATGGAAGCTTGGGATAGGTTCCTTCTATTCCAAAATAACATTTACAGGCATACGTGGTTTTTCCGGTTTGATATGTACAGAAAGAAAGACATGATGATCCCAAGATGGTTCATTAACTGGTGGAATTCCTATGGTCCTGAAGCTATGATTCTCCCTCCTGATCTCTTAAAGGCTTATGAGACTTTCAAGAAAGAACCAGACATACCACATCTCAAGGATTTCCCACATCTTTTGCAGTTCTTTTATAGATTTCCTGATCTCCCATGGATCATTAGATGGGAGTACAAGATAGAGAAGCATCCTCAATACCCTTTTCCTATGCTTACTAGAAAGTTTAAATTAAAATGGTGGAATAAGTTTGATTTTGATCATATTTGCAATAAATTACAGAAAAAAGCCTCTTCCTCCCAGACGGAAAGTCCTAATTTCCTCTTAGAAAAGAGTCAAGTTCAATGCCAGCTTGCCTCCGTCTCAGATAGAAGACAGCTCAAAAAGCAGTTGCTTGAAGCTGCATCACAAATCTCAGATGATGAAGATGACACAGTAATGGAATCCTCCTCTCCAAACTACAGGACTCTCCCAGAAGCATTCCAAGATTCTCAAGATCCCTACGATGTGTGACAGATAAGGCAAAGGCAAAATAACAAAATGACAGAAAAAATCTAGAAAGATATTTTGATAAAATATTATTTACCTTGACAGATGATTTCCACAGATAGAAGTCCCTTTTGAAAGATTACTATTCACTGGCACGCGTTTACTGACAGATTCTCAGACAGATTACTACTGTTCAAGATTTACTTTTACTATTCAAGATCCTGCCGACAGATTAACTTGAGTTCACTTTATTTAACTCAGGTTACTTTTAAAGACTTACCATGGTTCATTTCATCTATAAAAAGACAGACTCCGAAGACAGAAGGCAGGTCCAAAAATTTCCAAAGATAGTTCCAGGTCCAATTCTCAGGTCCCAATTTCCAAGTTCAAGTTTTAGAAAACCTTTAAGAAAGCCTTTGTAATAGCCTTCCCTCTAAGAAAGATTTTTGTAATCTAGTAACCCTTCTCTTCCAGACAGATAACCTTGTAACCTTTTAGTTTCAAAGACAGTTTTACTTTGTAATCTTGTAACTCTTCAGACACTGTTTATTTTCAAGCTTGTATTAAAGACAGTTTGTTTTCGAGTTTAATCAAAGACAGAAGTATTTTCAAGTAAGATTTTATAGTTTCTGTTTCCGTCCAACGTATATACTATAAAACCATTATGACTCTCATTGTTAGTGGTATTGGATAATAATTTGGGTTGCTTGCGGTTGAGATTGAGATTGAGGTGTGTTGTAATAAACATGCGGCTGATGATAATGGAATTCCATAAATTGGAAACGCACCTGAATCGGATTAAGGATTTCACCGGCAGAAGAGTCAGGATGTCGAATACGAGGTCCTCAGTGAGATACTGTTCCATAGGTCGAGACATAGTTGATGGTTCGATTATAATAAGGTAGATTTGGCTTCCTGAATATTTCTGATCTGCGTTCAGCCAACAAGAACAACTTATATGCATATCACAAAGAAAAGGGTTTATGTTTGTGTTACTTGGTGTAAAAGCAACAGAAGTTTGGATAAAACAATCTTCTAGTACTAAACAAATTCTGATTATATAGAAAATCAATTTATGTTTTTTAAAAAACTAATTAAAACTCATCAGAATTGTCTACGTGGCATATGTTAAAAAAAATGAAATAAAAAAATTGAAAAAAAAGGGGACGGATGTTACTTTTTGGATAAAACAATCTTTTAGTACTAAAATTTTGATTAAATTAGATTTAATAAATATTTTAATTTTTTTAAAAATCAATTTTATTTTTTTAAAACCAATTAAAACTCATCAACAAATTAGTATGTTATTAATGAATTAAACCTTACCAACAAAAAAAAAAATTTGAAGTAAAAATTTTTTTAAAAAAAGGGGACGCAGATTACTTTTTGGATAAAGGTAACAATCTTCTAGACTCAAGGGCGGAGCTAGGGAGGGGCCATCCGGCCATGGCCTTCCTGGATTTTGAATTTTCCATTAATAGTAGCTTGCATAAGTAAATAAATTACGAAATTAAATAGAACTTTCCTTACTGGTCCCCTTAAATTTTAGAATTTAGACTCAAAATGTACTCGTAAAATGCTCTTACACCCCTATATTTAAGTAGAGACAAAACTAAAGGACAATTCGATAAAAATACATTTCGAAGTCCCACTAAAACATTGTCTAAAAAATAGAGTCACTCTTCTGTTGATTTTCAAATTTCTTTATCCACTTATAAATTAGATTCCTAAAATAAAAATCATATATATAAAAAAAAAACACAGTTTTTTTTTTTTTTTTGCTACCAAAAAAAAAAAAAAAAAAAAAAACATGGGTTTTTTTTTTTAAAAACAAAAAAAAGCCTCATCTAGTATAATATTAACATAGTTTATCAACTCAACTACCAATAGTTTATCTATACTATTATTTAAGGAGCTTTCCCTATTTGAGATTCTCAATTTTTTTTGGTTAAAAAATGCCCTTACACCGATATGTATAAGTAGAGACAAAACTAAAGAATAATTCGGTAAAAATAAAACTCTAACTCTAAAAAATAGAGCCACTCTTCTGTTGATTTTCAAATTACTTTATCCACTTATAAATTATATTCTCAAAATAAAAATTATATATATAAAATAAAAATACAGGTTTAAAAGAAATGTTTTGAGATTAAAATTGAAAATGAATAAAAAACGTGCTTGATTATTTTTGGTAGAACCATTTTTTTTGTTTTTTTTTTTTTTTTGTTTGATAGGAATTGGATAGAGCCATTCTTGATAAGAGAGTTTGCATATGTTTTTCTTTAAAGTAACCAAGAGTATTTTTTTTAAAGGATAACTCAAAGTATTTGAATTCAAATAGGAAACAAACTTATTAAATAGAGAATAGATGGATTTGAATTCTAATATGTAGTGAGATGAACATGATTATATAGTTTTGGATGGTTTGAATAAAGTCAAATTACGCTTTTAACCTTTTTATTGTCTTTTATAGAAAATAAAATTAAACTAAATGGTATATTATTTCAGAATTTGCATGATGATATTTTGGTACGCCAAAAATTGAAGACAAAATAGGATAATCCTCTTATTAGTAGTGTGGGGGCCAGATAACCCGAGGGTATTGTTAAAATTGTATATTGGGCCTATGGCCCAATCCGAGGACAAATACTCGTCCGAGGATAATCAAGCAACGTTACTGTGGGAATGGTATGAGAGGAAGAGATACGAATTGTACATAACAATCCAAAAGATGTCCGAAGAGAGGAGTCATATTGGAATTGTGAATTCGAGGTCAGTAGGAATATCCTACCTCCCTAAGCATCACCAGGTAGCATGGCGGTTAGAAATCAAACGTTGGATAAGAAGTGAGTAGATGAAGGCTTTAAATATCTACTAAAGCTGCTACCTCCGCATTCAATGCTCTACATCTAACTCCCTGGCCACATTAGTGTGGAGGTGATACCTGAACAGTGCGAAGTTGGCTTCCCTAAAGCCTACACAATCAGAGAGGGTGTCTGATGGATTAGCCACTCAAGTAGTAACACAGGAGATCAACAAGTGTAAGGTCAAGATGCTTGGAAAAGAGATATATAAGAAGAAAAACCCTTCATAAAGAAGGGGGAGAAAAAAAAGAGAAAAAGAAGAAAGGAAAAAACACTGTGATATTAGAAGATAAGACTTGTAACCTAATTGGGGTATAATATACATAAATAGATCACCTTGGATAACGCTGAGGACGATTTTTATTCAACATAATCCTGTCTCTTTGCATTATTTTATCATCCAAACCTAATCTAAGGTAAGGTTAATCCTCTAGAGCCCAATTTTTCCAACCCATTCTCTACAAATTCATTGCTTTGGGCTTTTTGGGCCTAAGTCTATCCATGTAGTGGGCTAGGAACTCAAATCTGATCCTTACAATTGGTGCCGTCTATGGGAAGAATACTAGTGTGATAGTGAAGCCAGTGCAGAACAATGGTAGGTTCAGGTTCACATCAAGTAGAATCTATGGGGTCACAGCGTCAAGACCACTTCGGTGAGCTCGAGCGAAGAAGAGACCGTGAAGGAAGCGTACATACTCCCCACCCTAATAGAAACCAGGCTAAAGGGAAAACTCATGTCTCTCAGGAGGAGAATGTTAGAAACATGCAGAGAGAGATTGATCATCTGAAGAGGAGCTTACGTCATGAATGGAGGAGACGAAGATCCCCCAGTCCTGACCTTTCCTCTGGTGGCGAGGAGGATATTAGTTACAGGCGCATATTAAGAACCCCGCCTAGCGAGACTTTCTGATTTGAAGAGGACTACTATCATGAGCTTAAGCAGAGAAACTCATCCTCGGTTGGCCTCGGAAACGACGCCATGAGTAGAGCGCTTAACCAAATCTCTAAATCACCCTTCACGCGTTGGATTGAGGAAGGGAGACTTCCTCGGCGGTTCTCGCAACCCACATTCACCATATACAACGGTAGAACGGACCCTGTAGAACATGTTAGCCATTCCAATCAGAGGATGGCTGTGCACTCTAAGAACGAGCCGTTGATGTGCAAAGTATTCTCATCTAGCCTGGGTCCGGTGGCGATGAGGTGGTTTGATAGTTTAAGGGCAGGTTCCATTGATTCTTTCAAGGAACTTACTCAAGCATTCGGATCCCGGTTTGTTACGTGTAGAAGGGCTCCTCGGCCTTTAGCTTCCTTGTTGTCTTTATCCATGAGAGAAGGAGAGACCCTGAAGACGTATTCATACCAATATTGGGAGATGTTTAATGAGATAGACGGTGATTTTAATGATGTTGCCATCAGCACTTTTAAGCTCGGCCTACCTTCTAATCACAGTTTGAGGAAGTCTTTGACGGGGAAGCCTGTCACCAGCATACGCCAACTCATGGATAGAATTGACAAGTATAAGAGGGTTGAAGAAGACCAGCAGCAAGATAAGGGGAAGGGCAAGGTTATCCCTTAAGAGATGAGGGATTTCAGGTCAGACTGTTACAACAATAACAGGCCCTGAAGAGATTTTGCTGGACAATCCGAGATTACAACTTCATAGATAGTAAACACTGTGTTCAGAGATCCTGTGCACCAAGTTTTAGAGAAGATAAAAAATGAACCATATTTCAAATGGCCAAGCAAGATGAGCAGAGACCCTTCGAGGCACAATCAAAGTCTCCATTGCCAATACCACTAAGAGCGAGGATATACAACAGAAGATTGCCGAACATTGTGGAATCATTTGGAGCAACTAGTCAAGGAGGGAAAATTACAGCATCTCTTATGCCACCCTAACGGACGAGGTGACCAGTCAAGGCCCGGGGCTCAAGGGAATGTCCTCTCAAGGCCTCTAATAGGCACGATCAATGTCATTTTTGCTGCACCAGGAAGGACTGGATCACAGCCCTCCAGGGTAATGTCTGTAGCTTGGATTATTGCCGAGGATGCTACCCTAGCCCGAAGAGGACTAGAGTAGAAATTCAACCCATCTTGGGCTTCTAGAATGAAGATAAGGCGGGAACTATTCAACCACATGAAGACGCCTTGGTCATGACCCTCCGAATAGGTGGGTATGATGTCAGAAAAGTGATGGTAGACTAGGGTAGTTGTGTGGAAATCTTGTACCCTGATTTATATAAAGGGCTGCACCTAAAACTTGAGAATCTGACTGCCTATGATTCCCCTTTGGTGAGTTTTGATGGGAAGGTGGTTATCCTAAAGGGTCAAATCAGGTTACCTGTGCAGGCAGGCTCACAGGTGGTAGAAGTGGACTTCATAGTGGTGGATGCATACTCCCCCTACACGGCCATTGTGGCCAGACCTTGGCTGCACACGCTAGGGGCTGTTTCTTCAACCCTGCATCAGAAGGTTAAGTATCCGGCAGGAGATAGGATTGAGGAACTGGTAGGGGACCAGTCCATGGCTCGGCAATGCCTTATGTCTGTCATCTCACATCAGTCAGCAGTTGAGTCCTCGGCCTCAGTAAATGAAGGGTTATAGCAGTCAAAGTCTACGGATTTACCTGGTAAGGAGCTGGCTGAGGAGGCCAAGTGTGAAAATTTAGAAAAATTTATCATAGGTGATGATCCGGAGAAGTTTTTTCAAGTTGGAATTCAGCTACCCCCTCAGGAAAAAGAAGAGCTTGTGGGATTTCTTAAGAAGAATGTTGATGTGTTCGCTTGGGATGCTTACGAAGCTCCAGGGGTAGACCCAAACTTTATTTGTCATCATTTGAATGTTAACCCAGCTATTACCCCAAAGAAGCAAATGCATCGGCGTTCGTTTAGAGAATATTCTGATACTGTCAAAGACGAGGTGATGAAACTTAAACGAGCTGGGGCTATTAAAGAAGTATTTTATCCTGAATGGCTGGCTAATACAGTGGTGGTAAAAAAGAAGAATGGAAAATGGCGCATATGTGTAGATTTCATAGACTTGAATAAAGCTTGCCCAAAGGATCCCTTCCCTATGCCTCGGATTGACCAGTTGGTGGATGCAACTGTAGGCCATCCTCAGATGAGTTTTCTTGATGCCTTCTAGGGGTACCATCAGATACCTCTTGCCTTAGACGACTAAGAAAAAATAGCTTTCGTCACTCTTACTGGAAATTATCATTATAAAGTAATGTCTTTTGGTTTGAAGAATGCGGGAGCTACCTATCAAAGGATGATGACCAAGATGTTTGAACCGCAATTAGGAAAAAGTATGGAAATCTACATCGATGATATGGTGGTTAAGAGCAAAATAAAGTGCGACCACATTAATGATCTCGGGAATACTTTTGATACCCTGAGGAAGCATAGACTACGACTTAATGCTTCCAAATGTTCATTTGGTGTCAGATCAGGAAAATTCTTGGGCTATATGGTTACTCACTGTGGAATTGAAGTCAACCCTGACCAGATTAAAGCAATTAACAACCTACAACCTCCTCGAAATCCTAAGGAAGTTCAGAGGCTTACAGGGATGACTGCTGCTCTAAAGCGATTCATCTCTCGGTCAGCTGATAGATGTAGACCTTTCTTTCAGTTGTTGAATAAGTGGAAGGGATTTGAATGGACTGAAGAATGCGCCATAGCTTTCCAGCAGTTGAAAGATTATTTGTCTCGACCACCCATAATGTCCAGACCTGAAGTGGACGAGGTTTTGCTTGCCTACATCGCGGTAGCTTCCCATGCGGTGAGTTTGGTACTAATATGTGTTGATAATGGTGTTCAGAAACCAGTTTACTACGTTAACAAATCATTACATGAGGTCGAGGTCCGTTATTTGCCACTAGAAAGAGCTATGTTGGCAGTGGTGTATGCTACATGCAAACTCCCCCACTATTTTCAATCACATACAATTGTTGTCCTAACCCAGTTACCGCTTAAATATCTACTAAGGAGTGCTGATTACACTGGAAGAGTTGCAAAGTGGGGTATGATTTTAGGAGTTTTTGACATTAAGTACATGCCACGCACCTCCATTAAGGGCCAAGTTCTTGCCGACCTGGTTGCCGAGTTTGCTGAATCCTCGGAAGAAGAAAAAATAGAAGAACAAAACATGGATGGAAAATCAGTTGGAATGATCTCCATGCAAGAACCTGCATCCTGGAAAGTCTATGTTGATGGTGCAGCGAACCATAAAGGATCTGGTGTGGGGCTAGTCTTGATATCTCCAAAGAGCATTACGATCGAAAAATCCTTGAGATTGGGCTTCTCGGCTACAAATAATGAAGCTGAATATGAAGCTCTGCTAGAAGGGATGATCATGGTACAAAAAATGGGTGGAAAGGCAGTGAAATTGATCTCTGATTCAAGATTGGTCGTCGGCCAAGTCCAAGGGGAATTGGAAGTCAGAGATCCCAGAATGCAAGAGTACTTAAACCAGGTTAGACATTTACAGTCTAAGTTTGAATCTTTCAATTTGACACAAGTCCCTAGAAGTAAAAACACACATGCGGACTCTCTTGCTACATTGGCAACCTCCTCGGCACAAAGTCTACCTCGGGTAATCCTCGTAGAAGACTTATATAGACCTACTGAGGTAGGAAGAACTGTAGCTCATGTTCATCAAACAAGGGCGGCTCCTAGCTGGATGGACCCTATTGTATTGTTCCTCAAGGAGGATGTTTTGCTAGAAGATAAGTCCGAAACTGACAAGGTGCGAAGAAAGGCTCCTCGGTTCTGGCTGTCTGAGGACCAGAAGTTGTACAAGAGGTCTTTTTCTGGCCCATATCTGCTGTGCGTACATCCAGAAGGAGTTGAGCTAATTCTGGAAGAATTGCATGAAGGAATTTGCGGAAGTCATACGGGGGGCAAGTCATTATCACATAGGGCCTTTACCCAAGGCTACTGGTGGCGGAGGATGCAGAAAGAAGCAGAGGACTATGTAAAGAAATGTGACCAGTGTCAGAGGTTTGCCCCAAACATTCACCAACCTGGGGGAGTCCTTAATCCCCTCTCCAGTTCGTGGCCTTTCACTCAGTAGGGCTTGGATATTGTGGGCCTTTTCCCTAAAGCAGCAGGGAATAAGAGTTATTTATTGGTCGGCACAGACTATTTCATCAAATGGGTCGAAGCTGAGCCATTGGCAAACATCAGAGACGTGGATGCCAAACGGTTCATTTGGAAAAACATCGTCACTAGGTTCGGAATTCCTAATACTCTCATCTCGGACAACGGACTTCAGTTTAACAGCAAAGCCTTTAGGAGATATTCTAGTGACCTAGGGATAAAGAACAGATATTCCACTCCAGCTTATCCATAGGGGAATGGGCAGGCTGAAGTCATTAACAAGGTCATTCTGAGCAGACTGAAGAAGAGGTTGGACGATGCAAAAGGGAAATGGGTGGAAGAGCTGCCACACGTCTTATGGACTTGTCGGACCACACCTCGGAGATCCACAGGAGAAACCCCCTTTTCCATGATGTATGGGGTTGAGGCTATTATCCCTCTAGAGACTGGATTTTCCACTCTGAGGACAAGTTCTTTCAATACGAGCACTAATGATGGGTTATTGGAAAAGAATTTAGACCTAATCGATGAACGCAGAGAAAATGTCATGGTCCAGTTGGCATATTATCAACACAAGCTCAAGTAAAGGTATAATGCTAACGTGAAGCTAAAGCCACTTGCAATGGGGGACTTGGTTTTAAGAAGGGTCGTGGGAGCTGCCAAAAACCCAACATGGGGGAAGTTGGGACTCAACTGGGAGGGTTCGTATCGCATAACATCAGTGGCTGGGATAGATGTGTTTTTTCTTGAAGACCTCGAGGAAAGGGCTATACCTTGTCCATGGAATGTAAATAATCTTAGAAGATATTATTATTAATTCAAGTTTCTCTCCATCTTCATTGTGCCTATTATAGTACTTCTTTGTCAACATCATTATTCTAAGTGTTAAATAGAACCTAAGCTATACCTGGTTCCTCGGACCATCTGCTTTGAGAAAATTAACACTGTATGACATTTATCGAAGTATTAAACAGAACATTGGTTATGCTTAGATCCTTGGACCACATACCTTGGGAAAATTAATATCTTTTAGTCATTTATTTAAGTGTTAAACAGAACCTAAGCTGTGCCTGGTTCCTCGGACCATCTGCTTTGGAAAAATTAACACTGTGTACAATTAATCTAAGTATCAAACAGAACCTTGGCTATGCTTGGATCCTCGGACCACATACCTTGGGAAAATTGATATCTTTTAGTCATTTATTTAAGTGTTAAACAGAACCTAAGCTGTGCCTGGTTCCTTGGACCATCTGCTTGGAGAAAATTAACACTTTACTGCATCATTGTAAATATCAAACAGAACCTTGGTCATACCTGTATCCTCGGATCACATACCTTGGGAAAATTGATATCTCTCAATTAAATTTTTTCTAAGTGTTGAACATAACCTAAGCTATGCTTGGTTCCTCGGACCATCTGCTCTGGGGAAATTAACACAGTATAGCCTCATTCTAAATATTAGACAAAAATTGAATCATATCAGGTTCCTCGGACCATAAACTCAATGGAAATTTTCTAAGTGTTGGTTAGACGTTACTCCAAACATTAAAAAGAAGTAAACACCTAATTCCCTTCCTGGGTTACATGGTTTGTTACCACCCAATGAAGATGTAATCCTAAGTAAGTCCATGAGCATCACTTAAAGCATTTTAGGGTGCCCTGGACTTGTTTGTCGTTTGATCAATGATTGAATATTTTTTCTCAAAGTTAGAAAAGTTGTTAAAATTGGTATATCCAAGGTAAGTATTGACAGTACTGAGGAGTTAATAATCTTGATCTACTTTGACTCCCAACTAAAAATAAGTGAGAATTGTTTTTTCCCCTTTATGTAAGCAATCTTTCATTTTTGTAGCATATGGTTATGAGCAATCAAGGAATGATCAAAATGAAAATTGTATAAGTAAAGGAAGCAACTTTTATTAATTTGGGAAAAATAAAATGCATGTTTCATTAAAACATGAAGTAGAGAAGGGAAATTCTATTACAAAAAGTACAACTACATTGTAGACATGAAGATTTATCGCTTTAACTTTATTTGAAGCCTAGGCTTAGAAGTCTTGTCAGCTTGACTAACTGCTTCAGTAGGAGTCACCTTCTCTTTCTCCTTAGGACCTTCCTTGGCAAGCATGGTGACTGAAGCTAAGACCATTTCAAAATTTTGGGAAGCTGTCCCATCTTGCGGATTCTTTGTAATCTTATCCAAGGGCTTCTCTAGGTTAGAAGAGGATTCCTTGAGAACTTCGGACTCTTTTATTTGCTGCTACTGATTGGGAAGAAGAGGATCCTGAGGCTGTGTCTCATGCCCAATAGGGTTGGCAACGGTAGAGGCTGCTGCACCTTAGGTTGAAGGAGGGTCCGAGGCTCTTATGGCTGGTGGGTAGTAAATTTTCTCTGGCCTTCTCAGTTCAGA